>BMAU01019417.1:0-347500 GCA_019973935.1 Trichonephila clavipes | reverse complement strand
CTGTCAGTAAATAAATATTTTGTTTAAATAATCTCTTGTTTTCGACTTTCCAACATGCTGGCACCTCCTACGGGGTGTGCCCCACAGTTTAAGAAACGCTGATATACACTATACTAGTTAATAATGGATAAAATATCTTGTATATTTCTCCCAGTTATATCAATTCCTCCCTTTTGGTATTTTCAAAAATTATTTTATGATTTAATTGTAATTAGATTTTGGTATATTTTAATCAGAATGCAGCTAAAAAGTTTTGTTCGTAAATTTATGACTTTGAGAGGGAGAAATATTTTATAATATATATGCTACACTAAAAATTAAGGAAATAAAGCATTTGGCAATAAATAGTAGAAGTTTATGATTAATTTATACAAAATTCCATTGGTTCATTTTTGCATTATTCAAAATATAAATTAAAAAAGCTATACAGAAGAAAGCTATTTCACATAAAAATTACATGAATATATTGAAAGAACTTTTAAAATGTATTTAAAAATCACGTAAGAAATGTTATCTAATTCGACTGTCTGTGATTTTCATAAGAACCATTTTTTTCACAAATCAAACTATTTATTAAACGATTTTATAATAGAAGATACATTTTACTTAAAATACCAATTTAATTGTTATGATATAGTTTAAAAACACATAATTATTTAACTTGAAAAAATTCTAAATTTTATTTGAATATAGTCTATTTTTTAGTGGAAATACTTTTATATTGAGCATCCTATTCGAAATAACATGAAAATCCTACATTCAGTTACTTAGAATGTGAACAATATTTCTTTTGGATTGCTTCAAAAGCTATTTCTCAAGACTTAACTCGAAGATTAAGACACAAATATGGTATTTACAAAATTAATAATAGGTGATACATAAAAAGTTATATGAACATTTTTTTCACATTTTGACCCAGATTGCAGAGAACATCTTATCCTGTTTACATGCTATCAGAGAATCCGAAAAAACTAAAGTGATTCATCAAGCTAGTAAAAAAAGAACATTATACAAGCGACCTGAAGAGATACCATATGAACTATCACTGTACTCAAGATAAGAACTCAAAGATTTGTATATCATTACAGTTAAGAGATCATACCATCTTCCGCCGTGTTCCAAATGATATGAAATCAGATTAAGCCTTATCAGTCTACACCGGAATGTAGAACATTCTAAATTGTATACAATACTTGTGACTGTCAAAAAGCTAGACATAATCTCTTTACAACATTCCCAGATAAAAAATAGATCTTCATTTTTTATTAGTTTGTGCTATATGTGATATTAAAATTGTTTTTATTCAACAATATGCAGAACTTCCTTAATTGTCCATAACACTTGAAAATGTCAAAACATGTTCTTAAAGACCCGTAGAATTTTCTGAGAGAATTGTTTTCGGAGTAGAATTATTATTTCAGATTAAGGGGAATTGTACAAGATAAAATATAAATATTATAGCTCTTACAGACATTTATTCTAGAAATAAGACCTTTTTGTGGCTCTCAAATTGTTCAAGATTAGCTTAAGATTAATATAAATGGAGTCCTTAACTCACAGATGGTGTGAAGATAATGAAAAGGCAATGCAACGAAATCTTTATTACTTTCAGTGACGCATAAAATTAGCGAAAAATAAGTTTTATCAGATTAAGAGCAAAAAAAGGTAATCTGTCTTACCCAAGGAAGAAAGCATTCTTGCGTTGTATTTTATTTGTTTCTACATTGATACATTTTTATCTTCAAAATGGCGCGTAAGTTATTATCATAGCGTAATTAAAAAATTTTATGCAGTTTATTCAGCTTAAATTTTTTATCATTATCCTATAAGATACTAAGGTATATCAACTTTAAAAACGGTGAAAATTTGAATAAGTTTCGAAAAGAGAAAAAAGTAATCTGTAAATCTCTTCATTAAACAAATCCTAAACTAATTCACTAAAATTTTTTAAATAAGTATGAATTTCTAAAAGAAAATAAGGAATCAATCAATAAGAGTGATTCAAATTTTTTTTTGGAATAAGGTATGCGTATAAATATTTTTATCCAACATAAAATAAAAAAGTGGCTTGAATTGTTTATAAAAGCTGCTTTTGAAATATGTTTTTTCCAATATCCCCTGTCATGTAATCTTTCATTCAATAATGTGGAAAGTATATGGGTATAACTGAAAAGTATAAACGTGTGATTGAAATATATGATTATTTCTAATACATATTTAAACAATTTATTTTATCACATATGATTATTCTAGGAAGATTGAAATAATGTACAAATTAGAAATAAATGTAAAGTTAATTTGAAAAATATATTTAATTTTTTTAATTATTTAACTATTAAATTTTTTGTCAATAACTCATTTGGACAATTTTGACTAATTAAGCATATGATTAATCTTATCAGCTAAAACAAAAATGACGTAATACTACTTGATAAGCACGTACGCACGCACGCACAATAAATTGCAGTATGTTTCGGTAGCTAAGCAATCATAACTATCATTGTATTAAATACAGCAATTTGAACACTTTGCGACTCTTAACTAATAAAAACATGAATCAAAACAGGTTCAAAGAACAGAAAAACTTAAAAAATATTTCTTTTTTTTAATACTTTCTAAGAGAACTGCAAAATTTTTACTTTGGATACATGAATTGAGTCATTATCATAGAAGAAAATAAATTTGTGTGCAAATTTATGTAGTTAAAATGGATATATTGTAATACATAGCTTTCATAATTAATAGCTAATAATAAAACTGACAATTAAAGATAACTAAAGAAATATTTCACAGCTAATAAAACTTTCATTTATTCATTGTAAGCTGTGGATCATCTTTCCATCATCGTAGCAATCTGTCATGAATTGAATTTCAAATAAGGGTTAAAGATGAATTCTAATAAATAAAATATCAGTTTTTTTAAACTTTTTATCAGAGAAGAACTGAATATATTTTTAAAAAATATATATACTTAATGAGGAGTTATTTAATGCAAATCATTTTAATCAATTTAATACGCGTATAAAAGAGTAGGCACAGGCTAATTATGCGTTTTATTAAACGCAAGACAGATTAATATATTTTTCTGCACTACCAATTTCTTAAAATATTTTAGAAAATATTATATATATTCGTTAAATCAAAGTACAAGTATATATATATATATATATTTGGACCTTGATTTAACTTATTCATAGGGGTCGAAAAACTTTATTCGTAATATCGGGGTAAAAACATTTTTTCCACTGACTATTTCGAAATTCTATAAAAAGCAACTGCACAAAAAATATCCAATGTTAGAGATAACACAGTTCTTATTCAGCAACTAAAAATACTACTGGAAAATTATTACGTACTAATCAATTGGAAATCAACAAACTAACAAACAAAAAAACCCCCTGAATAATAGATGTTTTGCAAGCTTTTTGATTTCTTACTTGAAAGAGTTCTTTTTTCGACTTTGGTGCTTACAAGCAAAGTTCTATTTCGGACAAAATGGTATGTTATTTGAAAAGATATCCAATTTTTTCTATTCCAAACTAATACAAAAAAATTTTCGGTTGCTGAAAAATTCATTAATTCGGGTTTATTATTCGTTAAATAGGGTTTTTGTTTTCATTTTTATCAGGGGAAAAGAAAAATTCGTTATATTCGTTAAATCGGGGTCTGACTGGATATATATATATATATATATATATATATATATATATATATATATATATATATATGTCCTAATTTTTTTAATAAAAGTTTCAAACTAATTTTAAAAACTTGGACGAATTTTTCCATTTTAATAGCTAAATGCTTAAGTTGTACAATATCTACCTTTCTGTTCAAGAAGCATTAATTTACAATAAAAATCATCCAAGCAAAATATTTTTAATTTTGTAATAACTGTAACTTCTTCAATTGTTTTAAGCCAATACAATGAATTTAGATTTCAATAATGAGTTGAATTATTTTTGTTATTTACAAGAACAATCCCTTTTCAACTACAATACATTTTCCCTTTATATTGTGTGAGTTTAAAACAAAGACTAGTATTTATTTTATAAACATAAGTATAATTATTGAGAAGAACTATATTTTTATCATTTTCTGAAGTAAATAGTTTCACAATTACTAAAAAAAATCAGAGAAATCCCAAAGAAAACTTGAATGACCAAAAGTTGAATTCTTCCATATTAATATTTTTATCCAAATTATTGCTAATTTCCCTTTAATTCAAGGTGCAATGACAGTGAAAATGTATACTCCTTCAGTTTTGAATTAAGAATCTTTTAAAATTAAAACGGGGCAAGTATTCAACCGTGAATTTATTTAATATGAACCAATTTCAATTTTCATCATTTTAGAAAGATATTCTGAATCAAATTTAATATAAAGCATTATATTGGAATCAAAAAGTCTTTAACGGACAAAAAGAAATTAACAAAGACTAGATGCCCGAGTAATAATATATTAAAAAAATAAACATGTATTTTAATTTCTTCTAAGATTTATAGAATTATAAAAAGAAACTCAACTAGTCTTAATAAAATTAAATAAGAAACAGATTTTTAATTTGCTGGAATAAACCACTTCAATCTAAGAGATTTTTTTTAAAAAAATGCTTCATACTTTAAAAACAACACAACTTATACTAGATTTTCTCTAAGACATGTATGTAATTTATCGTACCTTGGTGATTTATTTTAAGTAAATAATTCGTTAGATAATACACATAAACAGTTTTCTCACTTCTAAGAAAATAAAAATAATTAGTTGCAAAAGTTAGAATTCGTTATATAACGCTGAATTAGTAATATAAAAGAGGATTTCAGAAATTATTTCAACATTTGAAATTTTTCACCAAAAAAAGTGATTTTAATTTTTAAGGGGAGAAATGGAATTTAGTAAAAATTAAATTTCAGAAATCAATGTTATTTTTATTTATAATTTTGCATGAACGGATAAATATGTATATATATATATATATATATATATATATATTATAATATTATATATTTGAATAAGAAGCTCTTTATATTAAAAAGAGAGATTTTGGAAAGTAAAATTAAACACAATCTGTTATCAATTAAATAAAAAGAGCTGTTTTTATATAAAAAAGCAACATGCGCACACACACTTCAACTTAGAAAATAACTTAACGTTTTAGGGTTAAACAAAATGGATCATCAATTGCTGTTACTGGAGTGTTTCTCTTAAAAATAAGGAATTATTTTCCTCATCAGAAACATATACATTATAACCTATTCCCAGTAAGCAAAGATTACGTGATGCATAGTTATTATTTTCTGGAATTAATTTTTAAATAGTTATTGTTAGTTGAAAAGATTAATGAATATAGCTTTCTAAAATGCAACGCCTAATCATTTTGTGTAATTCCCTGAATTTCTCTCTCTCTCTCTCTCTCTCCGTAAATAAATTTCATGTAATTTAATTCATTACAGTTACTTAATGAGTTTCGAAATTAATTATTTTATGCTTCATACCTTCAACTAAAATAGATTTGATATCCTATGCCAGTTCATAAGACATGATCGCTTTTTTAAAATCGGATAAAAACCGTTATTTTTCCAACCACGGAAGATCACGAAACAACTTCGTTTGCATGAGAACTGGAAATCCGCTTACTTTATTTAGATATGCGTAAACATTGTGGTATATTATTAATTGAATTGAGTTTTAATTTTATTAAATAATGTATCTAAAATGTTGCAGAATTGATTAAAATGTTACCTTGATAAAAATACGTTGAACATGAACAGTAATAAAAAAAAGAAAAGAACCCTATCAATTTCTTGCTTATAAAAATATAATAGTAACGTATTCCATTGCAGTTAATTATTCAAAATTGAAATATAATTAATTTCTACTTTACATAAACAGTTTGGTGTCATGTTTTTAAATGAACATTTTATTTCGTATTTAATAACAACGACAACTATAATAATAATGATTATTTTCATAGAAAATCGAAGAACCATTGTGTAAAGTGAATTAACAATGATTCTTAAGGGAACCTCACCCAGAGAAATTATTTAGAGTGTAAGCAATATATATTTATTAGGAACATATGTAAATTGTAGTTATTGGAATAAAATTCATAACAATAAATTAATAGACATTTTTGCATGTGTAATTTGTAAACATGACTATCAGTTCCATTCTCTGATTAAAATATGCTAAATTTAATTGTAAAATCCATTGATATAAACAAAATAGCACATTTTTCTCACGTAAATGTATGATTTTACAATGACTTAAAAGTTTTAGCACAATTAAATATTTATGTTTATTTAATGATTATTGTTTTACATACAATTTTCGCATTAGTATTAGAAAGTGTTAAATATAGTATAATTTTTGTAATGGAAATAATAAGCGAGAATATTTTGACGTACTTGTAAAAATTTCCGAGTAATAGAAGAAATATATTTTCAAAACGATGAAGTTTACTGAAATAAAATCCAAAGAAATTTAAAAAAAATAGATTTAATTATACAGGGTGATTTATGAAGAAGTGTACAGTTTCAATGCACTACAAATCAAGAACAATGTAAAATATTATGTGTCACCTATAACAGGATGGGATTTTTTAAAGTTTTGTTAGAGACAGTCACTAGCGTTCTATTTGTGAACCCTTAGTCACACGACACACATTGAGCCGGCAATCACTTTTTTCCCAATCACCTGTTAAGATATCTGAATCACGTCCATTAATAACAGGTTGTGATACGCTGTTTCAGATCCGCTAGATCAATAGGAAGGGTAAGAAAGAATATCTTGTTCTTTATGTATCCCCACTGGAAGAACTCACAGTGTTAAATCAGGAATTCTGGATGACTATTGGGTAAATGGCCTGTTGTCCTGTAAATGGCCACGATATGTCCAATCCATCGCTGAGGAAGATATTCATTGAGATAATTTTGCCCGTTGGCCGATCAGTGTGATGATCCATCATCCAGTTTGAGAATGTAGTCATTGTTGTTCTGTAATTGTGGCATCAAAACCAGAGAGTTAAAATATCCAAAAAAAGTGTCTTCTGTCACATTTTGCTAAATTCTGTTAGACATTTAAAAAGTCGGATCCAAATTTTTATGATCCCCTTGTGTTGTTTTTCCAATCCCGTTCCATGATCTCAATGAAAGTAAGCACACCGATTCGAACCCGATCTTTTTGAGTTTCGTGATTTGTGGTTGGCAGCAACTGCCATGCAAATCGAGCGAGTATTTAAACTCGGCTCATGCTAGTTTTTCAGAGAAGGAAGGAGAAACGGAAATATAAGAAGTGTGAGAGGGAGAGAAAGGCTGGTTGGCAATGCAACTGCAGGTTGCATCACCATTTTAGATTAGAAATTAATTTTACAATATTAGAAGACGGTTCGAATCGGATGTCTCTGGTAATGTTGATTTTTGAACATATTGTTTTTTTTATCGCTCCAGTAACGAGCGCAGTGACTTTATGATTGATTATTAAAGGCCAATTTTAAGAAACTGTTTTTCGTCTTCATGCCTCCTCGACACATAAATTTCACTGCTAGCTTTGCAAAAATTTAAATTAGTTTACCAATAAGTGTAACAAATTTGGTTATGGGCCCAGTCCATGTACTGTGTCGAGGCAGGCTAAGCAGTTGAACCAGGCCATGAACTTTTGTCTATTTAAATACTGTTCCAGTCTAGAACTATTTTTATGAACTCTGTTGCTAGTACGCTAAATCGAGTAACAGATATGGAGTTTAACAACCAGATATCAGTGTTGACCCCAAATAACTGGAACACGTGGAAGCATGATATGCAAGTACTCTTAATGCATTATGGTTGCTGGCAGTTTATAATACAGACCAAACCAGAGCAACCTGATGAAGAGGCAACATACAAGGAAAAATTAGATCTACAACTTCGTAAGGATAGATGTTATACGTTGATCTATACTAACATCAGTTCAGATTTGAAAAATCTGATAACGGAAACAACTGACGGAGTAGTGGCATGGAAGATATTAAAAGATCACTTCGAACCAGTCACAAAAGCAAGGGTAATTCAACTATTAGATCAATTTTTTGGAACAAAATACCAACCAGGGGAAGATGTTGGAATCTTCATATCTCGTGTAAAGACAGCGGCAACCAGACTACAAGAAGCGGGTCATAAATTGACGACCTGTACATAGGATTTCAATTAATAAGGTGGCTTCCTCAGGAATTCCAGTCTACCGTGCAACAAATCTACAGATGGAAAGAAGAGGACTTCAGAGTTGTCAAAATTGAAGCAGAGCTGATATTAGAAGCCAATCGTCTTCAGTTGATGAAACAAGATTTGGAGAAAGCGGAGAATGCTTACTTGAGCAGTTTTACTTCGAAGAAGTCGAAGACGTTACCTGGTGCTACGGCTGCAGCTCATGGAGATCCAAATGGCAAGAATGATTACCAAAAGAAAAGTGGTAAGGTATTTAACTGTAAAACTATTAAAAATGTTAAACAATCTATTAAGACTATAGGTCCGTGTTATGTATGTAATAAGTACGGGCATCTTAAAGTAAACTGTAAAGAGAAAAAGTCTCTACCAAAATCTCGTTCAACTGTAAATGAAACTTTTAACACAGAGTTTGATAAAGGTCTTTGGGTAATAGATACTGCTGCCACGAGTCATTTTTGTAATGACAAGAGTTTATTTTTAGATCTTAAGCCGATAACTAACATGAAAATGTCGTTAGCAACGGAGGATAAAAAGTTGTCCCGTAGAAGGGAATCGGTACACTTAGATTTCGGGTAAAATATAAGGGGAGTTTTCATGAAATAACTTTGTCTGATGTGTTATTTAATCATAAGTTGAGGAGAAATTTGTTATCCGGTTCCAGATTAGAAAGTAAAGGTGCGCATTTTGTGGGTACTAAAGGTAAAATTAATGTTTTTAATAAAGACTGGATAAAATTGTTCTCGGCGACACGCCATGAAAATTTGTATTTTTAAGCCGGATCATTACATTATACCAAAGAGTAAAGAAATTAGTTTTAGTAATGTAACCGCTAAAACAAAAAACGGATCAATAGAAATATGGCATCAACGCTTTTGTCATGTTAATAACGATTACTTGGTAAAAACTAGTAAAAATGATAGTGTAAAAGGTCTCCCACGCTTAACTGATAATGGTAAGACTCATTGTATACCGTAAATTAGCAAAGTCCAAGAGAGTGTCATTCAAAAGACGGGGGCCGTAAGATCAAAACGTCCATTGGAATTGTTGCATATGGACCTCTGTGGTCCAATGCCAACTGAAAGCCAAGGCGGTAATAAATATTTCTTGAGTATAATTGACGATTATTCAAGAAAGGTGACTGTATTTCCCATCCGAAATAAATCTGACGTATTTCATACGTTTATAAGATTTCAGAAACGAGCAGAACGTTTTCTAAGTAAAAGGTAATAGCAGTTAGAACTGATGGCGGACTAGAATTTTGTAATAAAGATATGGATAATTTCTTGCAGAACTGGGTATAAAGCATGAGGTAAAAAATTCATATACGCCAGAAATGAATGGGGTCGCGGAGAGATTCAATTTAACCTCTCTAGATGGCATCAAAACATTGCTTAAGTCAGTGAAGTTCCCCATAAGTTTTGGGAGAAGCATTACTTTGTTTCACTTATGCGTGGAATCGAATTTGTCACAAAGACAGTAACAAAACGCCTTTCGAAAAATATTCAGGTAGAAAACCATCGGTATTGCATCTAAAACCTTTTGGATGTTTAGCATATGCTGGTGTGCCAAAACAAATTAGAAAAAAATTCGATATGCGTGCGAAAATGGGAATTATGATGGGATACGCACAACGTACTAAGGGTTATAGAATATGGTTGATAGATGAAAATAAATTAGTCGAGACTATTAATGTAAGATTCGATGAAAATAAGAGGGAATTAATTTTAGACAAAAAAGTTATTAGTAACCTTGGATATAATTTAAACCTTCTTGATTATTATGATGATGAGGATGATTTTGATAGAGTAAAAGATTCATTAACGAGTCGTTTAGTTTCAAAGACAAGTACGGAAACGCCCTCAACATCTGAAAACCCAGATGTATCTTCCGATAATCATAGTTTGATCCCATGTACGGAGGTTAAGTGGATTCGAAATATAGGTAGGAAAGTAACTGGATCTAACGTATATTATAGTATAGAAGGGGAAGCAACCCGATTGAAATCTTTTAACGAAATAGAGAGATACTGTAAGAGGCATAATATTGAGTATGATCCTAGTTTATTTAATTTTAGAAAAGATAATACCGAATCCCAGGGATTTTCAGATTTTTCAGAGCAACAAGAAGCTCTTATGGTTGAAGTAACTATTCCTAACTGTTACAAACAGGCGATAAGATCCAGAGACGCATCGAAATGGCATGATGCAATGGATAAAGAAATTAACGTAATGAAGGAACGTAAAGTTTGGGATTTAGTTGATCATCCGGATAAAATAAAAATTTTAGAAAACCGTTGGGTTTATACTGTTAAATAGGATGAAAATAATAAAATTGTTAGATACAAGGCCCGCTTAGTTGCGCGAGGTAACACACAATTACGAGGTGAGTCATTTGACGAGGTATTTCAAGAATACAAATTAGAACTTTCAAAAGTTAAATCATTAAAACTAAGATGTGTTATTCAGACTCGGATTTTGCTACAAATAGGGATGATCGAGTGTCAATGGGAGGGTTCATAACTTTTATAGACAAAACTCCAATTTCATGGCGAACTTTCAAGCAAAATTCCGTTAGTCTGTCGACCATGGAAGCTGAGTATGTTAGTCTAACAGAAGCAGCTAAGGAATTCATTCGGCTAAAGAATGTAATTGATAATAAAAGTTTAAATTGGAATTAAGTAAAAATGTAATGTTTTGTGATAATCAAGCTGCTATAAGTTTTTCAAAGTCACCGGTAGAAAATTATAGAACAAAACATATCGATGTTCGTTATCATTTTCTAAGGAATTTGATATACGACAAGGCTTTCCAAATTAAATATATAGGTACCAAAATAATTTGGCGGACATTTTTACCAAACCCATGGTAAAGGAAAAAATTGTTAGAATTTTGTAGAAAATTATTTCTTTTTTTTTTTTAGAGAATAAGACTTTGTTTCTTTTAAGATTAAAATATTAGTTTGTTTATTACAATAAAGATTGTGAATAAAATGTATTTTTTTTTTGTGTTAAATTGTATAACATGTGATTATAGATTAAAATTAATTTACTGATTTGTAAGAGATAATGGTGCGAGATTGGAAAAAGGGGGCCGATTGTTAGACATTTTTTTAAAAAAAGTCGGATCAAATTTTTATGATCTCCTTGTGTTGTTTTTCCAATCCCGTTCCATGATCTCAATGAAAGTAAGCACACCGATTCGAACCCGATCTTTTTGAGTTTCGTGATTTGTGGTTGGCAGCAACTGCCATGCAAATCGAGCGAGTATTTAAACTCGGCTCATGCTAGTTTTTCAGAGAAGGAAGGAGAAACGGAAATATAAGAAGTGTGAGAGGGAGAGAAAGGCTGGTTGGCAATGCAACTGCAGGTTGCATCACCATTTAGATTAGAAATTAATTTTACAATATTAGAAGACGGTTCGAATCGGATGTCTCTGGTAATGTTGATTTTTGAACATATTGTTTTTTTATCGCTCAGTAACGAGCGCAGTGACTTTATGATTGATTATTAAAGGCCAATTTTAAGAAACTGTTTTTCGTCTTCATGCCTCCTCGACACATAAATTTCACTGCTAGCTTTGCAAAAATTTAAATTAGTTTACCAATAAGTGTAACAAATTCAATAACATAAAAAGTCCTTTCCACTGCAAATGCCTCCATTTTGACTAACTAGTCACATGATATGCATACTATTGCTTACGTCACTTCGGTCGGGGGCGAAACACAAACTTTGACAGTACATCCGGCTTATGGTTTGCTGAGGTGGTGCTTGTCTTTGATTGTTACTGTTTTACAGCCTCTGCAAAGTGTATACTTCTTTATGAATACCGCTGTATAATGATATCATTTTATTGATTTGGATGTTTGGGAATCCAAATACTTTCATATTAGTAAATAAAATTAATTATTAAGTACTTTTCTCCTAAAAAAACCCACAAATATTTTAGACAAGTAATTTGCTTAAATCATTTTCTTCAAAAACTATGCGATTTTTTTACATATATAAACTACATATTTATCGACTGACTAATATATATATATAATCAGAAGCCACATTTATTAAATTAACATCTCAAAAGACTCATTAGGTTATTCATTGGAACACCTAAGGTTAATGAAACAGATTGATCAAAACTGAGTTCCAAATTACACCCTATAGAAGTATTAGAAACCCAAATTCATCGCTTGGTTAAACATCTAGTCAGTCAATAGATGTATTACCATCTCAAATACCTAATGGATGATTCACCTAGTATATTATATTAATGATCAACTTTAATTTTTTTCAGGTACCCCAAAACAAAGTTATCCTTAAATATTGTAAATTTGTTTTATATACAGTCGAACCTCTATATATCGAAGTCTCTGAATCCCAGAAAAAAGTCATTTATAAGGAAAATTCTTTACATAGAGTTTTACATTTTAATATATTTTATAAACCACGTAAAACAAATTTTAAATTCATAAGCACAATATATTAAACAATTCACACGTTTTTTTAAAATTAATATATATGTTTATTTTATGTATCTTATCCATCAAAAAGGAAAGAAAGACAAGAAAAAATGTCAAAGAATTCACTGTATTTTCAATATTAAGAAAATAATTTTATACTAAAATAAATGAGTTTTAAGGAAAATTTATAATTTAAAGGATACAAGTAAAATTAAACATACATTATTTTACAAATAGAACACGGGGATACGGGACAACTCCAAGATGGTTAAAAGAGGATATCGAAGATGTTTCTAGTGAAATGGGCAACGGGGGTTAAAGGTTGCATTTCTTGGAGGAAACGTCCAAAGCTCAGCTGCTCTCGGCGAGTTAAGATCCAATAAAACAGTTCAAGATATATGACTACCATAAAATGTATTAAAGAGAGAATAACTTGAGATTTTTCAGAAATACTTTAAAAGGAGGGAGAACAAAATCGTATAACAAAAGAAAAAGTTCGTTATATAGAAAATGCCCTTCGCCATAGAGAGGTTGTTTTACGAAGAAAAGCGTGAAATGTTCAAGGTTCCAGGAAACAGTTTGCTATATAGAAAAATTCGCAATATATGGGTTCGTTATATATATATATATATATATATATATATATATATATATATATATATATATATATATATATATATATGTAGAGAGAGAGGTTTGACTGTACTTACATAAAATCATATTTGAAAATTCCAAATGAAAAAAAAAAACAGAAAAAAATCCAGAACCATTAACAGCAACAATGCTTTAGATATGGAATGAGAGAGACACACATTTAAGGCTGTTTTCGCCATATGTACGAGAACTTGAACTTAACGCGGAGCACATTTTCGAACAGAAAAAATGTCTCAATTTTTGTAAACCTTTGTGACATTGTAACTCATGCGTTTCTTTATAATCTAGTGTTTTTAAAATTTCAAAATATTTCATATATAATTAGTTTTTCCTTTTAACATGTAAAGGGAGAGCTCATTTAGCAATACGGTATAGGAGAAAAATACGAAACACATTTTATAAAAGGAAAAATGTGTCAACTCGGATAAAAGTGTGTAGTATGATAAAATATGTGAATCTGTACAAGATAGTGAAGCCCTAATATAATATTAATGTTTAAGTACTTTTATATCTGAAAAATTTATTATGATTATTATTGTGTTTTAACATGCGAGAAACAGTTTTACACTATTGACTGCATATCGCGGAATTCGGCGATGTTTTTTGTTTAAACAAAATTGGTTGTTGGTATAGTACAGGGATGGCGAACCAGCGGCACGCGTGCCATCAATGGCACGCGACATAATGTTTTGGGCACTCCAGCGATCAAAATTTCTTGTGCATTTTATTTCAAACTAACAAAGTTCGCTATGAAGTATTACGCACAAACGCGAGTGATCGGTAGTGGAAATGCTGGGAGCACCCTCGTTTGTTATTGTCTTGCTTTATTTATGTCGTGGACTACAGTTGTTATGATGCAAAATTTGTCTACGCATAGCATAGTCAATCTCGTTGACCAAACTGTATTTTAAAGTTTATTTGTGTTATATTTACGATTCTTAACTGTTACTTAACAAGGTTAGTTCAGCAAAAGAACAAAAAGGGCAAGATAATAAGCGTAACTGAGAATTTCAATCTTGGTGTGAATCTAGAAATATGACATTATTAAAATAAAAGGCGAGAAAGCGGAGTGTGTTTTACGTTCTGGAACAGTGGTACGCAGAACATATATCGTCTGTTAAATGGCATTTTGAAATGAATTACAAATCCTCTTGTCAAAAAAGTGTGAACCACAGCAAAAATATTTAATTGCTTAGAAACCATTTGACACAGATGACTCCAATTCAGCATGCATTCTACTAAAAGATACATCTTACGATCCTAATATAAGCTTTTTGTCATCCAACCTGCAACAACAGAAGTCACACTAATGTTGCTTTAATTAAAATTACACTTATAGCTAAAACATTTACGACTATACTGTGCAAAAGGTATTTTTGCGTAGTAAATGATTTCGGTTGTTTGTATTTAGTTTTATTATTTTCCCAATAATCACAAGTCAAAATTATTTAACGGCACGTCTATACCTCATTAAGCACTTCTTTAGAAAAATGGCACGTTGATCCATAGAGGTTCGTCACTCCTGGTATAGTATCTAAGTATCGAGGAATTTTACGTACTAGAAAAGTTTCAAAGTAAATTTCATTCCGATTCTTACATGCATGCTTAAACTTGAGGAAGTGAGCTGTTTGGAAGGTGCAGTAGGAATGGAAAATGAAAAAAAGTTATATTAAGTGACGTAATGAAAATAAGAGAAAACCTCACAGATGCAATCGTAATGAATTTTCGAATAGCCGGTTCTTCTCATTAATTCTATAAATATATCTATAAATAAAACAAGTAGTATAAAAAATTAAGTCAATTGCTACTTAGGTCAACAAAGAAAAATTTTATTTACTTTTTATTAAATAGTTACAATTAATATAAATATGTATATACATATGACATAATCACAATATTAAGTGACAAATTAGAAAGCTACTTTCCTTTCAACGTTCCATTTTCCTTTCAATATATGGTGTTGGACTATTTTTTTTTTGTTTGTTACTATTTATTCAAAAAATTTTTTAATTATTCTAATAAAGTAGTATTGTCACGGAGTGCGAAAGAAGCACACAGTTCAATTAAACAAACAATTAGATTTATTCTAACGCTGGGAGCTCGATACAACACTGGACTGAGAACATGCCCAACTGGCGATGAACTCTGCTTTTATACACTTCGGAATATTCGAGAAATACCCAGTATGCACTCTAAAGAATGATCTGGATTCATCTAGAACCTAGAGAAACAATACATTAAAAACGAGAACAAAATTCCAGTCTTTGGATAAATCTGCCGGGGCCGGGATTCGAACCCGAGACCTGAGGAAGTTCAGTCCAACGCTCTGCCAACTCGGCTATCGGGACTTGGTATCGGGACTTATGCGTGCGGCATTGCTCCCCTCAAAAAAGAAGACAGCGCCCCGCTGTCATTTTGTTCAAGGGTCTTTATTCTGGAACGAGTGATGGGTCCTTTGTATGATTCTTTGGGAGGAATATCCTCGGTTTCGATTTGCTCGGCGGGATCATGGTACGGTTTCATACGCAGTACATGGACAACTTCTCTTAGTTTTCTTTTTCGTGAAGCAGGATCAAAATCTTGTACTTCGTAAGTCACGGCTGATAAACGGCGTAGCACCTGATACGGTCCGAAATACCTTCTTAAGAGTTTTTCGGAGAGACCGACTTTTTCACTGGAGTATAAACCCATACGAGATCTCCGGGGGAGCGTAGGATACCATTTGGTGTTTGGAATCGTAACGTCGACGATCTTTGTCTTGAGCTCTCAGAGTGTGCACTCGGGCTAGCTGTCGTGATTCTTCGGCTCTGGCTGCTATCTTGGTGATGTTATTGTCATCAAAATCGTTAGGACAGAATGGTAGCATTGTATCTAGTGTCGTTTCCGCTTCACGACCATGAAGTAAATAGAACGGCGTAAAACCTGTGGTCTCTTGTTTAGCGGTATTATAAGCGAAGGTTACAAATGGTAGAATTTCATCCCAATTTTTCTGCTCTACATCCACATACATTGACAACATGTCGGCCAAGGTCTTATTGAAGCGCTCCGTCAGTCCATTTGTTTGGGGATGATACGCCGTTGTGAAACGATGATCAATGTTACACAAGTCGACGAGAGGAAACAAGTCTGGATCGAAAGACGGCTCCACGATCTGTGATAATTACTCGAGGAGCTCCATGCCTGAGGGACAATTTCTTCAAGTAAGAACTTCGCTATTTCGTCGACTTCGGCTGTCGGCAAGGCTTTTGTTATTGCATATCGCGTTGAGTAATCCGTGCAGACTATTATCCATTTGTTTCCATGAGCAGACTTTGGAAATCTCCCAAGGAGATCAATTCCAATGCGATGGAAAGGAGCTATAGCTGGAGGGATGGGAACTAAACGTCCAGGTGGTCGTTGAGGAACGGATTTTCTCCTTTGGCACTCCCGACAATGCATGACATACCGAACGACATTTCGGTACCATTCCGGCCAGTAAAATCTCTTGCGAATCCTGTCATAAGTTTTCGCAAAACCAAGGTGTCCTGCGGTGGGGGCGTCATGAAAGTGCCTTAGTATGTCTGCTCGTAGATGTTTAGGAATGACTGGTAACCACAACTTTCCATCTGGATCAAAATTCTTCCTGCAAAGGATACCGTCGATGAATCTGAATTCTTCGTTTTGGATGAGTTGCTCAAAGTTTTAATTTCTCAAGGTCTTGATCTTTTTCTGTTCCACCGCAAGGTTCATACTCGTCGTGACTGCTAAAAATTTGTCTGATGTTTCCGTTTCCTCTTCCACTGGATTTCTCGAAAGAGCGTCGGCGTCACTATGCTTCTTACCGGTTTTATATTTTACGTCAAAATCATGCTCTTGAAGTCGGAGGCCCATCTGGCAAGCCTTCCTGAAGGATCCTTTAAATTCATGAGCCAGCACAAGGAATGATGGTCAGTTACAACAGTAAAGTGTTTTCCGAATATGTACGGCCGGAATTTGTTGGTAGCCCATACGATGGCAAGACATTCCCTTTCTGTGGTGGAATAATTCTTTTCGGCTTTTGTCAGAGTTCTAGAAGCGTATGCTATAACTTTCTCGACATTATTCTGAATTTGTACTAGGACAGCTCCGATACCGTACCCGCTTGCATCAGTATGGATTTCTGTAGAAGCTCTTTCGTCGTACATCCCCAATACTGGATCCGAAGTAAGTGCTTTCTTAAGACTGTTAAATGCTTCCACCTCTTCAGGACCCCAATGAAACTCCACGCCACTTTTCAGCAACGACTGCAAAGGTTCGGCGAGATAACAGAAACCTTTAATAAATCTTCTAAAGTATGAACAAAGGCCAAGAAAACTTCGTATGTCATGTATATTCTTTGGAGTGGGAAAATTTCTTACGGCTTTTATTTTGTCGGGATCGGGACGAACGCCATTACTAGATACAAGATGGCCTAGAATCTTGACTTCTTGGGTAGCAAAAGACACTTCTTTGAATTTAATTTAAGACCAGCTTCCTGAAGACATTTTAGAACAAGTCTTAATCGTATAAGATGGTCTTCAAAAGTTTCTGAGAACACTATTATGTCATCTAGGTAACAAAGACACATAGTCCATTTAAAATGGCGTAGCAAATTGTCCATCATTCTCTCGAAGGTCGCAGGTGCATTACAGAGACCAAACGGCATGACTTTAAACTCGTATAAGCCTTCGGGGTAATAAATGCCGTCTTTTCACGATCCGCTTCGTCTATTTCTATTTGCCAATAACCAGATCGGAGATCCATGGATGAAAAGAACTTGGCACCTTTCAGACAGTCGAGCGTATCGTCAATACGAGGCAGAGGATAAACGTCTTTTTTTTTTCGTGACGCTATTCAACTTGCGATAATCGACGCAAAACGCCAACTACCGTCTTTTTTTCTTACGAGCACAACGGGTGATGACCAAGGACTTTCAGAGGGTTGGACGATACCTTCATCAAGCATTTTCTGAACCTCTTCATGAATGATGCGTCTTTCAGTCGGCGAGACTCTGTAGGCTCGTTGGTTGATTGGAGCATGATCACCAGTAAAAATCCTGTGTTTCACATTCGTCTTCGCGGCTGTCGACTTGTCGGTCTTCGTGAAAAAGCCCAGAAAATTTCCGGAGTAGTTCGGATAGCTTGTTTCTCTGTTCGTCACTTAACTCGGGTGACATCATTACCGAACAATTCATCTGTGACTCCGAAGTTTCTTGCTGGTCATCCAAGCAACCTGATGTGTCGGAAATAACACATAGATGCCCTTCATTTAGTGGTTCAGCTTGGCCTATGCACATTCCTCTAGGGATAATTTGGTTTCGGAACTGCAGGTTGGTAACCCAGACATCACTTTTTCCGTTACGATATGTGGATACCATGGACGGTGTAGCAATATTTTCTCGAAGAGCAAATGTTTGCTGCCGTCTAGAACTACATTTATGTCTCCTCGGATTTGATATCCTGATACTGTTATTCTAGTTAAAGAATGCGGCTTAAGTGTATAGTCTCTGGTGGCATACAAATTCCAGGCGTCAGGCGCTGTGGAGTCTCGACAGATGTCTTCTAGAACAAGTTCATTTTGTCCACAGTCTATAACGGCTTGAGACGCCTCTAAAAGTCCCATCCTAGGATGACGTCATGGCTACAATGTGATAAAACAATAAATTCAAAAGGCAGTTCTCGATTGTTTATACGGACACGTAAAACACATTTCCCTATCGGCCGAACAAAATTTCCATCCGCAACTTTCAGCATAACGCTCTTGGCATCGGCAAACAGAACTTTCTTTAAAAATCGGCGATACTTATCGGATATGACCGAAAACGATGCCCCAGAATCTACTAGAGCACGTATCGGCTTCTTATCTATTATTACGTCTAGTTGGTTACCAGTCATCTTGGCGGTCGACGGAGGATTTCCAGTACAAGCGGCCTCACCTCCTTGGAAGGTCGCTCTGTTTAGTTTTCCTCGCTCCTACGGCCTGGCGACTGACTGGATCGGCGATATGGCGACGGGGATCTGTAACGACGTATTGGGGATCGGCCTCTCGTGGGACTTGGCGTAAAACGGCGAGAAGAGTTTGGTCGGCGTATTTCTTCTTCAGTGCCAACGTCGTCGAAGTTCCGTCGGCGGTTTCGAGAGTTGTCAAAGACAGCCTTTCTCTCTCGGCAGTAGCGCATTACATGTCCAGGACGTCCGCAGTGAAACAAACAGGTCTGTTGTCAGCCGTTCTCCACACATCTGTTTTTCTTGGTTGAGGTGGGAATTTCTGAACAGGAGCTCTGTATTTCCTGGTTACAGTGGCGTATGTTGGTCGTGGTCTAGTTTCTGTAGGTTTTGTCGACACTGGGGCCAAAACCCTTTCAACTTCGTCTTGAACGATCTCTTCTAAGGACTGGGGATCGGAGTCCAAAGATTCTTGCGTCTGGTTAACTAGTCGATGGACTTCTTCTCGTACGATTGTGCGAATAAGAGAGACCAAATCAGTCTCATCCGTCAGGGATGCAACCGGTACGACGTTTGGAAGCCTTTCAAATCTCGGTCGACCAACTCTCTTCTGCTTCATATCTTCGATATAGTTGCACCATTTGATAAAACTTGCTGTGTCGTTGATTTCTCTCGTCAACAGGGCCTGATAAATATCCTCAGCAACACCTTTCATTAGGTGTGACACTTTTTCGTCTTCTCTCATCAGAGGATTTACCTCTTGGCAAAGTCCTAATACACTTTGTATGTAGGACTGTGTACTCGCCCTGAACGCTGGGCTCGGCATTTTAGTTGTTCTTCTGCCCTTCTGGTATATCTTTGACGGTCACCGAAAAGTCCACTTAGTCCATTTTTAAACGCTTCCCAGGAATCTAAGGCGTCTTCGTTGTTGACATACCACTGTCTCGCAGTACCGTCAAGAAAGAAATAAACGTTAGCCAGGCACATCATGTCATCCCACTTGTTAAAGTTGGCTACTCGATCGTACTCTTTAAGCCATTTGAGAGGGTCTTCCCCAGGCGCTCCTCGGAAGGTCGATGGGCTCCTCCATTGCTGTAAGGAAGGTGTTACTACAGCGGGCTTGGCTTCTTGCTCGGTCGGCATTTTTGTCCTCTTCCTACTATTTTCTTTTAACAGTCCGAATTCGGGGATAATCCTCTTAACCGGAGGCTCCTGCGAAGGTTGTCGCTATTATCCACGTTTGACGTAATTGTACCCGGCGCCTCCACCAAACTTGTCACGGAGTGCGAAAGAAGCACACAGTTCAATTAAACAAACAATTAGATTTATTCTAACGCTGGGAGCTCGATACAACACTGGACTGAGAACATGCCCAACTGGCGATGAACTCTGCTTTTATACACTTCGGAATATTCGAGAAATACCCAGTATGCACTCTAAAGAATGATCTGGATTCATCTAGAACCTAGAGAAACAATACATTAAAAACGAGAACAAAATTCCAGTCTTTGGATAAATCTGCCGGGGCCGGGATTCGAACCCGAGACCTGAGGAAGTTCAGTCCAACGCTCTGCCAACTCGGCTATCGGGACTTGGTATCGGGACTTATGCGTGCGGCAGTATAGTAAAAAAAGAAACCACATTCTCAGAAATTAGGCTTCCCAGGTGGGATTCGAACCCGCGACCTTTGGATTAGAAGTCCAAAGCGCAACCCATTAGACTACAGGGACACAATGAACGATTTTCCTTTCCATATATGCTGTTGGACTATTATTTTCGTGTGTTACTATTTATTCCTTTTTTTAGTTTCATTAATGAATTAATATTTGAAAAAACTGTATTCACATCACGTGACATCCACTACAAGTTTTTAAAAAAGTATTTGAACTTGAATGGATGAATAGAAAATATTTTATTAACGGTTGAAAAATTTCAACAAGATAATATATATATATATATATATATATATATATATATATATGGGAGACAACAAGGGGTCCAAGACTTTTGTCTTTTTCACATTTATTTTAAAACAATAAAAATTAATTAAAAAGGTAACAGATGGGTTTTCATGAATTCTCGACGGGGACGCCTGCTCTCGAACCTCCGTCTTTTCTCTGCTCGCTTTTCTCTCTTCTCTAATGTCCAAGAGTTTTAGTTTGGATTTGCTGCGCCTGCGCGCGAAGACTGCTTGACTTTGGCTGCCACAATCGGCCAGCCTGACTGTACGCTGTCCGCAGCGGTACGTCCCTTTTTTCCTTTTTCATCGAGACCAGAGGAGAATCTGAAACATACAAAAAAAAAACGGAATAGACAAGGACTATACGACAAATACACAAAGATTTAACATATCATAATTCTGCTGAACTAGACAGTTTCTCCATCATGTGAAGGCATCTCTTCGACATCCGGAAGGTTCAATAGGAAAACATTGTGTTTCACAGGCATGAGAACGTCTTTTTTAACAAGTTGATCTTTGGTTGAACGCATCGATATTTTCCTCTCCAGAGTTCTGGACGTCTGTTCAAAACGATTTCTCTTTTTCCTTCGTTTCCACTGCCAGGGCTCAAAGATTTTCCGGAGCATTGTAAACCGACGATGTTTACTCTTCATAGGTGAAGGGGTAGGAGATCGGGAGATAAATTCCACGGAACTCGTTTTCATGGCGCCATTGACTTTCTTACACAATACTATATCAGAACATTTTTCTCTTATAATGCCTATTTCTAACTTAGTACTCTTAATTTTATTACATTTATAATCCTTAATTAGAGAACTCGAATCATTTCTAGTATTAAAGTTTTTAACATGTGGCAAATCATAACTAGAGTTTTTTTTATCTCACTTGAAACAGAAACATTTGAAAAAGAAACAACACCAGAATCTGCACTCAAAGAGGATCCACTTTCACTCAATAAAACATCGCTCTTTGCGTGGCCTAGTTTCTTTATTTCAGCATATACACTGGGATGTATAATAAATTCTTCGGTCAAGGTCGGTGATATTGCCGTTCGAACACTTAGACCGGGAGAGTGTTGATTAAGAGAAATATTTATGGCTGACACTTCTACCATTCGCTGTTCGCCAAAACATGAACTTAATGTTATTATTTCTTCGGAAGGTGTTTGCACTCTAATTAGTGAGGAATTTAAAACTGGGATCTGGCAACCTGAATCGATCAAGGCTGTTACGGGCTGATTTTCTACAAAAATGTGTACATATTGAAGATTCGCGAACTCATCGCTATTTTGTTTTTCGCTCTCGACTTTCAAAGTATTCACGTTTATTTTATTATGGATGTGGCTTTCTTTAGGCTTAAAACGCTCCTCGCAATCTCTTGCGTAATGAGATGAATCACCACATATATAGCAATTTTTATTTTCTCTTTCAAGATTTTGGGGATTGTTCTCTTTAATCTTTGGTTTAAAGTTTTGTGATCTATTTTTAAAGGGGTCTTGGGTACATCCATAAGTAATAGGAATTTCCTTACGTGATCCGCTTCTAGATGAAATATAAATATCGCACTCTTTAGCTAAATCAATAGGCCTAAACCAACCCCTTCTGCTTCTCGAATGCTAATATGAGTTGCAGTTTCCTTATTTAAAGTTTCGAACTGTTTCTCTTCGACTTTAGCTGCAGGATTTAAACTTAATGCTTTATTTTTAGCCGTTTGAAGTTCGACTTCTTTTTCTAATTTTGCTAACTGAAGTTTCGCGAGCTCAATTTTCTGTTTTTCTAAAGTTACCTCTCTTTCGTTTCGCGATATTCTCTCATCTATACAGTTTTTAATTAAAGTTTTAACGAAATCTGGATCACTTTCAAATGTACTACTGTTCTCAATTTTAGTCTTTAGTGTAACTATGGTGTCCGTACTCTCCACAGTACCGTCTAGATCCCCAACAACTCTTATGAGATCCTCTTTAAGAGCGTTTTTATACATTTTAGAAAAATATGGAAAGATCCTACCTTTTTTTTTTCTAGCTCCCTTGTTGCTCGCACGTACGATGTATCCAATAATTGAAGAAAAACGTTGATTTCACAGATCTCACCTCTTCGCAGGTAATATATGAACTATAGTTCTTGAACAGATAAATTGTTTGAATTGACACCTCTTTGCAGGTGTTTGTGATATTTCCAACCTCTACACAGGCGGAATATTCAGGGTTCGATGAAAAGTCAATTGAAGAAAAACGTTGATTAAAAGTTCCAGCCTCTACACAGTCGGATTATTCACACTGAGTTAGTTCCAACCTCTACACAGGCGGAATTTTCACGCTGGATTCAAATGAAGAATGCAACCTCTACACAGGTTGAACGAAGTTTCCGAAAAATGGCGGCGCTTCTCCTCCACGGACGGCTTTTTTTTTCACTTTCCAAACTTTGATCAAAATCGAAATTTTTTTGATCCCGGCCTCTACACAGGCGGAGTATTTATGCTGAGTTCAAACCTCTACACAGGTTGAACGAAGTTTCTAAAAAATGGCGGAGCGTCTCCTTCACGGACGCTTTTGTTCATTGTCCAGACTTTGGTTCAAAATCGAAATTTTTTCGATCCCGGCCGAGCCCCCATAATTTGTGGGAGACAACAAGGGGTCCAAGACTTTTGTCTTTTTCACATTTATTTTAAAACTTAATAAAAATTAATTAAAAAGGTAACAGATGGGTTTTCATGAATTCTCGACGGGGACGCCTGCTCGCGAACCTCCGTCTTTTCTCTGCTCGCTTTTCTCTCTTCTCTAATGTCCAAGAGTTTTAGTTTGGATTTGCTGCGCCTGCGCGCGAAGACTGCTTGGCTTTGGCTGCCATATATATATATATATATATATATATATATATATATATATATATATATATATATATTGTTTTGAATTTTAATATTTTAATGTTATAATATCTTTCAGAATACGATGGCGAATAGTTTAATTTTTCAAATTTAATGGTTTAATTTTAACTTTTTAAATTTTTGAGAATTGGATATTTCCCAATTAATTTACCAAGTTGCAATAGGGGCAAGATTGGCGCCATCAAACTAGTTTAACCCCACTTATCGGTCCTAAGTCCGAGGTTGCACTTGAATATTTTTCAAATTTTTATTTTATAATTTTTTAAATTTGTTTGAAAACGTTGGAATTTTATCTTCTATATTCGCCATTGATATTTTGAAATGGGATTTAGTATTATAAGATTCATATAATTTCAATTTTTTAATTGATTATAGTTGTGATATATATATATATATATATATATATATGTTAAGTATTTTATTGTAGTAGTGTTGGTCGGTTTTGGTTTATTGAATACATCTTCCGAATAACTTTACCTCCTTTATTATAAAGCACACATCACACACACAACACAGCAGTTTAAAATACAATTGAGGTACATTTTCACACAAAATAATCAGTGGCATGTTGGAGGATACAAACACAAAGAGATGCAGTTATTTACATTCTTACATGATGAAGACAAACAGACAAAGAGGACGATTACCCAAGATTTTTGCTTTTACACATACCAGCAGTGCAACCGCGTGATTATTTCGTAATATTAGTTTTGATTGGATAGAATGGGCGGGACAGGGGTTTTGGACTAGTCGATTACGATTAAGATTACAGTGTTATTTTTAAACCAAAGACTTAAAATTTGTTTAAAGATTAGTAAGAAGAGTTAATAGAAAGAATACTAGAGGGAATTATTACACACACACACACACACACACACACACACACACACACACACACACACACACACACACACACACACACACACACACACACACACACACACACACACACACACACACACACACACACACACACACACACACACACACACACACACACACACACACACACATTGACACACACACACACACACACACACACACACACACACACACACACACACACACACACACACACACACACACACACACACACACACACACACACACACACACACACACACACACACACACACACACACACACACACACACACACACACACACACACACACACACACACACACACACACACACACACACATATATATATATATGTGTATATAGGGAGAGAGTGAACTAGTAGTAGGAATTGAAAAAGAGAGAGCTTCATATTTAAAATAAATTTGTTTTTGTAATTTTAATACTTTTAATTAGATCCATTTGATATGTTTTGAAAGAAAAGGTATCCAGTAACCACAATATAAGATAAATAATCAAATTAAGTAATACTGGATTAAATAAATGAACAAAAACTGCTTTGGAGGATGTTATTTTTAGAAGTAAAGAGTAGATTAAGGGAGAAATAGAAGGTGGCTAATTCTTGAAAGGGAATTTCCATTGGACTTAAAGACTGTTATTATGCAGGTTCTTATTTTGTCACAAAATATTTTCATCTGAATCTTACCTAGCAATTTTTAAAGAGTATTACCCTCTTTTAACTTTCTATTAGAAAGAAAAATTAAGTACCTCGCCTTTGACAACCTTTATCTGTAATCATGTTTATAAGCAGTTCAATGAATGGCATTTGAGATCCATTTAATTTTTCTTTGTGTCCTTGGATTTTCATCTAATAGTTTTAAAGAATTATGTGTACTTTTGAGATTATTAGTTTGTGTGTGCGTGTTGTTTCTTTTCTTCCAAAATTTTGTCAAGTTAAATTCATTGTAAGAGATTGATGATTTTCTTTCCCATCTTTTAACGTAATACTTAATAAAACAGTATATTTCTGATTTTTAAAACGGAAATCATTAAATAATAGTTTCAATGTTGTAAAAACAATCAGAATATTTTTAGTTCTGTCTGGTTTTTTTATTTTTAATATATACTCCCACACATTAGCCGTCAAAAAAGCTTTTAATTTAATAATTTTTCTATTACTATTCTAATGATCGAAGTAAATTATTTCCTTGATAAAAGAAATGAATATTTGCTTAAAAACTACTTATATTAAGAGACATAGTAAGAGATAGAAAAAAAGATAAAGCAATTTTGCAATCTCAGCATTAAAGAGTTGAATTTCTTAAATTAAAATTAATACTGTTTCAGAGTTATCTAAGATGCATTTCATTGATTCATTTATAATACAGAATATTTTTGAGATGAAAATTTCGAGTCAAGTCGGGGTTTTAAGTTCTAAATCGTGTGGAATGCACAGCTACTTTTTGTATTAAATAATAATATAAATGTCTTAAAGTCTTCATGAGACATCTAGGTAAATTAATTAAGGGTTTGTATTTTAAACATCGTCCTCGTCACATTACTACCATTATAATTATGAAACTCTTCGTTAGTATCTCACGATAACATTTAACAATATGTTCGGGTTATGTCATTTGAAAAATACATGGAATCATTGGAAGTAATGCAAAATTAGTCTAAATGAATACTTCTTAGAATGTTATTTAGTTTATCCTAAATAGGTGCTTAATAACCCTTAATAAAGGGGTGTTAAATTTCTCTAGAGGTCTGAAAATATGAACAATTTTCGAACAGGTATAATTCTTTTAAATTTAAATTAAATAATTCGAATCTTTTACGCATTATTTATAAAGGAATGGAGCTTCAGAAAAGTATAAAATATTTAAAATATAATCATAATTTTAAAAATTATTAGCGTATGAAAATAAGAAACACTTTTCTATAAGAAACATTTATTAAGTTTTACTTCGCGCATGCTATTTTCTAAAATAGTAGCTTTAATTACCAGATATAAGTTGAATTATAAAGTTAAATGTATTCTTATTATACTGTAGCTATTTTTATACAAATAGAACAATAACTTACATATTTTAATAAATAAAAAATACATTTTTAAAAAATATTTAAAGAACTGTAATATTTTACAAATATTTTGAAATACAAAAGATATCTGATACCAAAATTTGGTAGGGTTTAAAGAGTATGGTGCATTTTATAATTCTATAAAGTTTTATACATTAGAGAGGCTACTATTTTAGAAAATAGCGTGTGCAACGCAAAAAATACTTAATTTTTATTATAGAATTTTCATATGCTTATGATTTTTTTTAAAATTATTGTTATATTTTAAGCATTTTATATTTTTCTGAAGCACCATTCTTTTATAAATAATGTGTAAAAGATTCAAATAATTTAATTTAAATTTATAAGAATTATACCATTTTGAGAATTGTTTATATTTTCAGACCTCTAGAGAAATTTAACACCCCTGAGACTCATTAAAGAGATAATGCAGATATTTAATGTTTAAATCCTCATTGTTCTTTGGGAATTATTACTGTTTTGTTGCTATTTTTTATTCCTGCTATTTATTCTATACGATAAAGATAAATGCCCTACAAAATTTAAAATCTGAAAGTTTTATTTCAATGCAATGATTCTTTCTCTTTAGAAACTTCATTTAATTCTACTGCCTGATATATTCTGTGTCAATTTTCCTTTAAAATAATGAGAATAACTTCATTGAAATAAAAAAAAAACCGCCATTTATTTTAATAATTGTTTGAAACAATTTTTTTAAAGATAACTATATTCAAATGTCATTTGGAAAAGAGAAATGACTTTTCTATTGAATTAATGCTGAGAAATTTCGTTTTCACTGTATTTGAATAACAAGTTAAGTTATGCACGAGTGAATCCAGAGACAAACAAAACACCTCAATGACAAGGAATCACGCCCTAGTTAACTTATTGTAATAAATAAGGAGATGGACAAATCGTTTACGGGTTACATAAGTTTGATCTGAATTGTTGCTCACAGCTATCAACTTACACGACATTTAAATCGAGAAAAAAATTGATTTATAAATGTTGTAGAGATTTTTGATTGTGGGTAAAATTGATATCCTTCAGTGAATATTGTTTAATGATATAATAAACTTAAAATAATAAACAAATACTTTATTGAAAACACTTGCTTGATTAGATTCTTTTTCTTACGCAGAGTTTCAAATATAATAACTTTACAAGGATTTATATATATATATATATATATATATATATATATATATATATATATATATATATATATATATATATATATATAGGTTATTTAATATATTTCTTTTGTTTTTTTAAATTATCTATTAATGTTACAATTAAGTTACTTTAAGTAATTACCATTCATAAAAGCAAAATTAATTTTATTTGGAGTTTTATGTTGTCTGTTATATTTAGTTTTGAGATATATATTTAGCATAGAATAAGCTATATTTCATTGAACAAACGGATAAATATACTATTAACCCTTTAAAACCTAGCCCGCATTTTCGTGCTGGAACACTTCACGTTCTGGGGAGGGGGCGGGTAGCAATTTTCTTATTATTATTTCTGTCAGTGTCATTAGGATCAGTATAGTGAGAAGAATGTAATATTTAAAGATAAAAATATTTCGGGTATTAAAAGGATAAGAATACACGAAAACCCAGACGATCGTGTCAGCTGGATCTAAATGGATTATATATTCAAAGTATACATTCACATCAAATTTTTAAAGCAACTTTTTTTCTCAATAGTTTTGTATACTTTGTTAAAATATTAGAATTATTCAAGTGCTTTAGTTTGTGAAATTTAAAATACTGAAAGTAAAAAGATAAAAGAAAAGTAATTTTGAAAAATCTTTTTGAAATAGTATAAGACATACACTCAGGAACATTGAAAATAGCGACCCAAGAAGAAAGCATCGGATTGAAATGAAATTTAATACACATAATGATACAGATGAGAGATTAACTTGATCTCAAAAACAAGACAATTAAACGAATACAGGGTGTGCAACGACACAAATACTGGGCAACTTCAATAGCGCGTTGGACCACCTCCAGCTGAAATATATACCGCCACACGGTCCGGCATTGAGTTGATTAGACACCTTATGTTGTCCTGAGGCAGATGGGCTCACAAATCTTGATCAGCCACCTCTAAATCATGTACAGAGTGACACGATGGCATCTGCCGTTTTAGCTGATCTCACACGTGCTCTACAGGGGACAAATCGGGGGAGCGGGCCGGCCATGGAAGAGTCTGAAAATGACGTAGGAAGTCTTGAGCAACTCTTGCTCTATGCGGACGAGCATTATCTTTTTGGAAAATTGCCCCTGGGAGACCATTTAAGAAAGATTCTAAATGGGGTCGAAGAATATCATCAACGTAACGTTGGCCCGTTAAGGTTCCACGCATCACAATTAAAGTGGATCGGCTATCATAGGCTATGGCCCCCCAGACCACTACACCAGTTGTGGGGGCAGTGTGATGTAGAACAGTGTGGGGGGGGGAATTGTACCGCTCACAAGGGCACCTCCACACCCGTACACTGTTATCATCTGTCCCCAAAACAAACCGGGATTCATCACTAAACACAACCTTTTGCCAATCTGTTACATTCCACATTGATCTGGCTTGGCACCACTGTAAACGCAGTTGCCGATGTTCCGGTGTTAAAGGGAGTGCACGGAAAGGGCGCTTGGATTTAAGATTTCCTTCTGCAAGGTGTCTGGATATTGTTTGTGGAACAATTGCTACGCCTACGCCTGCTCGTATCGTTGAACGAGTCACTGTGGGGGTCCACAAGTGCTTGCCGCACGATCCTTCGTACCTCTCTCCTCGTGGTCTTCCTGGTCGCTCCAGACCCGGTTTTCCGTGCGTGGGTACCTTCTCGTGTCCACTGCTCCCAACAATTTCTAACGGCACACTCCGAACGATCCACCTAGCCAGCAACACGGCGCGTCGATCGGCCTGCAGTTTTCATCCCGATGATTAGGCCTCTCTCAAACTCGCTAACTGTGAGAAATGTCTTCTAGCACGTTTACCTGGCATGTTTCGCTTACCAAAGTCTTCCTATAATCGGCGGGTAATCGTCACGTTTATGAATCTTCGAATTTACGCTGGCTTATATAGCACCCTCTTCCTGATTGTAGCGCCACCTCGGCGTGTATGAGCATGAGTATTGGCACAAAACTTGGATGATTTGCATATCACATTACGCCGTACTTATTTGCAAAGTTTCGCGATTGTACTTAGCTTCCTTCTTGGGTCGCTATTTTCAATGTTCCTGAGTGTGTATATATATATATATATATATATATATATATATATATATATATATATATATATATATAATTAAATGTTATAAGTTTTGAAATATTATTAAAATAATATATGGGCATTTTTAAAAAAATTCTTTGGGAAATGTAACTTATATAGAAAATATTATTAAAATTTTGAGGATTTTATTAGTTGCTGATTAATAAGTTGAAAATGAAGTAATGAAAATAATACCGAAAGTATGTTTTGTGCTCTGAATAGCTTACATATTCGATAAAGTCATTTGTAACAGGAAAATTATTTTAGTTGTTTAAATGTTTGTTTTTATTTATGATCCAAAATCTTCGAAACATTTATGATTTTCATATTAACAAAACGTTAAATTATTTTGCTTTTAAAAAGGTATTTACGGAAAAAATGAAAGGTTGTTTGACACATAGTTGCTTAAAGAAACACTTTCGTGAGAGAATTATTAAATAAAATTAAAAATTATCAACACTCAGAAATTTTTTCATTAATGTTTTTTAAATAAACTGTATATGTAGACATTGCCTTATAACCTTCATTGCAAAATAATTATCATTACTTTTATATTTAAATACTTATTCACGTAGTACATTTTGTCTAATAATTTTGACACCTGCATAGAATCAGCAATAAATGACGTAATAATTATGATCGTGAACATATACTGCTGTTTTTCCCTTTCATTGCTCTATTATGACAACACTCTGTATCACTGAAAATTCCACATATAGATAAGGAGATAACTTTTTCCTTAGGTTATCTGATTCAACAGGTTATTGCTACTATTTTGTAAATATTTTTAAAAGGAAAATACTATGTAAATCATCATAGATATATCTCTGTCTCTTAGAGAAAATTTATCAAATGCAAGATTTTAAGTAATACACACACCTGATGATTTTAAATAACAGAAAAAAAATTAAATAACAGCATCTCACAATGAAACACTCTACTAATTTACTCTTTGTAGAAGAAAACGAAATTTTCATTCACGGAAAAAGTTCATGTAGTCTCTTTCGATGTAAAAATAAAAGACTGATACTTACATATTATTAGAAATAAAAGAATTACAAGATTAACAATACTGCCTTGATCGAAATATTCAACTAAAATGGCTTAGTATTATGTTCATTTATTTCAAGCTTTCAATTAAAAAAAAACTGTCATACAAGGGAAAAATGATAAAGGGTGAGAGTGAAGCTAGCACAGGACATTTAGCTCCTACATATTAAACATATTTTTCTAAAACCAATACATCATTGGATTACAGCACTAGGTACAAATTTTCTCTGCTTCATTTTTCTTATGTCAAAGCAAATAACAAAAGATATAAATTATTTTATTCGATGTAGGTGTAACATTAAACTTAGAAAACATGGTTAAATGTGATGCGTAATCTTTTCGTTTCACGGAATGTTTTTCTTCGGTCATATAACTATATTTTGTATATCTTATTTTAATTTTAAAAGTAACCTAATTTTCCTGTTTTAAAAAGTTTATGAGTAACAAATCATCCTTTAAAATTTGAAATAAGCATTGATGAAACAGGAGAATTAAATTATTATGTGCAGTAACACACACACACTCCTTAACTTCCCCTCTAACGTAGGATAGAATAATTAATGTTCTGAGAGAATTAACATGCATGATTTACTGCAAGTTTAAGGAATTGACCTAAAGTCACATTAAAGATTATTCGTAGCCTTTGGCACTTTATAAAATAGAAAAATGTTCAAGTGACTTACATAACTTATTAAATCTATGTATTATATGACCTTTCCTGTAACGAACCAACGTAAAATTTGAAACATATTGAAAGATCTAAGAAAATCGATACTTTTTTCTTAACCAATCCAAACCTAAATTAATTTAGAAAAGTATTTTAATTAAATAAATGCAAGTAGTACAAAATAATTTTAAAATTTTTTTGAAAATATATTTACAATTAGGAGAGCAGAATTATATAGCAGCAGAAGAATTATAAACTTAATTGTTATCATCAGCATTCCCACACAAACAGAATATGCTACGTTGTCATTTTTATTTTTGGAGTTCTTGTTACTATAATGAATCATTATTTTAAAATTTCCAATAATCAGAATCTAAATTAATAAAGTGCATTATAATAATTTCAATAATATTAAATTTATTAATATTTTACTTGATTACCTTCTTTTCAAAATGACATTTGCATAAATTTCTCATCTATTATTAGAAAAGTCAAATTAAACCTGAAGTAATATCACTCTTTTATCCATATTACACCATGTGATATTATTCGATTTAATGGAAAGCAGCTCCTATACCATTACAAAAATTCTTTAATAAAAAAGAAAGAGTGATTTTTTTCTTTATTGAAACTTGTAACTCTCACACTTAACTATCATGATATTAATTTGTGGTAATATATTCTGACAAATAACATATAGCATACATATAATTTTAGTTGGAAATATGTAACGGTAGTTTTATTTATACAGTATAGATATTGTGGTGAGAGTCAGAAACAGGTTGCACAGGAAAAACCCTATACCTATGCGAGCGAGGTCCCGGTATATTAAAATGACTACGCCCGATCTAATGCGAACTACAGCAGCACCCCTAGTGGAAAAATTTGGAAGTAGGTATTGCAAATGAAGATAATTTAATTGGAATGAAAAGAGATAAAGTGAAATTTCCACTTAGAAAATTTTAAAGTATCAGTTAATTTGTGCAAAAATACATTTGGTTAACGCGGTTTGGTTAAAATGTCGCCTGCACACTGAAAAATGTCCAAAATTGATGAATTCCATTTATGTAAGAGTTTGAAAGGAATATCCTTAGGCATGAAGAAGCATGCGCAATTTATTGCTTAAAATATGTACTTACGTCAGTACAGTTTAATGAAGTTCCACACCACAAAAAAACCCCGCAAAGGCAAACTGTCGTATAGTAATATCAAGTTAATGCCGTGTATATTCGAAAAGTTCGCCAATGCTCACGATCAGTTGCGTAACGGAAAATAATTGGGCCCCCCGCTAGGTCAGATCTTGGGACCCAAGCCGGATATATATATTTAAAAAGAATTGCAAAACCATAACATAATGTACCTTTACACATCACGTAAAAATATTTAAATATTAAACTTATAACTGAATATAAAATCAGCCTGTGTCTGAGTAAACAAAGTAAATAACGTTTAACATTACAGAGTATTTATAGTATTTAAAAAATGAAAAATCTAACAACAGTCGACTGATAATCTGGTAACTTAAATAAAAACGATACACTAAGAAAAACACAAACACTGTAAAATAATATTTTCGATTTCAGATCCTTATCAAAAAGGTAAGAAAGATATCACTTACCAAATTCTTCGTTTATGAGTCCCGGGATGAGCTTCACCTTGTTCATCAAGTTCCCAGGCATTACTACTACTAGCACTTGCACAAGATGATGAACTTGCGGATATTAAAAGGTTATCCAATTTTGCATATTTGCTATTAATATTATACTTCTTTTCATTTCGAATTTTTCATTTTGAGAACCACTCAGTTTTTTTAACTCCACTCATTTTAGAGCCGCGTTTTTTCTTGTCTTATGAACAAAATAACAACATAAGAACCAGAATAATTAATTCTGTTTACAAAAAACAGTTCTAATATTACAAGAGAGAAAAGTGAGATCAAAATGTTTTAACAGCGAAGGAACACTCCCTATATTGAAGTGCATTGAATATAAAAATATATATGTTCTAAAAACAATTTTGTGAAACATTTCTCATTATGCTTTATTTGATTGAATACTCATAAATCTACGGAAATTCCTGTGGGCATATGGGTTTCTAAATCATAAATCTAGACCATGTAATCATTTAAAATGCTCTCTATGCATTTTCATGTATCGCAATACTATTTTTCATGAAAAAAGCATAACGTTATTTACGAGTTCGCTAAATGAAAATGAAATACATGTGGGAGGGGGGAAGCTAAAGACGCCAATAGGTTACTTTGCTACTTCAGTAAAAAGTAACATGTCTTCTATTCTCCCTACCGCTAACATGAAGTATACTAAAAATATAGTGATGAATTTTTTTTATCTTTCTAACATTTTATCCAATTTTCCGTCTAACTTTCTTTTTATCTGTTAGTAATTTAGGTTTGGAAAGAAAACCTACTAAAGAAAAGTATCTCTTTCGTCGCGTGGATTACAGCAAATTAAAATGTTTTTTGATTTGGTTATTGGATCTAAGATATCTAATAAGCGATCAAAGTTTTGATTTTGAATGATATTAGATCGCCAAATTGAAAATCGCTTAAAAATTAGATTAAAAAAATGTAAAGCTAATTTTGTGGAATTCTACGTTAATGCGTCAGTATAGCTTTGGACCCCCTAGAAGCCTTGGGCCTCCCCGCAGTAAGGGGGTGTACGTTACGCCACTGCTCACGATACACATTAGTATTTGTGAGAGCAATTCTGCATGGCAATTTTTCAGCATGGAAAGTATCACAATTTTGCAAGAATCTGTAATACGATAGCGTAGATCCAGCAGACTTGTACGTAGAGTTGGGTAAGCCTAATCTTTACTGTAATCCTACAGGAAGAAATCCAACGGGGTGAGGCGTCGATCGTGGAGGCTATTCAACACTGCACCATACCCGATAATTTTATGATAACAATCTTTGAAAAAGCTTCGCACTCTAGCTATCTGGTTGGCAGGGTCACCATCGTTTTAGAATCACAAGGACCGTAATGGAAACAGGCGAGTATCATCTACAAAATCATGTATAATATATTGAAATGGTACGAAGCTTAATGTTAAATACATTTTAACTAAAAAATAATAAATTTAAAAAATAATAAATTTTATCTACCGGCTTGATGTACCTTCGTAAAACACAGATCCCCAAAAGCGGATGTGCATGTTGACCATGCGGTACTTGCCATACTCAGCCTCATGTTAGTCATGAGGCTGAGTATTGTGGATATTGAGTGAAGTTTTAATTGAATTTTTTTAAAGCGCTGCATCCTGGGGTAGGAAATACTGTATTTTCTGAACATGAACTACTGCACCCTGGGTCTTGTTCAGTTTCTTGACCGTCGTCTCAGCCACAAGCGATGCTGATATCTCTTGTACTGTTGAGGAGATGGGCTAGTGCATATGCCAAAATAATCTCTGCCGTAACACGCATACCTAAACTCACTGGCCTGACAAAACGCAGACAACTGCTACTGCCTCCTGTCTCTACATTTGCCATGGTAGCCGAACTTAGGAGTGGTCCATATGGAAAACGAACTGCATAACCCCATGCAGCATGTTTCAAGATTCGTTGGCATTCGCCGTAAATAACTACCATCTCGCAGAATTATAAGTCGGTGAAACTCGCCATTTTCATATAACTCCACAACTTTAACATACATTAAGAATTGTACATTTTGTAAGATCTCATTCATTTACCAACATTCAGAATTCCCCTTGTATTATAACTATAAAAGAAGAAATGTTTTTATCAAGCGAGCGACTACTTTTTAAGTTAAAATTTTAAAAATACTTGGTAAATCTAAGTTTTACAGACGTTATGGTACACACACAGTGTTACTTCGCCACAATCTGCAGTTGTGCACTGCTACGTTTCCGAAATGTGGATGTGATGAGTAGAAACATCGCCCATCTATCACGGTCATTTTTAGGTTTACAGGCGCCATTTTTATCTTACCCGTTTGAACCAAATGTTATTTCGTAGTAATTAATTGATGCTCTAAAACTTTCCAACGGGTAATTTTGCCCTATCCTTTCCATTTTTGATTTACAATGTTTATCTTTCAAATTTTATCACTAAGGGTGCTGCTGTCTTTTGCATTAAGACGGGCGTAGTCGCTTTACTATACCATATCCTCACTTGCGTAGCTCTCTTCATTCACAAGTATTTTCAAGTTAAAAACACTTTCTTATGTACCCTGTTTTTTCCTTGATGTTCACCTATTTTCCAATATTAGAATTCTAACGCATAGAATTTATTCTGCTTCCAAAGAAACTATGATTTAAAAAAATATTTTTAAAAATGTTAATCTAAAATTAAACAAATACTTTTCATTTCGAAGCTTCCTTTGCATAATAATAGAGTTACAACATAAGCCTGTTACGATGGAGAATAAATAAAAATTTGAATTCAGGTACAGTATAACTTACATGCATATATTTAAGGATAAATCTAAATTGAAGTTAATATCTAATAAATAAATTTTTTATTCAATGTAAAAGTTAAAAGTAAAATATACTGGGATAGATATAGATGGAGCTGCTTCAACGTTAAAATGACTAAATTTTAATTAGAAAATGGCTACATTGACGGATACACGGTCCGCGATTGAAATAAGAAGTGTGACACGGTTTTTGCATTTAGAAAGAAAAATTGTCCTGCTGAAATTCATTGACAATTGATGGAAGTGTACGGTGCAAATGTTATGTCACGATGACAGGTGTGGTTTTAGCGCGCGGAATTTGACAAACAGAACAGATGTTAGAGACGAAAAAAGTATTTTCAGAGGGATGTATTGGACTACTCTCTTTACATTGCGGATCTTACATCAAGTGATTTTCATCTCTTCGGACCTTTAACACTAGATTGCCCAAAGAAGTCATTTTGACTGCTTTTTAATTTCAATTAAAAAAACAATTACGTATATAATGACATCATTTCTCAGAATTGCTTAAAATACATTTTTTCCCAAGTCAAGTAATTTTTTTTATTGTTAATATTTACCAATAACTTGTTATATATGACAGTAATTAATATAAAAAATATTACAAATTAATTTTAAACAATTTTTTACACATTAGTTATTCTTTCACAATGCAGTCATTTTGACTGCTTTTGGGCAATATAGGTATATACTAAATTTCAGTTTTTCTAGGGTTAAAGAAACGCTTAGAAGGTCAGTATTTCAGAACCACTGGTGAGGTTCAGCAAGCTGTCTGAATATGGTTGCACAACCTTGATATTGACATCTACGGTGGTGGTTTCGATGGTTTGGCGCACCGATGGAACAAATGACTCGATAAATATGGCGGCTATGTGGAGAAGTAATATGTACCTGTGCCTTCCTACATTGTATAGATTTATTTTATTTTCTGAATAAACGTTTACTTTGGATGAGGTTGTTACCTTAATTTTTGAAACTCCAACGTATGTTTGTGTCATTATTCATATATTCTCTAATCAGTAAACAATTTCAATATTTAAAATGCACTGTATCTGATGCAAAAATATATAAATCAAGAAGTTATTTATCAATTGATATTTATTTATCGATTTCATCCTTTATCTATATCGTCGCAGCTTATATATAATCAAAATTTCAAGAATTTATGGAAGACAAATTATTTTGAAACAACTATTTTGTTTCAGGACCTACAAACTATTTTATCTGAATTTGGTTTACTTTTTGGCATTTTTTCGAGTCAAGCTATTCTAATTTTGTCAGAGTAAATGTCCATTACTACGTATATATTTTAAATTTCACTGTATTTTTTTTTATATATTTTTATTATTAGTTTTCATATAAATGATTTCTTTATATGTATACTTCAAATAAATCTTTTATGGCTGGGAAGAGTAAGTACAAGAGTTGAGCTCGTTTCATATTAGAGCTTTTTGGTAAGAAGAGGAAATAATTCTTTTCGTCATTAAATAAATTTATTATTAATTTTAATTGAATATTTTAATTTTACATCACAAAGGAAAATAAAGTATTCAGCTAAATAAATCTGTATTTTACTAATGAAATTAATTTAATTTTTAGTTATTATTATTTTATATAATTTAAGCAATGTATATTAATTATTTATATTTTATTAAAAGCATTCCATTGTCACGTAACTCATAGTATTTCGTCTAATATATTATAAAATTTGCTAAATGTCTTATTGCTGCTCAATTTAAAAGAATCGCAATTTTTTTTTAAAAAAAAAACCCCTAGATTTTGAAACTCTAGTTATAGATTAGGGCAGATAAATGAAAGTTTTGGGTTTTAGAATTCGGCTGGACTTTCAAAACACCACAAAATTTTAATCAAGAAGCTCGAAAATCGGTGTTGAAATCAAAATCTTTTGTTTCCTTTCCTGAATACAAAATAAAATAGTCATAATGGCTTCGAATCTAACTCACAAAAATGTGTTTATAAGCATTTAACTGAGAAATACTGGTAAAAATAATATTTATGTGCTATCCAATTTAGCCTGCATCCAAAAAGTAGAGTACCAGCCAGAGGAAAACAAATATTTCTAGGTAGAAAAATTTATGTATGGTTAAAGTAATATGTGAAAACGTGAGAAAAATAAAACATATTTTACTTTCACTGGAAAGAATTATAGTAAGAATAAAAATATAAATGCAATTCTCTTGTCTTTTTAAACAAAATTTAACCAAACTTTGAATGAAATAACAGTTGTAGATATCAATATTAGAATTTACCATTAACCTGAAAAAATGCAAGGGCAAATAAAAAATTATAATGAAAATTAATCACACGATAAAATTATGGATTACACTTATAAATTGTGAATGAGAAATTATATTATTTTATTTTTGACACTAAAATAAAATACGACTTCTCTCCTTGACCTTTGATTTTCTGGAATATTTAATTCAACTATAAAACTGTAATTTACTCTGAAACCGAATATACTCTGCACTCTTTTCGTGAAAGTGATATCGATTAGAAAGTCAGACAAGCATCTTATATCGATAATCATTTGCATCTTAAACTCGCTTGTTCATGCGGGGGAAAGCCAATTCTTCATCTCTAATGATTTATGAGTTGGAATTTCTCCCACGGATGTAAAACTGAATCTCATTCTGGATGGAAATTATTGTCCTTCTCTTGTTTGTCTTTATTATTTTTCCACGAGATTTTGAAATGAAGATGCATGGAATAATATGTCACTTAACGTGCGCTTCCGCATTCAATCGCTTGAATGGAAGTTGATTCTTTCATAGAATACCGGCTAAGTGTAATTAATCACTTGCTTTTACTTAAAAAATTATAACTTTGAAAAATGATTTTCTAAATTGAACTGGCAAAACCTTTTCCCTTAGCTTTATTCTATCTCTCTTTAAATAGAAACGGTAATAATAATAATAAATAAATAAATGATAGCATTTATTTTTTATGAGGCCAACGTACATTTTTTCCTGTAACCTATTCCTTTTTTAAAATATTCACAAAAGGTATTGTAGAATCTTTAAGCCCGTTACGCACGGTATACAAAATAATATACATTTTTATTACATCTGCGATCATTTATTATTTCATTATTTAGTTTTTTGCTGTTGATATGTGTGTGACACAAATATATATAGTCTGAACTCTAACGAAGTCACGAAATCCCGGAAAAAGTTCCTTATATGGAAAATTCGTTAAATAGAGATTCATCTTTCAATATACTTTAGAGACCTAATAAAAATTTTAAATTCGTAAAAATTATATATTATTTAAATAAGTTATTAAACATACATTTTTTTGAAAATTAATGACTATTTTTACTCACATTTTCGTTCTCTTCTCTCTTTTTTAGATTTTTTATGGCCGTTTCGGAACACTTTTTAGTCTTTTTTTCTTTGAATTTACTATTGCATTTTTGCTGATCATTTTGTATCTGACTCCCCCATTTTGGATTTGTTTTTGTTTCCCCAGAGGTTTGTGGTTAGGGGACTTTACTGTACAAAACTTGACTATGTGGATCATTTGCTATTATATGAAACTTGCCTGTGAAATTATGATCTCAATAAAGAATTTTAAAAAAAATCTATTATTTTTATATACCTTACCCATTAAAAAGAAATCTGGAAGGAGAGCAAGAAAAAACATTTTCCAGAAATACACTGTATATATATATATATATATATATATATATATATATTCCACTTTAAAAAAATTTATATTAAAAGTAATGAGAATTTTTTAGCGATATTTTCTAATTTTTTAATCCTACATTATTTTATAACCAACAATTTTAAGCATTGAGGTCGCGTATACTGAGATAGGAACAGTAGGCCTTGTCCTTCATGGGCTGTTGCGCCACTGAATTCAGTTAAATTTAAGCATACATTACAAAATGCATCCTTACATTTAATTACTCTTAAAATCTATCAATTTTATTTGCGTTTTTTGTTTGGAAAATAAAGGCAATTTCCTTGCTCTAGGTGAGTTCGGTAAAATCAGTTCAGGGTCATTGATGAGCATAAAATGTGTTAAAAAAGAGAATAATTTGAAAAATGTCCTGAAATATTTTTAAGAAATAGGGAGAGAAAAAAACCGACTCCCAAGATAAAAAGTTCGTTAAGTAGAAAATGCACTTCTCTATTAGGAGGTTATATCACAAAGAAAACAAAATGTTCTTGGTTCAAGGAAAAAGTTCGCAAAATAGAAACTTTCACTAAATAGAGGTTCATTGTATAGAGGTTGTATAAATGTTTTTAAATCAGCATGAATTTGTGACTCTTTAACTTTATGAAGTAATGTTTGGCAATAGATTTCTATATCAATAAATTATTATTACTACAATTATTCATTTTTATTGGCATGAAATATGAAAGTGATAATGAACACTATTGAAACAATATATTTTTTTTAGTTTTATCAACACAAATTTATAAAAGAAATTGAAAATACTACTTTGAATAAACTTTTTTAGTTAAAAAAATTTAAAAATAAAAAAAGAAACTTAAAATGGTTTTAATTTCAGAATTCGACAAAAAATTTTACTTTGTTATTTAGCTGCAATATTTATTAACATTTACTTCTTAGTACAAACAAAATATCTTGTAGTAAAGGCACTGTGAAGATAGAATGATGTGATAGAAACTATTAAAAAAATGCCTTTTTTTTAAACGAAATATTCTAATGCTATATTTTGAAAATAGGATACCAGGAAAGTGAATATTCGTTGCTCTTCTATATCCTATAAGAATTCTCTAAAATACTTGAGATTGTACATGATGTATAAAAAGAAAATCTATGAAGGGTGGTAAAAAAGAGATTAATCTTCAATTTTAGCAATTATGTTTCTCTTTGGGTTAAAAATGTGCGAAAATCGATTAAATATAATAAAAATGGGAAAAAATATCTATACAGTAAAAATCTGAAATTAAAAAGAATTTTATAGTAAAAAGAATTATTGTGTGGGGTTGGGAAAAAGAAAAACAATGTATTTTTCAATCATATTTGCAATCTATGTATTAAATAATTATTTTTAATTATTTAATACATAAAAGAGAGCCTCCCATCTCATTAAAGACTGGTTCTTCATATCTCATTTAAATTATTGTTATTAATACGTAACATAAAATTCCACAATAATAAATAAAAAAGCTTAACAGAATAAAAATATCTCATTTTTTAAAATATAAGAAATATCAAAATATTAATAAGATTGATAATTAAATATTGAAAACATTTTTAAATATTTTTCTCATTTTATTTTTTTTTTTTTCATTTATCCAAATATTTTCATATATTCATGACAAAATAAATATTTTTATGTAGAATCAATAACTAAGGGAACTTAAAAATTACATTCCCATTCTGTAAGGAATGTTACTTTTCATTGAATTATACTTCATTGAGTTTGTAAATGATAAGAAATTAGTAATTTATTATGGTAAGAAAAAGGTAAGATCAAATATTTATCAATTCTAAAAAATAAAAAAAATATTAAGTAATAAAAAAAACATATGTGAATAAGAAAACCTGAAAAATAAGCTGAAAAATTAGAAAATTAATAATGTCCATGAAAAATATTTAAAATTTTTTATGAAAATAAATTTTTATGTCCGTTAGATATTGAAATAAAGTGCTTACCTGAATTCTGTAAAAGATATTGTTTAACTTCAAAAAATATCAAACATATATATTTATTCTTACTAATATCTCCCGTTCTTCATGGCGTTAGAAAAAAAGTTAACTAAAGCAAAAAACAAAAATTCAACTTCTAAAAAGAACATTTTAATTTAGTTGTTGCCAAACTGAGATAATAAACATTTGAACTTATTCATGTACGCTAAAATACCATTTGAAATAATCGTTTTAATATCGTTTTAATATAAATAATTAAAAAATAAAATTAAATAATAATGAAAAAAACAACATTTGAGTTTCATTTACCAAGCTCAAATTATAAAAACTTAATTCATCTATTTTATAAAAAAATATCGTTTGGCTGTTTAAAATTTAAATGCTACTTTCACATTGCATTATCTTGGTAATTAAAGTTGATTTTTATCAGTATTAATTAATTTAAAATTGTCATATAAAAGTATTTGTGGTTCATAAGTCGCATTACTGCCATTCACATAATTTAAAGAATTTTATTTTGAAATTATATGATCTTTGTGTATTAAAAATACGTATTCTTTATTATTGAAGATGAACTAGTATTAAATTAAACTAGCCGAAGATTTAGGTAAGAAACTAATTTTAAAATAAAATTTCAAATATTTGAACTAATATAATATGGAATTTTTAATCCGAATTTTTGCTAATTTTTGGTAATACAATTTCATAAAAAAAATTTATGCTCTCAAATGTATTTTTAATTTTCTATGAATATCATACAAAAGTTATAATTTAAATGATAGAATTTTTTTTTGTATGTAGAAATCTGGGCTAAATAATACAAAGCAATGAGTTGAACTAGGTTTTTATAAGCAAATAAGGTCTAGGCAATACAGGATGACAGCAATAAAGTGTGTGCTCATTTAAAAGACGTCAAATTCTGGAGTTTATGATATATTATGTTATTTATGTTCTTATTTCAATGTACGGTGATAAAAAATAATAGATTGAAGCTATGTTAAAATATTTTTATTTCATGCAGTTGAAATTGTTTCTATGAGTAAGAAAAAGATCAATTTTCGAGAGAAATTGGACTGACCTTTTTCGAAACTAAAATAGTTGCATAATAATTATCATAAGTTAATGGTTATAAATGAAGTATAAAACTATTAAAAATAAAGACACAAGAGATTGAACTAAAACTAATTTCTGTTTTCAAATTTCAAAATTAGACTGTAGAAGTTAGGCTGATTTGAATTATTTTACATTTTTTAATCTCATGAAAACTAAAGTAGCATATTGATCCAACAAAGTAATTTTATATGAAATTATAACTCAAATGTTACACACAGACACAAACATATTCACGCACGCACACTTCCACACACATCTGCTTCCACTACCTATTCTCCATTTCGAACCATTTTTTTTATCCTTTTTGAATATTACAATAATATTTTTGAAATTTTTGGTTTCCTTAATTTTTTGATTTTAATATGTTATTTATCCATTTATTTATTTATTTTTAAATTTTTCGTACTTTTCCAATTTATCTTATATTCATTTATTTTCATCCTGTTCAAAGATACATGTAAAATTTAAGAATATCTGTTATACAGTAATTTTAGGTTTTGTTCGCTCATTAATTTTCTCGCACCATTATGAATAAATTTTTTGCTGAATAGGAAGATTTGGACTCTACAAAGCACACATAACTCTACACATAGTCCTACATCTTGATCAGTCTTAAAAAACATAACTGTTTTGGGTTTTAGTCTATTGACTTTTTCTTACCTTTTAATAGGTAATTAGATTTCTAATTCTAATTTTTAGAATTCATCTGATTTGTATGAACGGACTCGTGGCCAGCGTGTCACGAGTTTGAGCCTAGTACCGCTGAAGACCCAGCGTATAGGGGGACGATACGCGTTAAATGTGTCGAAGCTCAGACGCCCTTCTGTTAGTGTAGTGTAGGAATTAGGAGAGTGCCAGCTCAGGTGTCGTCCTCGTCACTTGAGCACCATTCAAAATTACGAGGTCCGTCGCCAAAGGCCCTCGAGTAGTTGAATAGTGTGACGTAATTGTCACACACACACATATGTTACGAGGTTATACCGTGGTTTTTCCAGTTTGCGAATTGCATGGCCAAGAGTTTCGCCAAAGTCCGAAGTACTTGCAACTAATATTGTATATTCTACTTTGGCTGGCCATTTTGCGAAGTGATTGGGAATCCTTGACCAAAGTCCAACTCACATAGCTGGATCCAGTTGGATTCGAACACAGACCCTTCAATCTGCAGCCCAATGCGCTGCCAACTAGACTACCTCGCACAAGAGCGGTGTTTTCGAAGAAATGTCTTTAGAGGGATCGTCAGTCCTTTTCTGCCCCATAGATCTAATGCTAATTTTTTCAGATTACATTTCCAAAATATCGATTCATAAAATACGAACTTTTTTACAAGGGAAAAAACAATATTAGCTCAAAATCCCACATAAAGATATTAATTGTAACTGTAAAACAATGTTAATAGTAAATTAAAATAAATATAATGACATTTATGTATAAAATATAAATAAGGACATGTTGTATGTGAAATTCGACAGATGACGCCAACAAAGAGATGTCTTTAAATAATATAAACAACAAAACTATTTTTCTCTTCATATTTGTTTTAATTAACCCTTATATTTGTTATTGGTCTTTGCAAACAATTTCATAGCTTTTGAAGCGATATTTTAGGAGATAATGGGATTTGGGAACTTTAACATTAGGTCTATGGAGCAGAAAAAGACTAAGTATCACTGTTAAAGGTAGTTGACAGATTGAGTACTCAATTTTCCTTTGTATTCATACACGATGCACAGCTCATTTGCTAGGGATACAATTCGTCATTTTGAAGGGCGCAAATCTAATCTTCTTCACGCTATGTCGTTTTTACAGCATATACGTTCTCTGAATAATTTCCGTTTATGGCTTTAATATGAGAACAGAATTACACGAGATCATATTTTTATACATTATAAGCTCTTTTTTAAATCACTGTCACCTATATTTGAACTCATTTCTGAAACAATTGTACGCGCGCGCGCGTTGAACAAAAACAGTATACATAAGTACTTATTTTTCAATAATTCATTTTTAACAGGTTCCGTAAAATAATTCTTCTTCCACATGTGCTCTTTCTTCCCAATACATTGGTCGATCGTCTCGTATGGATTGTCCGGCCATCTTTCCCATCGAATTGGCTGGCCAAACCTTACCATCAGTAACGATTCGAAATCATTTTGACCTGTAAGTTTACAGCAACGTTGACCAATACGCGAATTGGCCACAGCCAATGTTTCGCGAATCTGGTCGATTTTATCCCTGATTTCTCTTTTAGTAAGTGTTGCTGGCCTTACGTATTGGGGATCTTATATATAACGTTGATTTGGAAAGCTTTCGTATTATATTGAAAAAACCATCTTGTCCTTAATTTTTGCTGTATATATAACGTATTTAACTGTATTTCGAGTGAAATTTGAGTTACTTAAAAAATCTTATTGTGGTCATGGTTACGAGTTTGCAACCGGCATTTTTTCTGTAGAGACTTGGATTCGAGTCGAACCTCTAAAGAATCGGCGTGTAGTGAATGTTAAATCTTTCCAGGCTCCCAATTGTTATGTTTGCGTGGTTTGGGAAGCAGAGTGCCAACTGAGATGTTGTCTCTGCAACTTGATTGTTGTTCAAAATTTAGAAATCCGTCATCAAATACCTTCGCGTTGCTTCGAAGTGCAGTGTCAATAAACAATCGCAGAGTAATGTTACATTTGTAAAACAAGCTCTTCCGAACAAATATAGTTAAAAAGAAATTAAAAAACTCGATTAAATTTATAGTCTGTAAATGACGAAAAATAATTTAATTTATAAAAATGTTTATAAATTATTACTGAAAAAAATCCCTATTTTTTTTCTCGTTTCCTAAAATTCAAGGTAAAGAGTGATATACCGATACTTGAATAATATAATTGGAATAAATGGTTCGATGTGTTGCAAAAATGCCAATAGATTTATTCCTTTTTTTTTCGAATTATCATTTGAAAAAAAAACAGTGGCTTTTTTCTCTGTTACATCGTTGCTGTTTGAATTGTATTGTCTTTCAGTATACCAAAAGTTTTGTCCTTCTGATTGTCCTTTTATAATGATCATTGGTATTATGCGTGTCCTGTAAACTTTGCTTCCGCCAAATATCCTTGAAAATATGTTTATCTCTGTCGCTAAGCAACCTTCATTTAATGATCTATAATTTAATAAATGTTACTTCTTTTCTGGTATATAAAGTGAGATTATATTACTTAAATTTTTAAAACAAAGCAGTTTTATCACGGTATGCTCTATTGTGCTCCGTACAATCATTTAGTTTTACTTCACTGACCACAATCTGTCTCTGTTATAAATTAATGATACTATTAAGTTAAAAACACCTGCCAATACATTAGCAACACCTTTAAGGATATTTAAGAACTTCTACATTTTAACAGAATTTTTTTTTAAAACAATATTTCTTTCGTTATGCTGTTTGTCAAATTACCATACTCGACCTATTGTTTGTATCATAGTAATGTACTTCTAATGCAGTTAAGCTTATGTTTTACGAAAAAAAGAGATAAATCTGTCGAATATACTTCAGATGGCTGTCAAATGCAAGTAAGAAAATTTTTCAGAACACTTTTAGGGTTGCTTAAAGTCATTCGAAAAAAAAATGGAACAGAAAAATATTTTTAAATAAAAATAAACATTTAACGTGTAATCTCTCCGAAGGTTTTAATAAAATCTATATATAGTTTGATTGATTTACTAATAAAAGAAGGAAAACGTAATTCCCACAACATCTTTTAGATATAATATATATGTATAATATATATTTCTTTATAAACTTATTTTCCCTAAAAAATTAAATTTCTTCCTGATGTTTGAGTTTGTAGCATATAGAAAAAGTAAAATTTATAAATTCCTAGATGCATTTTTACATTGTTAAATCCAGTATAAAAATTCTTTTCTGTTTCTTTAGACAATTGTATTAATGCTCCATTCAAACTCGATTGCTTTGGAATGTTCCCCTTTTTCATTCTTGCGTGAACCTATTCATAATTCATAACCAATAATTTAATTTTTTGTTTTTTGATTATGTACCTTGTTCCTAGATTCTTCTTGTTCGCAATACTCTTTTTTGAAATTTCTCGTTTCTCTGTCAGTCCTTCACATATGATTTCATTTTATTGAGCGTCCAATGTATATATCCTTTATTTTATTGAGATATTATTAAACTTACATACATTCATTCCAGCGCCTTTTCCGCTTGTTAATTTGAATCTGATCAGATTAATTTTTATAAGAAATGGCAACATTATTCAATGGTAGAAAGGCAGACTTTGTCAACACAGTTTCAACAAATTCCAGTTAACAATTTCTAAAGTGTAGGTAAGTTCCAAAATTATATCTTTAGAATAATTATTGAATTACTTATGCATTTTAGTTACTCAGCTATTTATGTATGTGGAACTATTTAGCAAATAACATAATACTTAAGTTTGAAGGCTTTTTTTATAGAAATCAAAAGCACATTCAATCATTTAAATAAAGGCTTAGAATTTTTGTACATAATTTTTTAATTCAAGATATTTACACATTATCATTTATTCTGATAATTAGGGAGTCACTTTTATTAAATCTTTACAATTTTGTGTTTTTTTACGATATGAATCTCATGTGAAAGATGTATTTGTGACTTTTTCAAAAAATTGTAACCAGTTATATTTTCTACATTAATCACATAAAAATAAATATAGTTCTTTTATTCAAAATTTTGTATTTACTTGAAATTTATGTAAATATTTCACACGGCAACAAGTCTACTATAGCCCAATGGGAAACAGAAAAGGTTTAAGAATGGTGCAAAAAAGAATTTTGTGCATTTTAAAAATCGAATTTTGTTTCTTAGAACGAGTTCTGTACTATATAAATTCCTTTATTACTCTTATTATGTTTCTAATTTTGCTTTGAATTATGTCTTTAATCGACATCTAACATAAAGAGTATTTTTAAACTGTAATGAGTCAGCTAAGGTGTTATCATTTGATTATGGTTTAAAATTAATAGGTCGGTCGCGACAACATAAAAATAACCCATAAAGCAATGCTTCTCAAACTTTCAATATTTTCTTTCAATATTTCAATATTTAATGTATTGAATTCAATAATACTATGCTTTGACGCTAAAAAACTACAATATGACTTTAACCTCTGAAGTGCCACTTGTGTACAGTGGGCCTCAAAAGTGTTCGTACACTTGCAATTTCCAATAAAAGTTAATGTTTTCGACTATTAAAAATTACCATATTTGTATCGTAATTTTTAATGATATCTTCAACTTGTGCTTAATAGAATGACATAATCAATTTTTTTAAAAATAGTATAACTATTTTTTTAATTCATAATAAAAAAAAAAGCTACTAAAAATTACGCCATAAAAAGTCTTCGTACACTTAACAAAAATCTCAACATAGCTTTAAATATTGTATCTCTTTCTTAAATTAGTACTTAGTTGGATATTGTTTAGTGTCCACAACAACTTTAAAACGTCTTGGTATAGATTTAATCAGTTTTTTGTAATTTCTGCATCAATTTTCAACCATTCTTCCATGATTATTGTTTTTACTTCACATTATGTGTTTATATGTCATGTTTTCTTTTTTTTAAAATTAAAATCTCTCCAAATTTGTTTTACTGGGCTAAATAAAGTGATTGAGGAGGTTTTTCAGAATTTGGGGACATTTATAGAGATACCAGCGGCGTACATTGAGAACAGTGCGCTTGGCGTCATTATTCTGTTAAAAAATGAAGTCGTCTCCTATATCCAAATTTTTGGTGGATGATTTTAAAAATTTCCTTTTAAAATATTTAAATAGAGCTCATGATTCTCAATACCATGAATAAATACAAATTACCTAATCCTGAAGCCAATTTTCACCCCCCCCCCACGCAAGAACACCTCCAGCTCCATGCTTCAGCATGGACATGGAGGAGTTCTTGTTCCACATAAATTCATGGGATAAAATTCCTCATTTTATCATTTGCAAATTATTATGCACCCATCAGAACAAAAAGTGTTGAATTTTCTGTCATTCGAATCAATTTGCTGTCAACTTTGTATTTTTTGAAGCAATCCCAAGAATCTAGTTTGGTCAATGAACTATGGAGGTGGAAGTGTTCTTGCGTGGGGGTGTAAATTGACCCCAGAATTAGGTAATTTGGTATTTTTTTATGGTATTCAGAGAATCATGAGCTCTATTTAAATATTTTAAAGAGAAACTTTAACTTATCCGCCCAAAATTTGGATATAGGAGCCGACTTCATTTTTTAACATGATAATGACGCTAAGCACACTGCTCTCAATGTACGTCGCTGGTATCTCTATAACTGTCCCCAAATTCTGAAAAAGCTCCTCAATCACTTTATTTAACACAGTAAAACGTATTTGGAGGGATTTTAATTAAAAAAAATGAAAATATGACATATAAACACATAATGTGAAGTAAAAACAATAGTCATGGAAGAATGGTCGAAAATCAAAGCAGAAATTACAAAAAATTTGATTAAATCTTTACCAAGACGTTTTAAAGTGGTTGTGGACACTAAAAGATATCCTACTAAGTATTTAATTAGGAAAGAAATACAATATTTAAAGCTATGTTGAGATTTTTGTTAAGTGTATGAAGACTTTTGTGGCGTAATTTTTTAGTAGCTTTTTGATTATTAACTTTTTAAAAAATAGTTATGATATTTTTTTAAAAAAATGATTATGTCATTCTATTAAAAACAAGTTGCAGATATCATTAAAAAATTACGATTTCAATATATTAATTTTTATTAGTCGAAAACATTAAATTTTATCGGAAATTGCAAGTGTACAAACACTTTTGTGGCTCACTGTATATAAACGTCTGCTAAGCCAAAGCGTAATTGTCCCAGATGTATATATAGGTCTTTCCGAAGTATGGTCTTCTCTGTGCACTGCTATCCATAAAATAATTCCGAAGGCTTCTGAATGCAATAAAAGGACATTGACAGTGTTTGCGAAGGATTTACTTATTTCAAAGAAGGTTTTACTTAGTTTTATTCCTTTTCATTCCCCCTCCCAATACATCACATACGCGCGCTTACATGGAAAACAGTGGCATAGGGGAACGAATTGCGTAACTTTTAATAGGCAGTTAACGGATTAATTATAAACCGTAAAAAATATCAAGATAAGATTTAATTTTTGTTTTCATTTTATATATGACAATCCCATAGGGGGTCACTGGTAATTATTAAACTTGTTCTAAACTTAGTATTGTGAAATTAATTATTATACATTGTGCATGAGCGAGGGAATAATAACGTCACACTGTTCAGTTATCCGAGGGCATTTGGCGACGGACCACGTAAATTTGAACCATGGTCAAGTGATGTGAACGACACCTGAGCTTGCACCCCCCTCTTCTTACTACCACACCACACCAACGGGAGGACGTTTCAGCTCTCGACAGATTTAACGTGCTTCGTTGCCCTACACGGCGGGTCTTTAGTGGTACTGGGCTCGAACTAATGTCATGCGTGCAATGATCTGATACTTTGACCACTGGGCTACCGCAGCCCCAATAAAATACATTGTGCACTACTGATATATTTATTAGTGTATTATATCAGTACAAAAGTGTATTTTATTTTTTATTATGTAAGGAAGTATTTTGTTTTTTACTCAATAAATTAATAATTTTTTAAAATAATCTTTCGTTTTCGACTTTTCAATATGCTCGTCCCTCCAGGGGACGAGCTCTCCAGCTTAAGAAACGCTGCAATAAGGTACTAAAAATGCACTCAGATACCTTTTTCTTGATTTTCTTTATTGTTATTTAAAATTCTTCTTTTCTTTTGGATACAATTATCCATTTCAATCTTTTTATAAAAAAAAGACAATCGAATGTTTGAAAAAAATTAGATTTTTAATTAAAAAACTCCCAATGATTTTAAATTGATTAGTTTTATTTGTAATTATTAAAAGTTCATTCTATTTTTAACAATAATTCTTTTCTTGTTAAGGGAAAACAAGAAAAGAATTATTGTTAAAAAGTAACAAATAGTAAACTTAACACATTGTGAATGAACGGTAAGGAAAATTAGGATTGATCAATACAGAAACAATTTTTAACCTGACCTTTGAACGAAAATATTTTTTTCCTTCTAGAATTGCAATAGAACATAAAAAAATAACATGGCTTTTAACAAAGTAATCTTTTGTTTCAAAAGGAAAACTCTTAAGACAATTTTTAATCACATATTTTTTAAAATAGAAAAGCTTCTAATTTTCTAGTTTTTACCTAATGATTGTATGTAATTTCTTTCAATGGGTAGACACGAATTTACTGTAAGTAATTAGATACCTTTCCATGTTTTTACGCAAGAAATTTTCTTATTTCTTTTGAATATAGCAGCACTCATATGTGGTATTGAAGAGCAATCCATCCTTGTTTGACTGTTAGGTGAAGGTGAAGGCAATTAAAGGCGTATTCTTTATATTTTGAAATAGATGGATCTGCCAAAATTTGACATATTTTGATTAATTGGAGTTAGGATCAAAAGTTAACTAGGGAAATACCCCTTAATAACTATAGGATATTTTATACATTTCTTAAGAAACAATTAACATTTGGAAGTATTCTTATTATAATTATTTTATAATTGTAATTGAATAAAACTTTATTCTTTATTAAAAACAGCTTTCTAATTGAAAATTACTGGTTTCAAACCAGAATGATAAAAAAAATATAGTAAAAGAAATTCCTTTTAGTGTCACTGGTTAAAATCATAAAGATCAATATTTTTCAGTTTATTTGATTAATAAAGATATAAATAATATTTTTAATACATTATTTTACAATCCTCACCTTATTTATAATAACATATTTATTACTCTCTAATAATTCTGAGTCTTTGAAGGTCAAATTTTTTTGTTATTTGTCTCAAAAACTTCTTGAGGATTGATTGATTCATCAATGTTTACTTAGTTTGCTAGCTTTATTGATGGAGGAACCCTCTGTTCGGTCACTAAATACTTGTAAATTTTCAAATCTTTTACTTGTTATTCTGAAAACAATCTGTAAGTGCAGGAAAGGAATTAAAATAGAAATTGCGCTGCAAGCGAAAATAGAGAAGAATCGCTTGCACATTCCGTTTGTATCACTAAGTTTACTAACAATAGAGAGAGAGCAAATCAAACGAGAAGTAAGAAATTTATGGATCTCTGATGGCAGTAAATCTTTTACTTACCTGAAGTAAGTAAGATTCAGAGATGAGAGCTAAGAATCAGAATTGAAATGAACTAGGACAGTGCTTTTCAAACTTTTAATACTTGCGACCCAATATTGAATCGTAATTTTCATCCCCCCATACAATAACAATGTATTGAATTCAATTATAACATCTTTTGACGCTAAAGTTACAATACAATTTTAACCCCTTAAGTATTACCGGCATATATAAATGTCTCGCTAAGCCAATGCGTTAATTGCTTCGAACGTCTTTCGAACGTATACGTCTTTCCGAATTAAGATCTTTTTTGAGCACTGCTATCCGAAAAATTATTCCAAAGCCTTTGGAATACAATACAATGACCTTAACAGTGTTTCCGAAGGAATTTCAGAGGATTTGCTTATTTATATCTTTTCTTCTCACCTACTCCCTCGTGGCCGCGGTAGCCGAGTGGTATAGGTATCGGATGGTGGCTTACCTTGTCACGAGTTCGAGCCCAGCCACTAAACACCCGCCGTGTAGGGCAGCGATGCACGTTAAATCTGTCGAGAGCTGAAACGACCTCCCGTTGGTGTGGTGTGGTAGTTAGGAGAGGGGGTGTCAGCTCAGGTGTCGTCCACGTCACTTGACCATGGTTCAAAATTACGTGGTCCGTCGCCAAAAGCCCTCGTGTAGCTGAACAGTGCGACGTTAATATTCAATCAATCAATCAATCAATCAATCCCTCCAATACACCACATACGCACGCTTACGTTGAATACAATGGCATTGGGGAGCGAATCACGTAACTTTTAACCGGCAGTTAAGCGATTAATTATGTACCGTACACATTATCAATATAAGTGTTAAATTTTGTATCCATTTTTATGTATAACAAGCCCATGGGTCATCAATAAATATTAAACTTGTTTCAAACTTAGACTTGTCAATTAATTATTAAATACATTGTGAAGTACTGATACATTTATAAGTGTATTATATCAGTGTAAATGTGTACTATATTTTTTATTATGTCAGAATGTACTTTGTTTGTTTACTTTGAGTATCTAAAAGTTTTTTTAAATAATGTTTTGTTTCCGACTTTTCAATATACACTCGCACCCCGTCTCGTAAGGTTATAATAACCCCCTTAGAGGGGCACTCCCCACAATTGAGAAATGCTGGACTAGGATTAAGCGAAAGAATATGACACCTATGAACTCACTTTTCCCATACTGTAGATGTGAACATCGCAACTCATTACATAATACTCTTGCAGAGTTTTTCTATTTCAATCGAGATTTAAACTATTAATGACATACCACCGAAGTGATAATACCATCATGCAAATTTAAATTTTATAAGAATTTCTTGTACATTATTGGGTTTTTTTTGTAATATTTGTAATTGTCAAAAAAATAATTCATTAATAAGATAAAAGTTCAAATATAATTCAGCACATGCTTAAAAATAAGTATAATTCGGTTAATACTATTTTTAAGCATATTTGTAACTATCCGCTATTATTCACCTTAAAATAACTTTTCTTTCCCCCTTAACTAAGCTTTTTTTGTGATGTTATCTCTTCAATGAAATTATAAAATTTACTGTGAGTATGTGTTGTATTCAATAAATAACGTCGACAATTTTTTTTCAGACTCATTTATATATTTTTAAAAATATTCATTTGAATGTGATGAATTTTTCAAGTATTCTACAATCCTATGATTTCTACTATTCTGGAAATACGCAGGGTCTAAAACATTCTGTGGCCTCGGTAACCTAGTGGTTAAGATGCCAGCGAGTCATGAGTTCGAGCCCTAGTACCACTGAAGACCCCCAATGAAGAAGGGCTGGAGCATGCGAAATCTGTCGAGACTCAAAGCCCTCCCACAGGTCTTGTGTGGTAGTTTGGAGAGGAGGTCGCCAACTTTGGTGTTGTCCTCGTCACTTGACCGAGATTCAAAACTACAAGGTTCGTCATAAATTGCTCTCGTGTTGCTTTATAGTGCAATGTTAATAAAAACTGATTCAAAAATTTTTGAAATATGGTACAGTATATTTACATAGTTCTATTTGAATTATTATTCTGGTTTGTAATCAGAATAATAATTCGAAATCAGTCTGGCAATATAAACCACTAATTTTTCAGAATATTTGTTTAAAAAAAGTGCTTCTTATGACCAACCTCCTAACTTCGAAATATCACCATCAGTTGAAGCGAAATTCCATTAAAATTTTCGTTTTTCTATAGATTAACAAAGAAGGCGAAAAAAAAACAAATATTATTAATATATCTTCTATATTCTTTTGAGGTTTGACCCAGAGCTTGGGGGTCATTTTGGAGTAACACGTTAGCAAAAGAAAGTACGGTAGCTGTGCAAAATCTCTTTCACAAAAGAAGTTTGATCTCTTACTCGGTAGAATGCAATAGACTCAGTAAGCTAATAGCTCGGAAAAATTGGAGAAATATTTAACAATTAGAGGAATAACATCAATTACCATTGAAGTAAATGTTCACATTATTTCCAGGACTCTAAAGAAGGTCCTAGAAAAAATTGAAGGTGATACCTTTCTGGAGATTGCATTTTTTTATGCTGTCTAATATTCAAATTAAATTTTTTATGATACTTTTACTCATATTTTTCTTGCTCTCGTTATGAAACCATTAAATTGACTATTATGATAATATTAAATTTAGAAAACCACTTTCTCAGGGAAAGATGCTCTAAGATCAAGAGTTCATATGGTACAAAGTAAATAGCAATTAAAATAAGAAACAAATGACCTTAGACAAAAAGAAAAGTATTGATTTTTACTGGGTTAATCATTTCCTTACATTTTCTTAAATTTAATTACAGCTTCCCTAATTATTGTCTTGTTAATATTAAAAACATCTTAGGAATGGACGTCCATCTTTTTAATTTGACATGACACATCAAAGGCGTTATGACAATACAAAAGCATACGAAAATACAAAGACAATGAAAAAGAGTAAGAGTAAAGAGCTGCAGCTATTTATATTTTACGTGGACGAGGCTGAGACAAAAAAGCAAATGATGACGATTACATGATTAATTCAAGCAGGAAAACAGAGCTATCACATCAGATTTTTGCTTTTATACCGGCAGTGACAAGCACGTGACTATTATGCAATTGCAGTTCTTATTGGATAGAATGGGCGGGGGGGCAAAGATTTCGGACTAGTTGACTACGGTTAAGATTAAAATGTTATTTTCGAACCAAATAATTAAAGCTTGTTTAAATATTAGTAAAAAGAGTTAATAAAAAGGATGCTAGAGAGAATGATTACACACACACACACACACACACACACACACACACACACACACACACACACACACACACACACACACACACACACACACACACACACACACACACACACACACACACACACACACACACACACACACACACACACACACACACACACACACACACACACACACACACACACACACACACACACACACACACACACACACACACACACACACACACACACACACACACACACATACACACACATACACACACACACATATATATATATATATATATATATATATATATATATGTATGTAAGTATGTATGTATGTATGTATGATACAATACTATATTCCTAACAGAAAATTTCTTGAATCCAGATTTCTGAGATAAAACAAATTTTTGAATTATTTATGTGACTAAATTTAAGTATTGAGCGATAATTGATATTTTAAACTAAAGAAATTGTTTTAAGGCAATTCCTTTAGAGATGCAAAATAATAATAAAATGTTTCAGATGTTACTCTTATAACCATTATACTTGTACACTCGTGTCTATAAAATAAGGATAATTCAGAATCACACAGAAATTGAACTCTAAAATAAAAATTTCACCTGTAGAATCATCACACACATCTTGAAGAAGAATATGCAAATTACAGGAAACCACCAATTGGCGTGGATAGTACGTCACAATGATGAGAGTGTAAGAGAGGGGTATAAAAGGAATGGTGGCAAAGAAGTAAAATTGTTTATAACCGCTTTAAAAGCCTTTCAGTACAATAACCATATAGTTATGGCACAAAGGAAGCATTTGGATGATTTTATACGTGGTAGAATTATTGGACGACTGGAATGTGGACGTACCCAGCTGGAAGTATGAGGAAATTGGAATCTCCCAGAGTGTCATCTCCAGGTTTTGGCAACGATTCCAAGATGATGGTAATGTGAGTAGATGTTACAGCACAGGTCGCCCCCGAATTATAACGCCGAATGAGGACCGGTATTTGGCAGTTACTGCCAAAAGAAGCAGACGGAGCGCAGCATGAGACCTGTCTCATCAGCTCTCTTCAGCTACCGGTACGACAGTTTCTAGGCAGACCGTGTACAGATGCTTAGGGCATATTGGTCTATATGCTCGTAGGACTGTCAGTTGTGTTCCATTTACCGCAACGCACCGTCGTCTGCGATTAACCTGGAGTAGAGAGCATGCATTGTTGCACCACAACAGTGGTCTTGTGTGATGTTTTCCGACGAGTCTAGGTTTAGTTTGCAGTTTGATTCTCACCGGACTTTAATATGGAGAGCGCCAGGTACCCATTACCACCAAGAGAACACCATTGAACGACACCGTTACGGTGGTGCAGGATGGCTCGCGTTTGAGGAGGAATTATTCTTTGTTCCAGAATTGACCTGCATGTTCAGAGTGTAACGATGACAGGTCACATCTATCGCGACGTCATTCTGGAACAACATGTACGTTTGTTTCGGGTTGCCATGGGTGCTGATTGATGGACGACAACGCCCGTCCTCACTGTGCAAACACTGTAGACGAATGCCTTCAATCGGAGGATATCACCCGTATGGATTGGCCAGCATACTCACCGGACTTGAATCCAATAGAACATGTGTGGGATATACTTGGCCGAAGAATTGCAGCCCGTCAACCCCCTCCCACCTGTTTACCGGAACTTCGAAGGGCATTGCTTGATGATTGGTGTAATATTCCCCAAGATCAGATTGATAATTTGATACTCAGCATGCCTAGGCGTTGTAAGGCATGTATTGCATCGTCCGGGAGACATACTCCGTATTAACCATCATACTAACCGTGTTATACTGCTTTTTGTAAATAGGTTCTTTTTTGAAATTCGCTCCAGGGAGTAAAAATTGCAATTTTTATTAATTATGTCAAACATATAGCATCTTTTTTGCTCTTTACCTTTTGTTTAATAAATAGACTTTTCAAATAAGTCAAATTTGTTTTGCTTCTGTCTCTTTCTTTACCTGAAAACTTCATTTTCCTTAATTTATGGACACGACTGTATATACTAGTATATAATAAAAATCGTTTTACTTTATAAATTCTTGCAATAAAACCGCATTTGAAACGAGATTTTATTACATACAGCTTCTGTAACTGTAATGAATAAACTTTTACAATAAATGACATAAAAATAACGGAAAAAATAATGTATTTAAAATAAATGCATGTCTTATCAGCAACAGAAATCTGTCATATTAAATATCAAATCATGAAATACTAGGTCACCAAGAATGTTTTATTGTTATTATAACGTACAATGTATATATACATATATTATTTCTATACATAAATTCCCAATATTATTTATACTTGTTACAGAACTGGTATAAACTCTAATGTTGTTAATTCTAATAATTGTTTGACTATTATATTATAACATGTACTTTATTTTCATTGTTGACTGACTCTAGAACCGTTCTATCTACAATCTAATTTCATTTAAAAAAATTCATGAAGCATGCCAAAAATATTATACTGTATGAGGGATTTGTCCCTCTCTTTTGCCCGCATAGAGGTGTAGGAGGAAGAGAAGTAACACCAGACATATTCAAAATCAATCTATTTACTGACCAAACAATTTACCAACTCAATTCAAGTAATTTCAAAGATAAGTAAATATCTCAATATAAACAATATGTGGATTAACAGCGAGATGCACGAATTATGAGAAGACTATAATTGCTGATTCTCTTATTCGAGTATCAAATCAACTATCTCACTTATCTTAACACTAATTAAACTTTAGTGACCATTCGTCACTTTTATTCTTTCATCTATCAAATATTTGAAATACTCTATAAAATGTTATAATACCTGATCAATAGCAATATATCTATCCTATCACCTTACTTTCTCTCTCTCCTTCTCCCGATCTTGCTAGCTTGAAAGCTTAGACTATATAAAACAAACTAAATTCAAATATCAGGGTTTCCTCTTTAAAGAGTTGGTCGTGAATAAACACGGATTGATAGCTCACAGATTTAAGGGTTAATGAAAGTACGCGGATAGATCCATCACAACTGTAATTGGAGAAAAAGACAGCTACATCAAAAATGTCTCAGTCAGGTTCTGCCGGAAATGAATCCCTGGAGGACAGACTTTCAAATCCAAATATCGACAAAATGGCGGAAACCGTTCAAACCAATTTCAGATTAACGTGTCAACAGCTTGCAAGAGCATTTTTCTTTTAATTCGTTACCTCGAACATTCATTCAAAGTGACGAACACAGTAATGAAGCATTTACATAAAAGAAAAAAGAGGTAGATTTTAGTTAATGGGTGGCAAAGGACCAATTCTTATAGTAGAGACCAGAAAAAAAATTATGTATTCAGGGGGATGTTAAAAGTAAAACGTATTCAGGGGGGAAATTATGCATTCAGCTTAGATATCTCTCTCTCTCTCTCTTTCCCTCATTCACCTTATATCTCAGACGTATCTGCATCGGATTGTTTCCTATTTTATCTTCCGACATAATATCATAGACATAAATAAATAGTTTAAAATGAAATAAAAATTGAAAAGAAAAGAAGTAAACAATTAGAGAAAAAATAAACAGATTTGTAAAAAGGAATCACATAAATTAGCTTCTTGGTGGGAAAGGGTCACTCAATGCGAAAGTTGCCTTTTGGATTAATAAAATTAATTTATGTAAAAAAAAGCACATACGTTTTTTTAAGTAAAAAAATAAATAAATAATTTTCTTGGTTACCTTACATATTATCTTTGATGATGTCATTCAAAAAAAGTTTTTTAAAAGGAGGATTAGCTTGTATAACCGCAGACAGAGAAAAACAAAATATTTTGGTGATCGATAGTTGAAAGCTTAATTCGTAGGGGATGGGGATGCAGTCTGATAAGAAGACGCGTAAAACCCAGACATCTTGGATTTAATTTCGTTGCATTCAGGTTTACAGAAAGCGTTACTTATCGGAAAAGTATGCGAACACCATCAAAAGGAAGAAAAACCCGATTCATTGACCACTTTAAGAAACTAAAAAGTTACCCATTCTGTTATATTATTTCAAAAGAAAAATTAAACCATACATTTAATAACTTTATTTTTGAATTTGCGTATTACATATCGTAAGTGAAAAGTCTAAAAAAGTCAAAGGAAAAGATATAATAAAAATTTTTTTCTGTGTAACTATATATAAATAGAGAAACAAACTTTCTTCCAATAAATAACAGTCACGCAAAAAGAGGAAAATACAATGTATCTATAAACGTAATGATTTATTTTAACCTTTTGGCAAATATTTCCAGCAACGCATATTTGTAAAAAAAATAATAAAATAATAGTTTTTATTTGTTTAACATATAAAATCTCACAGCAGAATATTTCAGTATTCTGGTTATATCAATAGGTTATATCAACACGGTATTACTTTTATAATTATTCTAACAATTTAAAATAAAATTTTTTTCAATAGCATTATCAGTATTTAGGAATAATAATTAAAAATACAAAATGAGAAAAAAGAACATTGTTTTTTAAGCATTATCATTCCGAAAATCTCAGTAAATGAATGCTTTCTTCTTTATTTTAAAATAATTTTATTATGATTGGATACTTATCTTTAGAAGGGATTTTTAAAATTAATCACATATAATATAATTGTATTTGCATTTCTTTCGATAAAACAAGGAAATTATTATATTGGACTTTAATTAGATTGTTATAAGTATGCATTCTGAAAATACATAACTGAACATTTTAGTAGATAAAATAAGTCATGGCTAACAAAAGATTTTTAGACAATTACAGTAACATTAAATCACAGTAATTCATTCACATTAAATCTCATTAAGTACTTCTAAATTAAGCATAAAACATTGAGTTATTGATTTTTACCTTCATCTTCATCCTTGAACTGAATAAAATATCATCACATTAAATGCTTTTAAAATCTTTGCCACAATTAAAAAAGATCATCCAGAAGGAAATGCATTGTTTACTTTATTTATATTCTAATTGTTTAAGAGACTTTGTATTCGACTTACTGTAAATGATTAATATTCTTGCTAATTCTTTTAAATAGAAAAAATACTAAAAGGATTTAAATATATGCTTTTATCACATAGAAAAAGATTTAAATCGCAGCCCGTGTAAAGTAAAAGCCAAGAATAAGTAACTTGGTTTTTGAGTTAATTTTTTTTGTCCATCACACAAAAATGTAATGGCATTACTTAGATTTTAATTTTTCTTTTTTTTTCAAATGTATTTCTTAATGAATTAATTTTTTTTTTATTATTGTTAAGAACAGAAATATAATAATAGAAAACAATTACTAAACAATTCTTGTAATTAAAATATTTGACATAAAATTTTTTTTTGTATTTTCTACCTCCTGTTATTAAAACAATTTACAAAATTGTATCGTAAGTTTTCTTATAGTTTATTTTGTAAATAAAATGTTACATCGAAGATAACTATATAAGATGTGACTACGCCTGAGTTTTGTAAAAGAGCTATGTGCTTATAGCCTAAATAATTTCAAAAATGGGGAAAAAAGAAAAACAAATGTTCGAAATTGCTCCTATTCCTGCTGTTTTTTTCTCTATCCCTCTCTTCAGAATAGTATAACAAATTAATATACATACCATGACAATTATTAAAAAAGGAGAAAAACTACCATCTATTTATAAACAACTCTTCTATAAAATAATATAGGTATTTCATTTCGTCTTCGTAAGTACCTTATTATTGTAGGATGCATTAGCCAAAAAGATCCAATGTTGTATGAAAGAAGGATTCTAATTAATTTTTTTTGTTATTTTGAAAAGGCTAATCAAATTCTTTTAACTAAGTTAGCTTATGATTCTGCAAATAAAGTATGAAACGAAAACATGAATCAGCAAAGAGTTAGAAATTAGGAAAACAAAGATTAAGGAAACCCAGATCCATCAATTTACTTTGCATTAAACTCTGGTGAATAACCAACCAAAACATAAAATACAAATGCATGGAGATTTGGTTATATCCGATAATGATAATGAAGGGGATCAATTCGAGCCCCCGTTATGGCACCAATAAAAAAATCCCGTGGCGAATGAGAATCCAACAAAAAACAACATTGGTCAGTAATTGTTATGGAATCTCTAAACGAGCAACAACTGCGATCGCGTCATCTGTCTTTTGAGATTATGGTTTGATTCATATATGACACAGATGTAAATTTCCAAACTCTCTCCCTGGTCACACCCAAACGCTGCAACGCTGTGTCAATCTAATGACCTAAGCAACTCGAAAAAATGTCACGCTGAAGTAACAGACGATATCATTCAGGGAAACTCTTTAATCAAAATAAATTATATCCGAGATTTCACAAAAATATTAGTTTAAAATGTATTCCTTTGAAAAAAAATTAATTATTTTATAAATTGTTTAATAATAGGTCCACACGTATAACCTTAAAAATATTCAAAATGAAAAATATCCTTATAATGTTATTAAGTTTTGTTATTATAGGAGAAAAGAGTAAAATTACGAAATATATTGCAAATTTTACAAGTAAAAGTCGTATCTGTACAAGGTTTTTATGTAAATAATAAATATTTTGTACTTTCGGGTTAAAATTTTTTTTATCTGTCTTTTATCTCAAACCACATATAGAGAAATAGCACTGTGGTATTAATATTAAATATTTATAAAAGAAATGACAAAAAATAGCAAAATTTCTCCATTTTTAAAAATTTGTAATGCGAAATGCAAGCAAAAAAAATTTTTTTTTAATAATTACTTAGCTTGGGGAAAGGCAAATTTTCCAGAGTATAGTGATCCAAAAATGTAGACAATATATTTCAGCCCCCTTCATCCTAATGTGCAGGCTACGAGATGATTACAATTCGAAATTAGAGGACCCATCAAATTGCTAGTTAATTTAAATCTTAAAATCAACAGAGTTGGAGAATCCTCTCATCAGAGATGTATGCTTGTATACTATGTCCATGTTAGTAGTGATGAAAATTTCAAATATCTTGCAATGCATTCTACCAGGAATTCCACGATTATTCCACCAGATCCGTAATATGTTGGTTGTGCCTGGGAATTTGGTGGCCAACCATATTCCATATTAATTAAGTAGATGAATGTGGTCTGGTTATCCTGTTAACCAAAGGAGATTATCAACAGCTTGAATGCAATCTAGAGATACTCGAGTCATATGAGGTCTAGCATGAGTGAGTGTTAACGTCGTAATACAAGGCAACAAGATGGCTATTGCCGATGGATTTTGAGCCATGGTCAAGTGACGAGGACTAACTTCCACACCACGTCAACGCGAGGACTTTGAGCCTCGACGAATTTAACGTGCATCAGACCGTCTATACGGCAGACTTCAGAGGCACTAGGGCTTAAAAACATGGCACTTCGACCACGAGTCCGTAACCTTGACCACTAAGCTACCACGACCTTTCCCAAAAGGATATGACAAGAATGATAACTCGATTGTATAGCGTCATTAACATATTACTGATGTGCTGAAGCTGAACACAGAATCACTAGAGGTGACCAGCTATTTCAAGAAAAGCAATCCATACCATCACACCAGAGGTACTGGCATTATACCTGTATAAAACAGATTGATTGGAACCATTGGCGCAAGACAACCAATGCAAGCGTGAAAGAGCTAGCATTGGTTATGAGTGTTCATCGGGATGCTTCTTATGATCATTTGGTCAACACTGGTCATATTTTCTGCAAGATTCATATTTGAACTTATACGATCTCATTCTGTCGGCAGCCATGATAATTAACTTTGATTCCACTCTTGACGATTCTGCCGTTGTTGTGGTATTCAAAACAAACGTCTTAATAGTCACTATGAGCAAATTCCACAGCTAAAAAAGATGCAACTGATTCATTGATTGATAACTTATTAATATCGAACTTCCAAGTAACACGATTGCAGGGGTGACGAACCTCTATGGATCAACGTGCCTTTTTTTCTAAAGAAGTGTTTAATGAGAGGTATGGACGTACCGTCAAATACTTTTGATTTGTGATTATTGGGAAAGTAATAAAACTAAATACAAACAACCAAAACTATTTACTACGCAAAAATACCTTTTGCACAGTACAGTCGCAAATGTTTTAGTTAAACGTGTAATTTAAATTAAAGTAACATTAGTATGACTTCTGTTGTTGCAGATTGGATGACAAAAAACTTATATTAGGATCGTAAGATGTTACTTTTAGTAGAATGCATGCTGAACTGGAGTCATCTGTGTCAAATGGTTTCTAATCAATTAAATATTTTTGCTGTGGTTCACACTTTTTTGACAAGAGGATTTGTGATTCATTTCAAAATGCCATTTAACAGATGATGCTCTGCGTACCACTGTTCCAGAACGTAAAACACACTCCGCTTTCTCGCCTTTCTTTTAATAATGCCATATTTCTAGATTCACCAAGTTTGAAATTCTCTGTTAACGCTTATTATCTTGCACTTTTTGTTCTTTTGTTGAACTAACCATGTTATAAGCAGCAGTTAAGAATCGTAAATATAACACAAATAAACTTTAAAATACAGTTGGGTTAACAAAATAGACTATGCTATGCTTAGACAAATTTTGCATCATAACTGTAGTCCACGACGTAACTAAAGCAAGACAATAACAAACGAGTGTGCTCCCAGCATTTCCCCTACCGATCACTCGCGTTTGTGCGTAATACTTCATAGCGAACTTTGTTATTTTGAAATAAAATGCTCAAGAAATTTTGATCACAGGCGTGCCCAAAATGTTATGTTGCGAGCCATTGATGGCACGCGTGCCGCTGTTCACCATCCCTGCACTAGGGTATTGCCAACTGATTTCGTAATTTTGAATCTTGATCAAATGGCGATTACTTCTCTGAGCTGGAACCCACTCTCCATATAGTATTTTCCCCACTTCTCTGACGTACGTGAGGACTTTTCCTCTCGACAGATTTGACGTAAATCAGCCCCTTTATATTATGGGCACAAGGATTCGTTTCCATGATTGGACAGACGTAATTCCGTCGACAGATTCACGACCATAACCGTGAGATGGCGGGAAGTTCCCCGAGTAGCATGGATTAGGCTGTAGTTCACTGCATAGAGGACAGTGATGCCATTAGGATAACTCGGATCTGTCACACACTTATCTGATCCTGATCGCATTCATGCACTTTGGTTTTCGAGAGGCTTTATTGCATGAACTATTTTTTAAAGCACCTTTTCAATCCGTGTCTGTAAGGGGAAGATAGTGGCGTGTTATACTGGATATATCAATCAAATTTTAAATATCTCGTTTATACAAAAACATTTAAAGTCATCCAAGTATCACACGGCTAAGTTCATAGGTCTTTGACAACTCTTAGTGACATAACTAATTATGTCGCTATGAAGCTACAACGTGAGCAATGAAAAAAATATACTTCCGAAATTGTTAAATTATTTGTACAAAAGGCTGATTACACATTAATAACGTGCACTGTGTGACCGAATGTAACATTCATTAATTTGCATGATTGGTATAAATAAGTTTTCATGCAAAATTTCAAGACGAATGAAGTATTTTTAGAGGTACTTCCTTTACTATTTTCTTTCAAAAGAGTGTACTCAAATTTTAACGAAATTTAACATTCTAATCGTATTTAATTATGGAGTAGCAGTAAATTACGCAGCGTTTAACGACAAAGAACAAAATCCACTGGTATAGTTTGTCCTGAGGGGGTCCTATTTCAAAGTTCCTTGAGAGCTCTCTTTTTAGGGTATCTTAACATAATACGATTTTTTGCTTATGCGTTTTGGGGCCCCTGAAGCCTCAAGGCCCCGTATCATTGTTACGGCTGATACGGCCGTAGCTACACCCATGACAAGATCTATAACCTATTTTTATCATACTAAATTTTGCTGAAATTCTGGTTAATTAATGAAACGTAGGATTATTTTCTACTAAGTATTTCAAAAAGTTGGCTTGTACCAAATACCTAAAGAATCAATATCTAAAATACTTGAATACTTATAAAATTCATTTTGGAAATTTTTTTTTGTGTAAATATTTACCAGATTCGAGTTTGTCGTGCTTGAAGATTTATTTGTTAAATTTTTCTTTAAGACTGATTTGAGTTTACATGCAGTGGTACCAATTAATAACGGTAAAACAAATTAAAATTTAATGATTAGGTTTTAATTTTTTATGCAGTTTTTAAATGCAGTTGAATAAGTACAATTTTGAAATATTTATTTAAACAACAAAATAATCCTATTTTTAAATTTTAATTTTATATAATTGAAATATTACATTTGAAACTTTTTAAAACAAAGGAACATATATATTGTATATATATTCACTTGAAATTAATTTAATTCCAGTGACACACACATACACACATGCACATATGCATTAACGTTAAAGTAAAGTAACAAACAAATTAAACATTAATCAAGTTTAAAAAATTTCCTAAATGTATAGCGACTTACAAACGTATTTCTAAAGTGCGTTTTCATAAATACATTACTTATTAAGATACCTCCGGGACATAATGTAAAAATAAAATATCATTATTTTAGTATTAAAATAAGCTCAAATTAAAAAATACAATCCATTTAAAAAGCTAAAACTGCAGTGTATATAAGGAATGGAGTTTTTTAAAGAAATTTAAAATTATCTTCTGAAGCGTGAAATTTTTTTTCGTGTTATGACTTATGAAGTACTGAATACAAGTAAATCAGTGGCTTTAAATGAAGAATTGAACACAGGAAAATCAGTGGTGAAGGTCAGGAGTTTCATGACAAGTCTACCTCAATCAAAGACTTTTCATGAAAAATAATGGATGCTGCTTATCAGTCACAAATTCCTTCAATGATTTGACAGTTAAGAGAAACTAAACTTTAACCATGAAATAATATTTTTAGAAAAGCAAAATTAAGACATTAGTCACTAATAACATTCGTTCAGCTTTTAACGTGATGTTAAGTAAAATCTTTCAAAAATAAATTAGAAAAAATATTTAATGTATAAAGTTTACTTTTTTTATGTTTATTATGTTTTGAAAGAGCTATATGTAAAACAATATTTTACTTTATGAAAATTGTTTTTAATTTTAATAATCATGAATATTAGAAAAAAATATATGCTAAATTGATAAAATATGACACAGAAAAAATAAGTAATTATTGTTGCCAATAAATTAATATTATCAATTTGTTTGCTCTTTTGTGCTATTTTTATTTCAGCCATTTATTTTCAAGAAGTTTTATTGCATTAAATAAGCATTTTTTAGCTTTAAAATCTCTACAAATTGGTATTTCTAGACCATATGTTCTGCAATTTGTTTTAAATGCCTACAAAGTATTGCATAAGTTGTATTTTTAAAATCTTAATAGTATTTAGAAGGCTAGTGAATTGCGGAATTAAAGCGTGATGAAATGTAATTAAAAATAATTTTTTGCTAATAATTAAAATTACTGAAGAAATATTTTGATTATGTGCAAACAATTTATTGTACTTAAAACCCTTTGAAATTTTTTTGGGGGGAATAACTTTTTTCAAAAACTTTTATCTATTATCTGTTGACCCGTCAACAAAATATTCAAAGCTACAAATTCAACAAAATATTCAAAACTAAGAAATCAACAAAACACTCAAACACAAAATATTCAAAACTACAAATAAATATTTAATAATGATAAAACTTAATTAAAAAATCTTTCAATTTTTAACTGCTTTTAAACTTGCAGTTTTTTTTATTCTACGATTGCGCTTATTTGATGAAAGGGAACGTTGAATTTACAACTTACTTCTCCTAAGACTAATTACATTTAAATTATTTTTTAAATTTGGATAAAGAAATAATTTGTTCCAAGACAGTGCGTATTTTGAGCATATTTTATTGTAGTTTCCTTAATGTAATTTTAATCAAGCTATAAATAATAGAACAAGAGCTTCTAACTTAAAATATTTGCCCATTCTGAGCTGGGCGTTTGACTTTTTACACGAATATTAGTTAAATTTTCATTTATAACTCAAACATATAGAACACTCTTCAACTCCACTAAATTTAAACAATTCCTTAGAATATAAAATGTTATGATATATTATTCAAAGCAGATAGAAGCACCACGAATTAAATTTTACAATGTGGCTAGAAGTATTTATTTTCTCATCCATTATAAAACAATGTTTCAAATATATAAAAGAATGACAACTAGTTCCACATGATGGATTGTCTTAACGGACGAACTAGTTACGGCATCCCTTTCATATAATCTGACTTTATTAAACGAATAGCTTGCAGGTGAGTGTGATCCTATCAGATATGACATTTGACCTCTGACTTGATTAAATTTAAAATAAAATAATACGGTAAAACTTTTCTTCCTTACATGAGCATAGAATAACTATTATTTAAATTATTTGATATACAGTTGTGTTTTCTTTCCCTCAATTTATTCTTTGAAAAAGCTCATGAGTGCCGTTAACGAAGTATACATCATCAAAAACCTTTTTTTATTTTTTAATTCATCAGTTCTTGATTGTTTGTCATCTCTTATCAATATTAGCAAAAACTCATATTTTTTTAGGTGTCCGACTACGTTCGGAACTATTATTTTGCAAAAGTGTGTAAATGGATAATTTTTATGATATTTAGCGTCACTTAAATTAGAATACATGTATAAAATTGTTTTAAGAATATTATTACAGTAAAAAAATATTTAGATGCAATATTTTAGCAAAAAATGAACACAGAATTCCTTATTTTCAAAACATTTTCCTTTTATGGAAAATGCTTCTATCATAATAATATTTTGCATATATAAAGCTCAGACCTCTGTACAGAGCCTGAACTAGGATTTTTAAAATACATTGCTTAGAAGTTGTGTGTGATTTATCCATATTTTAATACAACAGAGTGGAGAAATTTTAAGAAAAAAAACACGAATAATTATTTCAATTAGTAATAACTCTGAAAATAATACGAATTTTACAAAAGTCCTAGTTAAGGCCCTCTGGAGAAATCTTTGCTTTATAAATATAAGCAAAATATTATTATTATAGAAGCATTTTTCATAAAAGGAGAATGTTTTGAAAATATGTAATGCTATATAATTTTTTGCCAGAATATTGCATTTAAATAATTTTCTACTCTAATAATATTCTTAAAACAATTTTATACATGAATTCTGATCTAAATGACACTAAATATGAAAATTATCCATTTATACGCTTTTTTTAAATCATGATTCCGAAAGTTGGATACCTTAACTCTCTTTTATATACCGACGATACTTATAAGTACCACTCTCACATTAAAATTGCATTTTTAATAACCATTTTTACGAATACTCTGACGATACTTAGCAGGAATATTCTTTTAAATACACTCTACCAAGATATATGGCAGTACACATGTTCTATGATGAATATTTTAGTGGGGAAGGCGAATAGTTTAATAGCAGAAGTTGCGTTTCAGCTGACATTTTGATCGGATTACGAAGATTGTTCTTTTTGTTCAGAAAAAGTAGTTAATGTCAATAGATAAGTGTTTTATTTATTTATTTATTTTGTATATCAATGAAAACATTAGAAAACGATTTGACTATTCATTTTAAGTGAAAATTGTATATAATTATATATATATATAATTTTACAGTTGAATATCTTTAATTAATTAATCAGCTCTAATGGATTAAATTTCCCAAATTTGAGTATTTTGTTAATATATATCCCTTAATTTTCAATGTAGTGATTAAAAAAAAAGATATTGCATGAAATAAAACTGCTGTAAATCATAATGCGATAGATAAAGGATTAAGGAAGTACAGTATTCGTGTTTTCAATACGAGGAAATGCCTCTCACGTCTCGGTAATGATATAAGTGAAATCTTCAAATTCAATCCAAAAGCCTTCACACAGTAAGAAGATGTCCTTTACTTTCACAATATAACTATTATACCTTTCTGTCCACGCTCTTTAAAGTAAAAAAAGAAAACCTCTCTCAGATAATTCTGTTATTTATAACAGAGGAATGGCTGCTGCAGATGACAATGGGACACACTCTAACGCAATCCATGTGTTTCGTTCTTGACTTTCGCCCGCCGATGACAAGACATTACTCAAAATACCCCAAACCATGAATAGAACCGATTTCAAAAGAAAAGGCGAAGAACATTATCGGAGTGAAATGAGTTTATTTACCGGCCGCGCGACAAACTCCACAGACAATGACAGGACAAGCGCGAAGAACATGGAAGTGTGTTGGAGTGAAAGCGCGGGGCAGTGATGCGAGAACAAGATCGGACACGAGATTAAGGGTCCGAACCTTCGTGCTCGTCTTCTGTGACGCCGTGGACCTTCGCATCAGCCTACATTGCTCGGATTAGAAAGGACCAAGGACTTCGGGTTATGACAGGGGGCGTAATGGCATGGTCTTTGGAAGAATTGAATTTATTTTGTTTAGTTTCTGCCCGAAGAGTTTAGTAAAAAAAGAGAGAATAAGCTGTAAATAGTTAAAAACATTAATTAATTAATTAATTTTTTGATAAAATTTTATATAAGCTGAGGTCTCTTGAAAGGTTTTCGTCAGAATTAATTGATATTTATAGCGCCTTTATTACACCCGTGATTCTTGTGTATTCCTCGTAATAAGAATTAAAACCCTTCCCATGCATATGTTCCAATCCGGTTCTTATAATGTGCTCTTACTTTCTTAAATTAAAAATAATGATAATAAGCTTTTATAACTTTTAAATATTTAATAATATAAAAAAAACACAATACTCTATTTTAAAACGTAAAATTTAAAAGATTTGTTTACAGTTCATTAAGAGGGGATAAAGCATTTGTACATATTAAGAAATATTGTATTAAAAATATTCTTTTATTCGTGTAGAATTTAATACTAAATTAAAATATGACCCTCTTCTTTTTTTTATGAAATAAGAATATGTCAATTCTAAAGTACTTTTCCATTCTTTAATGTAAATATAGCCTTCCCTTTTAAAATGCCATTAGCCCCATTTTAAATTCTTTTACGTTGGAGGAGACAACCTTAAGTAAATTATGCAAGTGGTTAAAAAGAAAAAAAATATGTAAACTGAGCCATGTCAATATGCTTTTACTTATTTTTCTAACAAAATAAACCACATTTCAAACTAAAGTCAAACCACAGGAGTAAGAAGATGTGTGGTTTCATCAAATTCTTCAATAATGTTCTTTTTTTAAAAAAACTGAAAAGGATTTGTGGTTTTTGGTCTTCACTAAGAGTATATTTTCTCACCGGTTTTTCATCATATTTATGCCACATTTTAACACGATTTTTAAACTGATTATTTTATGTTTGGTTGAAAAAATATTTGACTGGAGTGTATCATTAGTACATCATTTTTTATTCTGTATAGAAATCGTAATCTTTAACAAAATGATTTTTATATAAAAACATTTTAAGGTTTACGATAATTCAATAATTACTATTCCAAATTCATTACCCCTATTTTTATTTATTAATAGTTTATTAACACTAAACTTACACTTATTTCTATCGATAGCAGTCAAATGACCTCTTCCAAGACATTGAAATAAAATTAAGTAATAGCTTTGATATAAAGCACTATTGATTTTTTTGTTCTATTTACACTTGTGTTTAAGTTTAAGACAATTTGTATATTAGGTCGAATATTTTGAAAATTACATTCCCAAGGTTTAAACTATTGCTTACAAATAATGCAAGTTCTTAGTGTCGGATACATTAGTGAACCTATACTGTGAAAGCGTGTCCTCCCGTTGGTGTGGTGTTAGAGCTGTGCCAGCTCTGTTTAGACCATGAAAATGCGTGGTCCGTCGCCAAAAGCCCTCGGCATGAACAGGCGACGTTAATATTCAATCAATCAATCAACTCGTTTTATCGCTCATGGGCCATTTTCCGTTTTTTATCTTTTTTTTTTCTTTATAACATTCAGTTAAAGCAAACAAACAAAGCATAAAAAACATTTAAAATTAATACCACCAATGTTGGGATATAGAAATGAGGTGTTGAAATCGTCGAGGAATTTGGAGAACGGTAGTCTTAAGTGCTGACTGCGATTGACATTTGTAAATCCCAGCTTTGTGGGCAACTTATAAAGCCAGTTTAATAAAAGCGTATATCTAGAGAGAACGCCCAGATAAAAAAAATCCTACCATTGGGTTATCCAAGACGGCTAATGTATACAGATATTTGTCTACAGAGAGGCATAAGAGAGGAGAAACTGCTTCTTAGATGTCTCAGAACTTCATGTCGTCACAGGAACCCAAGTTTCCAGTTATTGTCCCCAGTATAGACGTATATAAGGGAAGTTTCTTTTCATTCCGCAGATTTTTTCCACTTAGCATTGTATAGGAAACATCAACATTGCAGCAGGGATCAGTGGAGGATCATTCTATGCAATGCTGAATCTAGTTTCACCCTAATAACTGGTTCATGGCAGTTCATTTGGACAACCAGGTACAAGAAAGAGATCAAAATAGAAGTAGAGCTTTAATGATCTGGGAAAGGATCGTGTTGAATAGGGGCACAGGCCGGGAAGTCTTTGACTGTTGTGAAATACACAGATGAATATTTTTGGTGTCCTGTATTTGCTTTTCAACAGTATATTTGGACCAAATTGTCTTTTAATGGGCGAAAATGCTGATCAACATAGAATTTATCTGGCTGACGAATTTTCAAAAAAATATTCACCAGAAGGATTAGCAAATAAAATGGACACATTTTTGTAACTTTTTTCATGATGAATTTTCTGTTTATTAAGACTTACATTGCTTAATTGGAATGTATACTTTGTGATACAATTCTACATATTACACCATTTATATATTTAATTGCAAGCTTGCCAATAGGAGAGGAATCAGCTTACCTATCCCTGAACAGCGTAACTGGAGAAGTGGGACCGACTGCCACAGTTATTCATATGCTTTTCCATTTCTAGTATAAATTCATGTTGGGAAAACTACATATACGTCAGAGATATGTTTAGAGAAATAAAAAGAATACACACAATGCAAAATTTTTATTATTAAGATGATGAAAATGACGTAAATAGATTAATTAATGTAACAAGATGTGTATGCAGATAAAGAATAAGAATATATAAAAAATAAGAGTTTATCGTGTCAAACAAATTAAACAAAATTTTTAAGAAATTAGCTATTACAATTGAGTTAAAACATAAGAAATTTTAGGAAGTCTTTTTATGTCTTAAAAAGCTCGAAGTTATAATCACGATAAAATCACAAAAGCTGAATAAATTTTAAACAAATTATCACCGTTGGAAATTCAAAACTGATGGTATAAGCAAATATATTTAGAAATAAATACCAAAGAGAGTATTTAATATACAAAATACAATTTATGGTCTAAGGAAAGGCTTAAAAGATATTTTTCACCAAGCTGCATATGCATGGGGGAAACTTGTAACAAAAATAGGAACACTTTTGCACCTAGACACGAGTAAATAAGCTTTTCAAACATTAATTTATGCATAAACTTCTATTCCGACATCAAGATTTGTGAGGAATGAGATGTTCTCCCATTCCCCTCTAGAGATGTGGGAAGGAAGACTAGCCATATATCCAATAACAATCTATTGATCACACAATTCAAGTAATTTCAAGAGAAGAGATTATCTCAATCTAAGAAATATGTGGATTAATAACGAGATCCTCCAAGTGTGAGAATACTTTAAATACTGACCTACTTAATTCTAGATCAAATCTACTTTCCAGATTATCCGATCACTAAATAAACTGTATTTGCCAATTGCCACTTTAATTTTTAGATTTCTTCAATACCTGAGATATACTATAAAATTGAATAATTCCTAATCAGTAACAATCTATCCCCTATCTCCTTACTTTCTCTCTAGCTTGAAAACCTAGACTATCTATAGAAGACCTAATTTAAATAATCAAGGTTTCTTCTTCAGAAGGTTGGTTGTGAAGAAACTGGAATTGATAGACCAAAGATTTCTCAAGAGGATTATATTAATGGAAGGAAGGGGATAGATCCGTCACATATTTTATATATGAATGAAAAATGAATATATATATTAAGTTCATCACTCTCTCAAGTTTTCCTTTTTATTAGATCCCTTTTTTTAGTTATTTTGATAAACTTGAAAGGATTTTTTTATAGCTTTAATTTTTAGAAATTTAAAAATATTTTTCTTGAATAATGAGCGTTAAAAGCAAGCGAATTAGTTTTCTTTCTTGAAAATATTCTGCTTTTAAGAATGTTTTTGAATCTTTGATTTACTGTGGTGCTAAAAATAATTAATGATTAAACGTAGAAAATGTTTTAAAAATAAAAGATTTTTTTTCAAATTTTCAAGGAAATTATAGACTTTTTTTTCACAATTTTTAAATCATTGTTTTGCGTACCACTTTCTTTTAGAGTTAAATAAATCTGTTATCATTAGTTTATAAAATGTTCGTTAAGAAAACTTTTCTAAAAGAGGGATATTGGACTTTTTTCTAGGCCAGTTGTAAATGTAGGATGCATAATTTAGGATGGATGGGTTCCTAAATTATATGTGTTTTTTGTATCAAAGCACTAAGTCAATTTTACTTGTAACATATGAGATGAAAGCCTTATAAGAGAGAAAAGCAATTTATATTATACATAAGAGCGTTTTTTAAAATTTTGTTAAGTTATTTTAATCATAAATGTTACCATTGAAGATCTTTAACGAAAGAAAATACCAATAAATTGCTTACAGTTATATTTTTCAAAGATTCTTACGAGGTAAATTTGCAACTAAGAACAAAAAGAATACAAACAATTTATCTTAACAAAATGAGTGATTTAAATTTCTAATAACGACAATTAAATAAAAATAAGCTTTTGTGAAAGGAGTGTCTTTCTATAAAATTAAATAGAATTTAGTACCTATGAATACAAAATTGTGTTTATAATAATTGTAACTTTTAACTTTTTAAATAAAATTGCTTTCCCTTATAAACAACACAGTTTATAATGCATACAAAGACGTTTATACTCTTTTTAACGTTTTTTAAGCTGAATAATATTTCCATACATCTCAAAATGTTTTGGATAACTAAGGGATCACAGGGGTTTTAAATTTCTCTAGGGGTCTGAAAATATAAACAATTTTCAAACAGGTATAATTTCTTTAAATTTAATTTAAATAATTCGAATCTTTGACACATTACTTATAAAGGAATGGGGCTTCAGAAAAGTATAAAATGTTTAAAATATTATCATAATTTTAAAAATTATCAGCATATGAAAATAAGAAATTTTTCTATAAGAAATATTTATTAAGTTTTACGTCGCGCATGCTATTTTCTAAAAGAGTAGGTTTAATTACTAGCTATAAGTTGATTTATAAAGGCAAATGTATTCTTAATACTTTGTAGCTACTTTTATATAAATAGAATAATAACTTACATATTTTAATAAATAAAAAATATACATTTTAAAAAATATTTAAAAAATTGCAATATTTTACAAATATTTTGAAATACAAAAGATATATAATAATAAAATTAGGTAGGGTTTAAAGAGTATGATGCATTGTATAATTCTACAAAGTTTTATACATCAGAGGCTAATATTTTAGAAAATAGCGTGCGCAAAGCAAAAAATACTTAATATTTATTATAGAATTTTCATATGTTATGACTTTTAAAATTATTATTATATTTTAAACATTTTATACTTTTCTGAAGCCCCATTCTATTTTAAAAAACATGTAAAAGATTCGAATCATTTAATTTAAATTTAAAAGAATTATACCCGTTTGAAAATCGTTTATATTTTCAGACCTCTAGAGAAATTTAACACCCCTGAGAACCCTTGATACAAAGAAAACAAAAATAAATACGAATAAATATATCCATAATTTTGAAAATCATCAGCTTGTGATACGCATATCTTGAAATTTTTGCCTTATTTACAAATATTTAAAAGATATCAAATTAAAAATTATAACAATAAATGTATCTTTAAATTTATGATAGTTTAATCCCTTTTAGATCTTCAAGTATTTTCTGATTACTGATCATATTTCCTTGACCTTTAGCAATAGGAAACATGATAGCATATAATAAAGTTTTAAAATTTGACTTAAAGAATAAAAATTCAGTAGAATCTTGTTTAGAGATGATTAGTTCAAGGTTTGTTTTTAAGAAAGGTACAAGGAAAGTGGTATAAAATCAACACACAGTTTTGTTCGGAATGTATGCAGGGATTTCTTAAAACTCATATTGAACTTTCTTGATATTGCAAAGCATATCGTTATAATGAGAAATATGCAGTCAATTTTACGTGCGAATGAAAGTGTTTTAGTAATGCGACAATCGATGTAATGTTTAAACATGATTAGCCATATTATTTATACTTAGAGCATTTGATGATGGTCTGAAGTGTATTCTGAAGAAAAGGTTTTTAAATATGCACAAGTAAAATGCGTGCTTGGTATGTATTTGTATATGTGTTATAAATAAAATTCAATAAATAATTAACTTGAAAAATAACTACTCTTTAAAAATATGAAACAAAACAAATGCTGTAAGAATATTTGATTATTAAGGAATAATTAATAAATTAAAAACCTTATTATAACAAAAAGATTTTTTTTTTAAAATGTTACTTTTATAGACGATTAAAATTTTTGTATTTATATTGTTAAAGAATAATAATTAAGAATGATTTAATAATACATTAAGAATAATTTCATTAATTCTTAACACACTCAGGCATATATATGTGTGTACATTTGTGTAACAAAAACTACAAAATCACAGGATCTTTCAAATTATACTCTAAAAGATTAATTCTTGTTTGAAATTTTAGGGGGTTTAGAAGCTCCATTGAGAGAGAGAATGAATAAAAAGGGAATATTAATAATTTTTAAAAAAATTAATGCTTTACAGTTTATTAATATAACATATTCACAATTCATACAAATTCATTTTTGATTATTTAAGAAAATATATTTTAATTCTGTTTAAAAATATGGTCTTGTGAATGTTTGGTATATTTTAAAAGAAATTAAAATAATATCATTATGCCCCAAAAATAATCACAGAAAAGAGAAATGTTTTAAATAAAAAAAGACCTCTATGTAATTTGAATCAAAGTATCAAAAGTATTATTGCACTAAAGTAATGAGCACTACTAAACTAGAACTTATAAAGGCTAAAATTTTTTTAAAAAACTAGTGTAATATGTTTCTTCTTAATAAAGCAATGATAAAACATATATTTTTTTCAAAAGTTCTTCAGTTCATTTACTAATCCAGCGTATTGGACAATTTTACAAGATTTTAGGTATGGATTAGGTATTTTTTGTTTCCTTAAAATAATACTTAAAGATTTTTAACATTTAAAATTTATATAAATTTATTTAAATTGTACTTGACTTTCGCTATTATCCTATAATAAACTTGCAATATCATTCTGGTGGTTAGAATTATTTTTTTTACTAAACTTGCATTCACATTCATATCTCATTAGACTATATGCATCTTCTCTTACTCATAACTTCAGAATTTAGCATAAAAACAATAAAACAAAAATATTCAGGACTCATCCCTTTGAATAATTGATATAATCCTCCCATTACGCGTGCACAGTACGAAACGTTAAATGTAACCAGAATGAAAAGAAAGTTCTTTTTTTTAAAAAAAGCATTTTTTTACGGTAATTTCCTATGAAACAAGTCTTCTCCAAAAAAAAAAGAAATCCAAGATTAAGATCACAGTAGAGATAGCCTTGAACACAAAAGATTCTCTAGAAACCGAATTCCATACTTTAAAAAAAAGTGAAAATCGTTTTATTTTTTTAACTCCTCTTTAGGACCCGTGCAGACGAGGAAGAGTTTTCTGACATACTTGTGGGCACCCGGTATACGTGCTCTCATTGGTCGAGTAACCCGTTTCGTCAGGTGACCCCCACGATGATTTCAGGTATAAAATGAAGAGTTATTAGGATCCTCAGCATCTTCATCCCGTTTTTCTCCTTTACTTTCTCCGTGTGAATCGGTGAGTAACATTTTTTTCTTTTCTCTTACTTTCCCTTTCCTTCACAAACAATACTTATGCAAATTGTTTACTGTACTTTAAGTTTTATAAACCGGCTTTTTGATTTCACTACTTTGTGAGCAGTATTTTATTCGTGTAGAATCTTCAAAATCTGTATTATAAAAAATACATTAATGATCAACCCATTTATTAGTTTTATACTTTACTAAAATAGATTTGGAATAATTCGAGGGTTTTGAAATAAAAGTACGCTTAATTTCTAAATTTATAATTGTGATATAAAAATTATTCAGGCTATGCATAGACATATACTTTTTAATTAAATACTATATGTATATGCATATACTTTTTAATTCAATAATATGTGTAAAGACATGTTTTTTAATTCGATACTATATGTGTAGACCTATTTCTCAATTCAATACTATTATGTATAGGCCTTTTTTTTAACTCAATACTATATGCATAAACATATTTTTAAGTTTAATATTATATCTACAGGTAAATTTTAACTTCTATACTATATGTATAGACATGTTTTTAATATAGTAATAAATGATTTGGTATATCTTTGAACTAATAATCTAATAGGGTAATAGTTAAAAGTTAAAAAATAATATTACATAAGAAGTAAATAAGTTTTAAGCATTTTAAATTTGATATAGTTACGTACTTGAAAAAGGAAGCTTAATTCAATAATAATTAAAGAAAACACTGTAGACGTTTGGATTCTTTTAAACACAAAAATGTGTATATTAATATTAGAGAGAAAGAACTTGTCTTATGAGTTGTTTACATAAAAAAAGAACAATTATCCCCTTTATAGCTCATTATTAAAATATCTTTAATATGGTTAGATTTTTTTCTATATTATTATTTTATAAATAAAATAATTCAATGTTTGTCCCAGAAAGTTTTAGCAAAAATTTTATATATATCTGGAAAAACTAACTGGATATATAATTAAACTAAGCATTATTTGTGATATATTTGTATCTATGTTCCCATACAATCAAAACAATTTTAAAATATTTGTAATTTTCATTTTCGCCTTTTTGTCATGATATATTAAATGTAATTTTTATGATACATTTTGTTGTAATTGATAAATATGCGATAGTGTAAATGTAAGTTACATCTAATTCAAAAATTATTCTAATTCACTTGTAAAGTTACGTCTAATTTAAAAATATTTATAAAGAAATCTCTTAACTTTTGTTTAAAAAATATTCAATATATTAATTTTTTTATTTATCAACCATTTATTTGTATTGCAAAGTTATCCGTTTTTAAATAAATTTATCATTCCGTTCATTTTTTACCATATGTTTTCTGCATTTAATTAGAACTACTTTTTAAATATAAATTTTATATAGTTGAATATTGATTAAATTTTGAGCCATGTTTTGAAATCCAAATAAACTTAGAATATAGCTTCTGAGCCTAAAAATAATTTCTTGAATTTATTTTATGCATAATTTCATTAATAAGATATTTTATCAAAAACAATACCTTTTTGTTTTGGAATTAATTGAAAAATTTACAAATTTAATACCAACCAGAATAAAATATTTTAAACTAAGTAAAAATTATATTTTGTCCGAAAGTAAAACAACTGTAAGAGCCACCATTTCTAAAAAAAATCCCCAAAATCTCAAAAGGTTCAGCACTGTGAATTTTATTATTTGTAAAGAAATTCTTCAACAGAGGTATAAAATACAGCTATAAATGTCAAATGTAACCATAAAAATGGCTTTACATCAGTTTTCAACCACTGAAGGGCAATTTCAAGCAACATATGCTTTGAAAAAATTTGTTTTTCTATGTGCAATCATTCTGTCATTCGTAGCTTCAAACGCAATAAGGGCAGATAATATTAAACAAAAGCAATTGTTTAAATTTTCAAACAAGGTCATTTACTAAAAGAAAGATAACTATGGAATGCTATTTCTTAATTCAAAGAAAGATATTGGAAATTTTCATTGAGGATTTAAGGAAACCCGAAAGTTTTCAAATAACAGGCAACTTAATAATAAATTTTTTCTAAATTATATACAACTTTTCTTTGCAGAACTCAACTGTAATATTTATGAACACACGTTCTGACGTAAAATTTTATTATTTTTCCTAATATTTTACTTCTTTAATAGCAAAAATTCTGAATAAAACTCCCCTTCTCCAAACTATTCCTCAATTCTTAATTAAAATATTTTAAAATTTATATAGTAGGTTAAAACGAAATTTACAAAGAAGTAGCTCACAAGTTGCTTAATTTTTTTACGGTTACTGATTATCAAATGCTCAAAATATAAATTTCAGAACTCCTTAAAATATCAATTCGTTGACTGAAAAATGGTTAAGAGTTAATTTATTAGCTGCGCAAAAACATTCTTATTAATATAAGTTAGTATTAAAATAAAATATATGAATTTTGGTGCATAAATTGTAAAGTACGTTTTTCATGATCTTAATTTGTACACAAGATTATTTTGGATTTCATGATACGGAAAAGAAAAAAATTTAAGAAAATAAGGCATCACTGAAAACATTTGATACGTTATATATTTTATCACAATAACTAAACAAAAATTTAAGTATATGATGCCAATATGCATGCTTTTAACATACGAGTCTTATATTCAAATCAAGCACAGAATCCCCTTATAATATTGTTCAAATAGACGAATATTTTGGATCCATCACAATTAAGATTTCATTCCTTCTTTTGATATTATAGTATATATTAGCTTTAGTAAATGAATTTCAATTAAAAAAATACTTGAGAAATTTGAATGTGTTGTTCATTGATAAATACGCAACAATGAAGTGAAGATTATTATTTTTTTCAATAGGTTTGAGAAGTACTCATTTTCTTTTCAAGATGAAACTGTCCATTACTTTAATTTGTAAGTACTTTTAAGACTAATATTTATTTGTAAATTTTTATTTAACGAGCTTATTACACATATCTAACAAAATTTTCGAATTTATATCTTATTGCATTTTATATGTTTAGAAAATCAATGATTATTTTCAAAGCTATTTCATTAAACTATACTTTGAAAATTGTTTGTACAGAAAAAAGTCTTAATACAATCGTTTTGCAAAAAAATGTGTAATTGTGAGCCACGCGCGATTGTCTAAGTAATTATTGGTAAAAAATTGTTCGAAATTATTAATCTTAAAGTTAAATAACAAACTCATGAAAAAATAATATATAAAAATAGTATAATTTAAGCAAATTTTAAATAATTGCTAAAAATGAATTATTATTGATATATGCTAATATTTCTCTAAAACTTTAAATCTGTTCAATTTTTAGTGGTATATAAGTACAAATGTAAAGTTTTTGTAAGGGATAAAAACAAAGTTTAATAAATTTTCTTGAATATCTTCACATGTTAAGGTGATTACATTTACTTATGATTAAAAAATGTTTTTAAAAAATTGGTCAAATTTCATTAGTTTTAGATAAAACAGCTTTCGTTAAGAGTTGCATTATCTTATTTCTTCGTACTTTTTTAAAAAATTATGTGTATTTCTAAATTATCACTCCTAATCCCCTCACTAAAAATGATAATTTCCAACGAAATAATTTTTAAAAAAATTATCTAACTAAGAATTAAATCTAAATTTAAATTAGAATTTTATTCGCCTTTTCAAAGTAATCTAAGGTGAGATTTAATTCTATCCTGATTTAAAATATCATGTTATTACTCTTCTTTAACTGATAATCTGTCACTATATTTCAAAAATAACTAAAAAAAATCTATTTCAGCAAATAAAAATTTTAGAACAAGAAATAATTTTTCAAATATTTATTTAAGTAATATTTATTTTTTATGATTTCAGTTGTGTCTGGATTGGCCCTTTCTATGGCTGCATCTAGAGTAAGTATATTTTTTTACTTCATGTATTGTTAGTTCAATAAAATAATAAGTTATATCAGTAGAAAAAATTTATAATTGAACTCGAATAATATGTCGCTATTTTCCTAAAAAAAATCTTAATACCTGAAATACATATTTTTTCAATTTTTTTACCATATATACAAATTTCGAAGAATATTTCTTTAATTTTGATGAATACAGAAAACTGGAACATTGATTTCTGTCAGAATTAAATTGCAATTTAGAAGCAAGATCCTAAAACACTATAATTAATGTAAGTGTTAAAAAGTGTTCACATCCCTTTAATATTGAACACACACACACATATGTACCACAGTTTCATAAATTTATTTTTTCAGCATAGTTACCTAAGATAATTATTTTCTCCCTCTGAAATGTTCAACTGATTCACTAAAGCTTTACCTTTCATAGAAAAGTTCCATTTTCTTAATTATTCTGTATAAAATCTCTTTACGAGAGACTAAATAGAAGTTATATATGAAATTTTTATCCGTAAAATATCTACAAGTTCTGGATGCAGGAAATGATGTATTAAAATTGCTGAGTAAAAGTTACGCGATTCTCTTTCCAGTGCCACAGTTTTTCATATAGGCGCGCTTATGTAGGGTATTCAGGGGGAAGGAAAATGCAAAAACTAAGCAAATTTTTATCTAAAATAAGTCAACTTCACGAAAACACTATCAAGGTCATTTTGTTTCATTCTCAACCCATCGGTATAATTTTACTGATAGCACAGCGAATAAAATAATCATATTTTGGAAATACGTATATATACGTCGGGGTGCTTAACGTACCGGTTGAGCTAGACGGATATATACGCCGGTGGTAGTGATATGGTTAAAATTTAATTAGTCTAAAGAAAAACATTAGTTTTAATTCAGCTTTATTCACCATTTGTCTTTTTGTTAAAATTCAAAATTTGATGGTCATATTACAGCACAATAGAGAGTTAATAATAAAGAATTCGCCAGAATAGTTACAGAAAATAGATTGCTCTATAATAAAATAAAAAAAATTTTAATATCAAAATTGTTGAAATTTTTTATCAATAACCGTAGAGTTCTGTTTCAGTTATACCTTTCTTAAACATTTTAACTGTATCACAAAAGTCTGAATTTTTTTTTCAAATAGGCAAAGCGTGCGGCTTATGATCTTCCTGATGGCGCTGAACTACTCGTAGGAGCTGTTCGAACTTCTTTCGTATGCAGCAATGATGGTTACTACGCTGATATCGAAAACAATTGTCAAATCTTCCACGTGTGCCACACAGTCGTAAGTCCTGATGGTACATCCGACATGCTGCAATGGTCCTTCCTCTGCGGTAACCAGACCATCTTCAACCAATTCTCCTTCACTTGCTCATATCCTGAAGATGCAGTACCTTGCGGAAGTGCCAGAGATTTCTTCTATCTCAATGCCAACCTTGGTGCTGGACCCAACGTTCCATTTCACAACGAACAAGATGTTGCCAGGGCAGCTGCTGTTACTCCTGGTAGGGCAGCCCAGCCTATCTACGTGCCACCAGCAGGAGGAGCACCTCGTCCACCTCAAAGACCATTCAGAGGCTAGACATTCCAAAGCGGTTCATACACTACTTCTCCGGTACGCACAGCTTATAGGAACTATGTACAGTTTTAATTCTCCTATTTATATTATGTTGCTGAAACTAAGCCATCTAGAATTTGTCATTGCTTTTAGCTGGCATTAGTTTGCTTGCTTCTACTGTTATGAAAAAATAAAAAAAATAAATTCCTGTTTTTTATTGTTCTATTTGTTTTTAATTATCTTTTCTTAATGTGTTTTCTAAGACTCTTTTTGTCATAATTTTAAATTAACAGGGTTTTGAAAGTCTGTTCTTGAAAAATCGAAGCCATTATCTGATTTGCTTAAAGTTTTTGTATTATTTTAGATACAGATATAATTTGTTGAAACTGGCATTTGTAAACTTTCGCTTAGCATGTGAAAATAAGCATTTTTTTTGCTGCCAGGTAGTATAGATCAATATAATCACTTAATTTGGCAGTCGATTGAAACTTCTGGATCAGTATTTAAAGAAAAGTAAAGTTATGGTATATCTATTATTGTGAGTTTTAATTCATACTGTAATTTATAATGTATTTGTAATGTCTTCAGATTATAACGGCTGGAACATTTATAACGCAGATTCATCGGGACTACTTGCAGGCTTCCATGTCGGCTGAAAAATGTTATCTTCCACATCGATCTTTCAAACTAAGAAGTTCACTTAGTACAGATTTGCTACTGTAGAAAGAATTTCCAATGCTTTTTCCATATGGTTGCTTGGGGAGGATGGAGATTTTTAATGTCAGCATTGTATAAATGTTTAATTGTCCATTTGCATATGTGTGTACATAAACGCTTGTGTATCATATTTTTTGTAGAGCAGTTTTTTTACATTCATCAGTAATAAAATGAGCATTTGAAAAAAATATGAGTGTCGTATTCCTTTTTTAATTTCAACAGTTATACAGTAAATTGTTCCGTAATACTAAATTGTACTACATTGTTGTCTGTTAAGGCTCTTGATTAAAACTCTTTAATGATTCAATACTTAAAGCGCAGACCTAGACGTCATTTTTAAATTCTAAAAGAGTAACAACTTAACTAAAAAACAAACTAATACACTATATAGATAAATTTGAACTTTACTGATATGAAACGTTTTCTTGTACAGCCATTAAACTGTATCGGAAATAATATATTGAAGTTATAAGTTTGATAACCTGTACTCTCTCTCTCTCTCTCTACTCTCTCTCTCTACTTGAATCCATGAGAAAAAGAATAAGTAAAACAAATGTAAACATTTCTAATTGTCTTCAAAAATTATAAGTTCGCAATAAATTTTTATAAAGGTTCAAATAAAAGATTATAAATTTAATCGTTACTAATACCGCAGATATAAAAAGAATTATAACTATCTATCAATGTGTTATAGATTTAGTCACCAATTACTAGTACTTAACCCCTTTTCAAATGTCTACTTTCACCAACGAGGAACATAATTTCCAAAAATATGTTACAGCAATATTTTTTATTATAATTCATATTGGACGCATACAAAAATTAGACAATTTTTTTCATCAACGAATTGATTTACTATTGAGATTTATACATAATCAGGAATGAAAAAAAAATTGAAATTATAAAATATAATTATAAAATTATAATTATAAAAAGTTTTACTAAGAGGGAGGATCAAATAAAAAGGTTACACAGGCCTCAGCATTTGAAAACTACATCTTGTGGAGAAATTTTGTTTCCCCAGAGTAGAGACAAATGGCGCTATTTGTCATACAGCTGGTTTGTGGGTAGGTAGTGAAAGTTTCCAGATGGTTCAGGACGATTGAAATGGCAAGATTCTTAGGAAATTGGTCTCGTTTAGAAGTGCGAGCTGTGATTCGATTTTTATGGGCTAATTATGTTTCCGCATCTGTAATGAGCAGACAACATGTAGCGTAATTGTGTCACTCTTTTCAATGAGGCAGACAACTTATCGAAATCTGCATTATGACAGAGAGCGGCAAACCAAGTTCTTCAATAACAGAAATCACAACAGCATGAATTGGAGAAATGATTCAAAATGATCAACAGGTTACAGCGAGAAATCTTGTCAGAACTGGGACTGAGCCACGTTATCGTGCAGCATATCGTTTCTGATGTGCTGGGACATTCCAAGACAGTGCTGTGAAATCATCCGCTGAGATCTGGCTCAGGACTTGATTTCTAGCAAAACAAGTTGTTTTTGCGTTCTGATAAATGCCTAAATAGACTTGATGGCTATATCGAAATGTTATAGGCACGCACGCCTCTTAATTCCTTTTTGTATTTTTTGTCTAATGTTAATATTAATTGTTATTTGACTTGTAACTTTTTTTCTGATCAACCCTCATACAAGATTGTGAGGATTCCACTTTCATCTCAATAATTGTTTCTTAGTAACATTATTTTCCTCTTGGCGTATTTTTTTTATCAAACGAATTTCCCACTGAAACATTTTGCATAAGACAGCCAACTTAGCGAAAATTATATTCTGAGGTTGTGTGCTAAAATATGGTAAACTTATAACGAAAGAAAACCCTAGTGCGTTTCCATGTGTACTTAGAATAGAGGAAATAAATTCAATAACTTAGTATACAAAACATATTGTTTAAGGTTTTATAAAAATTTAAATCCACTTTTCAAAATTTTACAGTAAAAATTCGATTCTTTATATTCTCTCGTTAGCCTAAGTTTTTTTAAATCTTGTTTTGTTTTCGAGACTGTAACCATTTTGTAAAGTGTTATTAAAACAAAGTTTCCAGCTAAAGAAAGTTGTTTTTCAATAAAAAATTTCCACAAACTCTTTCAAAATATAAATATATTGCTCTTGCTCTGAGGATGAGTAGCAGGTCAAAAGCGCTGGTGTGTTGATTTGAAATGAAAGAAATCACTATTTTTCACAATATATATAATAATAATAATAAAAAAAATAAGCACAAACAACATGAAATTAAAAGATAATTAAAAATACTTAATTATAAAAATACTACTTTATCTAAACACTAACAAAGGGCCTGAAATATATTAACGTAGTTAAGAGCAAAGATAGAGTTTACCTTAAATATATTAAGAAAGGACAACCATATATAAATAATAATAATAAATATATATTTAACATTTTCCTATTTTCTCGTATTAAATTATTTATAGCAAATAGGATCGAATTTGTATTTGTGGAATATATTTGTATGATAAAGTGTTAATTATTGAAGGAAACAATTTTCTCAAAATACAGGAAAAAACGGTTTTTTAAATAATATTATAATATTAAGTACTAAGAAAGAAGGAATTCAAGAAATTAATTACAATATTATTAGAGATCGATACTCATAAATTCTTTAAAGTTTGCTATGATTATGAGGATACAAAAAAAATCTTTCCAATTATTCTAAATGAGTTATGCTCATAAATAATAAACCTTTAAAAATATATAGAGAGATGTATATATAGTAGGAAAACCATCTTTTTTATATACTTATAAGATGTATTAGAAAAATCCTCTCGAATATATTTAGTTTTTCTTTCAAATGATCTACAAAATAAATTGGAATTCTTAAGCGATACAATTAAAAAATACATTATTTCTAAAGATGAAACATCTGAAAAATAGTTTAAGTAGTTTAAGATTAGCCATACTAAAGACGGAAAATTTTCACTATTGAAAAATGCATTCTGCTGAGATGTCTGATTATTATTTACTTTAACTTAGACTATTTCCAAAATAAATATGCAATGGAAAATATCCCTCTAAAAACTAAACTATAATTTCTTGTATTAATATTATGATTTATTAGAAATAAGAATTTCACTACAGTTCTAAATGCTTCTTTATTTTAAATTTTACTTATCATAAATGTAGAAAAATTAAATTTTTTTACTAAAATTTTGTATAAACAAACTTATTAAAATTAACTAATCAAAATTAAGTTATTTTTGCTATTATTGATAAATCATCTTGTGTTCCAGAACCAAGCTTTTATTCAAGTGGCATTTTAGAGGAAATTCGTACATTGAGATTTAAGAATATATTTAAATAAGTTGTGTTGTCTAAATTTAAAAAATGTAAATTTATTACGGATTACTTAAAAGGCTGCTGTCGAAACTGGTTAAGCAATTATTGTAAAACATCGCAATGTAAATATAAAAACAAGATTAAAAAAAACATTAATTTCAATTGGAATTTCAATTTTTTTAATTTATAGAAAATAATTACTCAATTCGTTTACTCTTTTCAATTAACATTTAAAAAAATAAACCTTTTGATATCAACTTAGTTTAATTTTTGTGATTTAGTCTGAGTTAAACAGTTGCAAAAACATGTCAATTTATATTACTGAATTTTAAATACTTAGAAAAGAATAAATCTATTTCGGAATTTCATCAATAAAAGTTAGTAGAAAAAAACTTCAACATACTTTAAAGAAATAAGAAATATTGAGTTTGTATTTCATTAATCTGTTATACTAGATATACTATATGCTTTTAGCTATTTATAAATAGATAATTGGCATATTTAATTACGCTTTTTATTAATTTTCAGAAATTTATACATTGGAACAAGATATTTTATTCGAATGCATCTTAAACGTAGTGTTTTAGAAGAAATAAAAAAATTGAATTTAGAGCCTTTAACAATAAATTTCTTTTGTTCATAACAAAATAATTAGAGATTGATAGAATAGATCAGATTAGAGAATAATTTAAACGAGATAAAAAAATTACTAAAGAGATGTGATTTAATAAGAATTGCTTGAAAGAATCTATACTTTTTCCATAAAACACCTAAAACTGTATTTTGAAATCAAAATAATTTCGATAATAAAAAGTTGGCGAAAAGAAAGGAAAACATTTAAGATTTCGTAATCTTATAATTCCTTTTCAAACAACATTATATTATTTTTAAAATCTTATCCTTATTATATGAAAAGAAATCTCAGAAGAATATACATATTTTTTAATTTTAAAAATTCCCGATTTCTTTGAATAAAAGGTTTATATTATGCAAATTAGACTAGATATAGTGCTAAATACTTTAATATAAATGTATTTCTATAAGTTTTTATTTTCGAAACGGAATGTTGTGAAAAATTAAATAGAAAGACTGTTGCACATGTTGGAGAACTGTTTTTATTTTTCATGAAAAGTTACCTTTGTTTTCAAAATTGCATCCTAAAGAATAATTTAACCGAAATTCTTTTAAAAAATAGTTTCATTGCGTAGAGTTCACGTTTTATTCTACGCAACATGCAAGAAGTAGATCGGTTGCTATAGTAATGGATGGAGATGAAAATGAGAAGGAAGAGAAATATAATTGCAATATTTTATTCTAAATTAATGATTTATTTGAAAATTTGGTCGTTGGAAAGTGAAGAAGTCTATAAAGATTTCATCCACTAATAGAACTAAAGTCAGTTGTCACACGACATGGTATAATTTAATAAAGCTTCTGGGTGGGTTTTGAGGTAATTTCTAGTCAAACTGCCAAACAACCTTTTTACAAATTTTGGAACGTTTTGAGTAGGTTATAAGGCTACTTCCCATAAAGTCTTCAAATGTTTTTTTTATGGGAAAAAGATGAGGTGACCTAACTGATCAAAGATGTGTTCGTCTTGTTTGAAGACAATTCGCTATACATAATATTAAAACACTATATACATTTTGCCATCATCGTATTAAGAAATAAACATGAAAGGTGGATAAAAAGAAGGAGAATACTTATAATATTAGGTTGGGGGAAAAGAAATCCATTATTTTTGCATGGAAATCAAAACTATATTTAACATGCTTCCAAATGTCCGATTTGGGTCAAGTATACACCATTTTGCTGTACAATTTGTTGCATTTTAAAGGTGGCTTCATAGTGCCTCTCTCATAGAAGTCTTGGCTCTTATTGGCGAAAATATCTAGTAATCGATTTTCACAATCTTCTATTGGTAATCACTTGGTGCCAGGTCCGGACTGTAAGGTGGATGCATTAAAACTTCCCAACCAAGCCCCCAGAGGTTATGGCGGGTTTCTACAGAAGTATGTGTTCTGGCGTTGTCCTGATGGAACACAGCACCTCTTCTGTTGGCCAATTCTGGATATTTCTGGGCAATCGCTAGCTTCAAACGATCCAGTTGTTGGCAGTAGAGATCTGAATTTAGTGTTTGGCAATGCGGAAGCAACTCCTAATAAATGATTCCTCTCCATTCGCACCAAATACACAGTAGAACCTTCCTGGCCGTTAGTTCTGGTTTGGCCACCCTTTTGAGCTGCTTCACCGCACTTTGACCACGATCGGTTTCGCACAATATTGTCGTATGTAACCCATTTCTCATCCCCAGTCACCATCCGCTTAAGAAATGGGTCGATTTCATTCCGTTTGGCCAAGGCTTTTCAGATGGAAATTCGATCCATTATGTCTTTTGGTGTTAATTGGTGTGGCACCCAAACATGGTACCTCTTTTTGAATCCAAATTTGCGCAAATGACTTAAAAATGTTTTATGGTCGATCTTTAGCTCCTTGGCGATATTACGACTCTAGCATGCCGGTCAACTTGGATTATTTCTGTGATTTTATCGACATTTTCGATGACGGGACTGCCTGTGTGAGGCGCATCTTTAAAATCAAAAATACCTGAACGGAATCGACGAATCCAAAATTCCACGTAATTGGCTGTTACAGTATTGGCACCATAAGCACCATTCGCAATTTCAGCCCCCTGGCTTACAATTTCGTCTTTATCAAAGAAAACTTGTAAAAAGAACCGAATTTTCTCTTTGTTGACTTCCATTTTTAACACCCTGTAACTCACAACTGAATGGACCAAACAAAAAAAGCAAAATAATTTTTTTAGTGTGAAATATCATCTTGACAACGAGCATAAATTTGAAATTGTTTGATCGATGATTCACGAGATATCGACACTACAGAAATCTACCGAAAAAAATAAAATAATGGATTTATTTCCCCCCAACCTAATATTTCATCTTTATATCAATTAACTGTAAATGTACCACGTCTAGCAAAAAGATCATGGTACCAAACGAAATGGCCTTTCCACCTTTCCCACAATAATGCTCCGTTGTATGCCTTTGTTGTGTGATGCAATAAAGGCACATTGTCTGGTTCTTATCACTTCCCTGACCATCTCAAGGCATATCTACGTTGGTTGTCAACTCGACTTATCAATACTGGCTAAAATTCTAAATAGTTCCTGACTATTGATGCGTATAGATAAACCCCAAAATATTAAGATGTAGTAAATTAAGGTCAAGAGCTTTGTAGCTTGAGTTTTAAGTCTAAGAAAAATAAATTTCTTGCGTTTAAATTGGTGGGCTTTCTAAATTTGATGGAGTCGGATCACAAGGTAAAACATTACGTGTGACACAACAAAATGTTTAACTTTAAATAAATTAAAGTATAAATTGAATTCCCATTGAATTCATTTGTTCACTTTCTATTCCAAGTTAAATATAAATCAACTACATAAGTGATTAGTGTTGTTACTTATGCCTCCCGATCGATAATAATATCAGATCAAGGTCTACGAAATTCATCGCAGCGAAGGGCTAGATTTTTACGGCTCTCTTTAGCCTCAGCTTTGAGCACCATACAGGTGACAGTACGATTTTGCTCTGCTCCCCCCAATTTTGAGGGAGAACACCCTGGGAGAGGTCAGGGACCTCCCGCCCCTCTTTCCCTTCCACCGACCTCACAAGAGGACTAGTGGCTCGACGGTTATTTAGAGTACCCCTATGCAGCGAAGGTATTTAACATTTACAAACATCCATGCCTTCTTCGGGATTCAAACCCAGGACCTACAGCACCACAGTCAACGTCGCTAACCGCAATACCGGATTGGTGGCAGGTGGTTTCCTAATATAAGTATCATATGAATAAACACTATTTTATTTAAGAGATATTCTGAACGGAGTCAATTTATATATATACAATAAAGTTTTCTAATTATTTAAAAATTCTGACAATTTCATAAATTCATTTGTGATAGTACGAGCTAGTGGTAATAACATGTACATGAATGGGAGATGTCATATATACAAAAAAAGGGCATTTTTTGAATATATTCTTTTAAAATTCCCCCTAATAAATCACCTCTATGACTTTTTAATTGGTATTTGAGCCTATTGCAAGCACTGCCGGGTTTGCTGTAGCATATCTTCACTCTTAATCTGCAATCACCACAAGGAAATATGGATTCGAACGAACTACAAAATTTCCTAAATTACATCAAATCGAATTTCAACTATTGAGTCACAGTTATATTTTTTCATCCAGTTATTTCAAGTACGCAAAACAGTTTGCTGAAAAAAAATATATTGCACAAAGACTGCAAACCAGGATTTTCGCTAGCATGAATTTATTTCGTGAAAGGCTTTTGTTAGCTTATATATATATATATATATATATATATATATATATATATATATATATATATATATATAATCTTTAAAACCCATAAACATTCGGCAGCAATTTTTTAATCTTAAATGTTAATTTTTTCTGTAGTATCTATATGTGTATTCTTCTCTGTATATGTATAATTCTTCTTCTTTCATTAATCCATCTGCGTTCGTCATATCAAATTAACATACCAGCACTATCGGGATTATTAATCTCTTTTGCCAAATACAACAAATAATTTGAATACTAATTTGAAAGAGTTTATGGAATTTCTACCAGTTTCTTTCTTATTAGAAAATAATTTTTGCTAACTTTCTATTTTTACAAAATTTATAGTAACAACAGCACAGAGTAGTAAAAAGCACGAAAAAATCATGGAAAGCTTTGCATTAAACAGCTTTAGCCACAGATAAATACAAGGAATCAAATTTTTATGGTAAAGTTTTGAAAAGTGAATTCAAATTGTAATAAATTGTAAAACAATGTGCTATATCAAATGATTGGATTTATTTTTCTTGCTCTGACTATGCATTGAAATATACCAGATATAAGATTTCTTTAGGCAACTTCAGCAAATAACTCTCGCCTTGTCCGAAGTCTTAAGCAAAACTTAGAAGTAGAAAACCCTTTACCAGTAATTTTCAAGCAATTGCTCCTTTATGGCATAATTTTTTCTATAATTTTCATGACGAAAGAAAGAAGCCGATTTCTTCATTGGTATTTTGTCTTCAAAGTCCTGACTTTCTTCAAGGATCCCACTTTTGGTAATCGGGTGGAGATAGATCCGTATGACAGGTGGTCCTATGTTTTCGAGTGGAAAAATATAGAGTGTCCTTTGGATTAATATTTAATTACAGTAATAGAATGTGATTCTAGAAAAAGGAGTTTTTTTAATATCCGAGATAGAAAAGTTGCTATAAATGTTAAGGTTTGAGCAATTAATTCGATTTTAGAAAATGAGGAAATAATTTTTAATTATATTTAATATTTATGAAAATTCTAGATTATTTATACTTTGCGAAAACTGGTACCTATCATTTTTTTAAAAGTAGTGAGGTAAAGGTTTCAGGAACCAATTTTTTTAATTTTTGAAGTTTAGAAATTTTTATGTAATTTAAATTACATTTAATTGAAGTACTTATATTTCCGAACAGAAAAACTATTCTCAATAATAAAGTTCTGTTTCTTGTAGATGAAAATTATATAAAATTAGAGAATGTCCGTATTTAAAGATTCCCAACTTTTCAAAATTTAAGAGCATTTTTAATGCATTGATGTCTTAAATTATCAAAAATATTAGGAAATACTAATATTTTACTTCTGATACTAATTAAACTTTATATTAATTATTTTCTTGCATTTATACTGATACAAAAATTATGAAAATACATTTTAATGTAACATATATAATGAAGAATGCATGCCAAAGGTAACTAACATTAAAATTAAAATATGATGCCAAAAAAATGTTTCGAAGTTTTCACTTTACCTGCTTCTATGATATCCCATTTATTATAGATTATCGAAGAGAAAGTAAAGTTAAAAAAACATATTTTGTTTTATTTTTCCCATATCTGTCGTTTGAAATTTTTATCCCAACTAATTTAAAATTTGGAATATGTTTTCAATCAAATGCGTCACACTATTAATTTTGCTTCAATAATTTATTCCGAACTTCGCATCGTAATATATTATACTAATAATTTCTTTCATGTTCAATATATTTTTATACAAAATACAGTCTATACTTTTCCTATATTGTTATACATGTCACTCATGAATATAGAGTTTTTTATGGAATGTTTTTAAAGTTATAAAGTTTAATTTACATTTTATAATTACATTAAATATTAAATTAATTTTTAAGCTATGTTATTTTTTTCTGAAAAAGAATTCTTCATTCTAGCTCATGTACTTGTTGATTATACGTGCACACAGTTTTTAAAACAGAGACCAGTTACTTTGTGGTTTAACTCATAATAAAATAAAATTTAAATTTTGCATCCTTCTCATCAAGGAATTAATTTTTACGTACTGTGGGAATATTCGAATAAAAAATAACAAAGGTCTCCGTATTGGGCCTATCAGTACAACCAATTTCCCAGTAATATAGTTTTCGGAAATTCTTAACCGTATTTTTCTTTGAAGACGTTCTTTAAAAAAACCCAAGATTAAGATAGTATGAGATACAGCCTTGAACAAAAAGATTTACCAGAAATCAAATTCAGGTTCTTAAAAAAAAGTCAGAACATTTTTTTTTCTTCTGTTTTTGGACTACAACAGACGAGGAAGCTTCTGACATACTTGTGGGTACTCGTTATCCGAGCTCCGATTGGTTGAATCCCCATCTCGTCAGGTGACCCAAGAGATGAATTCAGGTATAAAACGAAGGGTTATTGGGATGTTCAGCATCATCATCCTTCCTTGCTCTCTGGATTCTTTCCACCGGTGAGTTCTCTTTTTTCCCCTCATACTATGTCTTTTTGAAAATGTTTGAAGTTTGAGAATATATCTTCGTTAATTTCTATCATCTAAGTAGGATATTTAGTGTACATTAAATTTACTAAATATTTTCTAAGACTTTTGTGTTGTTTTGTAAAGTATTGGTCTCTTCTTGAACGTGCGGTAAAAAGAAACTTAAATTTGAAGAAAAGGCTTTTAGAATGTGTATTCAAACTCTATTGAAGAATGTAATTGAAGTATTTATTTTATATTTATTTCTTCTAAATTACAACTCCTTAGTCCATTAGAATCTTGTGAGATTTTCCTAAATAATTTCGGATCATCCTGCAATGTGTTTGTAAGAATTATGCTGCATAAGTTTGATAATGACTGTCAAAATTAAATGAGAAAATATACTCTGAATAAATAAGAGTCATTTAACCGTATTTTAATGATTACAGCAGAACATTTTTATGAAGTTAAGAAATTTTATGTTGTATTTCAATTTCGCATTTTCGAAAACTCTTATCTCTCTGTATTTCGCTCTCTAAAACAAAAAGATTAACAACTATATTTAGAACATTAAATTTTAGTAATTTAAACTAATGATTTTAAAACTTATTTATAATTTTATTTAATGTAAAGATCAACCCCAAATTAACTATCAATTCTAGATTTACTAAAAGTAATGGGGGTGGTAACTGAGATGTTGTACTTAATATACAGCAATGTACATTGCTTGTCTAAGATGTTGAAAAGTTTCAATAAATTATTGAAATGTATAAGAATTCACCGAAGTAAAAAATAATTTCTATTCAAAATTTTAAACATTTTATATTTTGTAATATATTTTTTAATGAATTTATTGAAAACAATACAATTCCAGGGTATTAAATCATGGTAATGTTCACTATGCATTAAATACATGTTTATGAGCAGGGTATGTTTTAAGAGAAAAATTCAATTAATGCTCTGAACATGGTTAGAACACTTGGCAACTATCTATTTCCTATTTAATCCATCAAAAAGTTTCCATATTACTCCTAAGTTCAAAGGAGAGATATAATTTAAGCATTGCTTATGAATTAATTTTATTTTGTATATAATTTAAAGAAATTAAAGTAAAAGAATTAGTAGTTTAAAATCCGGCATATACCATGAACTTTTAATACAAAAAAAAGATAGAACTTTAGGATCCACCGGGTTTATAAAAATGATAGCTTTAAAAAAAATAGGGAAGTGAGAGCATAAGAAATTAGACCCCTATGTATATCGAAATACTAATTTATTTCAAAGAAATGACATACTTGTGAATTTAAAGGATTATTCTTCTGGAAGTGTTCTATTTTTTTAAAGCCAGGGATAATTCTTCGATTTCAAAGAATAAGAGCATCGTATGTGCATTTCAGATTTCTTCGCAAAAAGAGGGTGCGTGTTATGCGGCGAATATATCTAAAAATTAAAATATGCCGCTTGAATGTATAAGTGCGCGTTATACGTCGGATTTTACGGTACTTTTAAACAGTTCAAACATGTATATACTTTTTTTTATCAAAATTTTTATATTTTATTAAATATTCAATTATTTCATATGTCTCATAATTGATCTTTTCATTGTCTTAGAAACAATTTATGGATAACTATTATTTATACACCTCACTGGTTTAAAACAAATATTAAGGAAGTAATGGATTCTTCTATCTACCATGAACAACTTCCTATGAAGTGTCTGTTCATTCAGAACATTATATTAAAAATATTAAATTTTTTTAAAATGTTTGAATATTTTTTAAATTTGGTATTTTCTTTAACATATCATTTTGAAATTTTTCAGAGAATTGATAGTTCAGTTTCATATATATAATAACAGATAAAAGTAATTTTTGAAAATTCCTTTTCCTGTAGTTAATTTATCACTTAAACACAAAAATTTATTTTAATGAATAAATTATAATTTTCATGCTTATTTTTCTTATGTTCACCATATATGTACTATAAATATATAAAAGCAATAAATATTTAGTTAATGTTAGGATATTAAATTTTTTTATCTAGACATATTAAATAGAAAAACATTTTTTAAAAAATAAAATTTTTCTGTACAGTAAAAATTATTATTTTATTTTTAACAGGTCAGGACACTTTTACATTTTCTCAAGATGAAGCTCTGCTTAGCATTACTTTGTAAGTACTCACCAGATATGAAATTTTTTATAATAAGGCTTAAATTTTCTTATAATAAATTAAAATCTTGGTTAAATAAATTATTTACGGGATTTTTTATATATATTAAACTAATTATATTACGTATTTATTAAAGAAAAAGGAATAAAAAGCAGACATTATTATTTTGTGATCAAAATGATTTATTTCATTGCTCTAAAATACAATTATATCTTTTTAAATTTTCTAATGGTATTTGCATTTATTTTAAACATATATTAATTCAGAAACCTCTACTAAATAAGTCTGCTTTATAAATTTAAGTTAATCTTCTCGTAAGTTTGGAAGTTAGATTTGTAAGTATTATCAAACTATTGTAATTAGACTAACGGTATATAATTTTAAGGGATACAAAGTTTCGAGTTTTTATTACTTAGAATTTTTTTAACCGTTTATAAAAAATTTACAGTTGTAAAATATCAGTATGTAGAATTACAGAAACGACGTGGTTTTCAATTACATTTGGATTTAAGTTGTAATGAAATAATAATACATGACTTCAAAATACATTTTATTTCAAAACTTTTCTTTAAAAAATTCAATTCTTTCCGAATAAAAAATATATGTTTTTGATAATAATTATAATTAATAAATTTTTTTTGTAAGAACTTTCCTTTTTAATTTTATGAAAATGTTAAATATACTATTTGAAACTTAACATTTTTATTCACAATAATATATAAATTAATAATGAATTTACATCATTTTTCCTTTTAGTCGTATCTGGATTGGCTCTTTCACTAGCTGCATCTAGAGTGAGTATTTTTTTGCATACCATTATATGTATTAATTCCGTTTTTACTATAAAGATACTTAATTGAACATATAGATTTAATAGAACATTATTTTAAAGTACATTTAAAACAATATAATAATACGTTAAAAGTATTTAACTTAAGTGTAACCAGTAAATAGATAACTGCTTATGGTTTAAACCAGCGGCTCTTGAATTTTCGATCACGCCACGGCCCCCCTTTATGTATCAGGGTAACATCGTGAACCCCAAAGTTTGATCATCCCAGCCCGACTTAATATTCTTGATCAAAATACAAGTTCTAGTAGAGTTTCTTCATTGAGGACTCGACTAGTTATCTAGTCTAGTATGGCACATTTTCAATTTTTCTGCGAGTCCTTTCAAACCTGTAAAAAAGAGAAATCTCAACATTACATGAGATACTCCATGGCCTCCCTTAGAAAAACACTGTGGACCCCCAGATGTCCACAGACCATAGTTTAAGAGCCACTGGTTTAGATAAACTGGCTTAGATTAGCTGGTTTATTCTTCAACATACAATGCGAGTCTTATGTAACCTTTGAACATTTTCCTGGATTTTCTTAATCTAGTCTAAAAGAGCAGCTTATGAGCTTCCCGATGGCGCAGAACTGCTGGTGGGTGCTATCCGAACCTCCTTCGTGTGCAGCAACGAAGGTTACTATGCTGATATTGAAAACAATTGCCAAATTTTCCACGTTTGCCACACTTCCGTAAATGCTGATGGTACATCCGAAATGCTCCAGTGGTCTTTCCTCTGTGGTAATCAGACCATCTTCAACCAATTCTCCTTCACTTGCACAAGCCCTGAAGATGCAGTACCTTGCGGAAGTGCCAGCGACTTCTTTTATCTCAATGGCAATCTCCGTGCTGGACCAAATGTATTCTTCCACAATGAACAAGATGTTGCCAGGGCAGCTGCTGTTACCCCTGGAAGGTCAGCTCAACCTGTCTACGTGCCACCTGGAGGAGGAGCTCGTCCACCTGCAAGACCCTTCAGAGGATAAAGAACTATTCGATTGACATATTTGTTCCTCCAGAACGCACAGCTTAGGAATTATGTATATTTTGATACCTCTTACTCATATACTTTTGCAATAAAGAGCTATGTGTAATATGTTATGTGAATAGAGATTATTGTGTACTATAATTTATATGTTGCTTCCAGCTTTCTTATTTTCTAATGTTTCATGCGTAAAAAATAATTACTAGTTTTGACAATAATAAGAGACTGAAGAATAGTGCTATGTGTGTGTTTCGCTTAATGAATATGCATTGCATCAGATGTATTTGCATACCTATTTAATTCTTTTTGATTAGCTTCTTTTTAAAATACATATTTTAAACTAAAACAATATTTTTCTAATACAAATGCTTAAGTGCTTAGCTTAAAGATAAACACTTAGTGAAAGTATTTATTTACATAAATATAGATATTTTATTTACTTGATAGTATTAATAGTTACACCACTACTTTGCGTTGTCTTGCCTGTCCACTTAGATGTAGATGTTTCCTTAGTCTCTTTACTATTAAATGCAAAAATATGATTGTGTAACTTCATATGTTCACTGTAAATGCTTTCGTATTATACACATATTTTTGTAAATCTCTGTGAAATATTCATTGTTAATAAAGTCAGCATTTGAAAAAAAATTGGTTTCATCACTTGCGTTCTTTTTCAAAAAGTACAATTTAATGTATTAAATAGAAAATTTTGTACGCATGCATGTTTGTTTGTTTTTATCACTGTTCTTGTGCGTGTTTGCGTTCTCCAAAGATAAAACGGAATTAAAAAAAAATTAACAACAATAATAATAAAAGTTTTCTTAAACTAAATTTTAAAAAAATGAAAAACTTTCATAAAAACTCGCATGCAATGGAAAATGAATAGAATTACTTAAAATTTTAAAACCTTTGCGAAGCTACTTGCTTGTTACATTACTATCATATTATGTTTTCTTGATTTCTCTGAATGTGTTTAACACAATATGTTTTGTTATTGGAATGATTTTTTAATATTTGAGAGAGAATATTCTTTTAACTATTCATGCAAAACCTTTGCATAAAATTAAATCAACTTAAAAACTTAACATTAGCTTAGAAGTATTATTACTATGAATTATTATTATTAAAAAGTATTTATATTTCTTACGTTGATATTCTATTCTTTGTTAAAATATAAGTTTCTTCAACGCTTGACAGCAGATACAAACTAGAGTTTAAAAAATTGTACAATTTAATAAAAAAAATCAGTGAAAGGCAATAAATTTAGTTGTTTTTTAACTTTAAGCAAGTCACTGAAATTATAATTTATTTTTTTATTGGTAAGAACATGTGTGTGTGCGCAAAGATTTCCTAAAAGATTTAATTTTTCTGAAATTCATATATCAATCGAAGAGGCGTAGCTACCACCGTATCATCCATATCAGTGATACGGGCTCCCCAAGCTACAGAAGCTCCAAGATGTGTAACTCCAGTACCCTTAACAGAGCTTCCGTATCGAAATAAGGGCCCTGAAGGAATTTCAATGCAGGGCTCCTCAGAGCTAGCTACGCCTGTCATCAATCGTGAAGTAAAGTTTCTTTTACAATACCGGGGTTTCAGCAATCTTGTGAGATTAAATTTTAAAAAAAATTACTTAAATATTATTAGTTTCAGTGATTTTGTTATGAATTATTACATCTTATCTATTTCTAATTGAAAAATAGACTTATATATGCAAAATTTATATATATAATACTTCGTTATTCATAAAATAACAGTATACATTTAGAATTTCTATAATTTTCATTTGTCATACTTAATTATTCATTTTTCTTTTCTTATTACATGCATAAGAGAAATACAACTCATAACGCTTACATGGAGGAAGTAAACTCTTGTAAATGTTTAAAGTAATTGAAAATTTATGTCTCCCTTTGAAGTACCACGAGAGCTATCGATGATGGAACTCGTTAATTTTGAACCACGTGATGACATCTGAGAGACAAAGAGGAAATCTAAGATGGCTTTCCCCTCAAATTTTTCACACCACACCAACGGGAGGACTTTGAACCTCTACAGGATTAAAGTGCATCAGCCCTTCTACATCGAGGGTCTTCAGTTATACAAGAACTCGAACCTATAATTATGACCACTCGGCTTTCACCAACACTCAAAGTGATCAAAAGATGCTTCATGAAATATCACGAACAGAAAAACATTTTAATTGATCCGGTCTTTTAAACTTAAGATATCCGACTACGTTCGGAATCGTGGTTTTAAAAAAGCGCATAAATGGATTCTTTTCATGATATTTAGTGTCAATTAGATTAGAACACATGTATAAAATTGTTTTAAGGACACTATGATAAAAAAAATTTATTTAAATAGAATATTTTGGCAAAAAATTAACTTAGAATAATCTTTTTTCAAAATGTTTTCCTTTTGTGAAAAATAGTTCTATTATAATAATATTTTGCCTGCATATATTGCTCAGACCTCTCTACAAAGGCTCAACTAGAATTTTTGAAAAATTCTCATTATTTTCAGAGTTGCCACCAATTGAAATAATTATTCGCGTTTGTTATTTAAATTGCTCCCCTCTGTTGTTGTAAAATATGAGTAAATCCACTTCTAAGTTATATATTTCAAAAATTCTAGTTGAGCCTCTGTAGAGAGGTATGAGCTATTTACAGGCAAAATATTATTATAATAGAACCACTCACAAAAGGAGAATATCTGGAAAAAAGATTATTCTTTCATTTTTTTGCCAAAATATTGTATTTAAATAAATTTTTTTTGTCAAAATGTCCTTAAAACACTTTTAGTCATATATTCTAATCTAAGTGACACTAAATATTATGAAAATTATCCATTTATGCGCTTTTGGAAAATCGCAGTTACGAACGTAGTCGGAGACCTTAAAGTTATTTGTCTTAATGTAAACATATTTCAGATCGTATTTATGTTGATAAACAAGGAGTTGTCCTCCCAAATCAAATGTATTAAAAAAGAAATTACTATTATGAAAATTTTTAGAAACTACTTAATTATACACAATTCATTTTAATTCTTCTGAATACTGCAGTAGATATAAATGTATTATAAATAGGATTTAAGGTATTGTAACATCTCAAAAATACAGTATTGAATTGAAACAAAGATACCAGAAATCAGAAAATAAAAATTTAATATACTTTCGTATAATAATTATTTAAATTGTAAGTTGGATCATATTAATAATCTTTAGAAAAAATATAAACTCATGACTATTTTGAAAAAAAAATGCGTAAGACACTAGGACTATATAAAGATAAACGCCAAAATAAGCACAGGTACACACATTTTTTATCTCATTTTATTAAACAGGTGTAGATAGATTTGTTTTATTAGTGTGTCAATAATATTTCCAACAGTATATATATATATATATATATATATATATATATATATATATATATATATATATATATATATATACATATATATATATACATATATATATATACATATATATATATATATATATATATATATATATATATATATATATGAAATAATTCTAAAATATTTCTGGAGATTGGTAAAACTAATTGTAAGACATAACGAGAGAATGTCATTACTGTAGTGAACCAAAGGTAGGGCGTGGCCGGTGATGTGATTTTCTGTGTTACGGGGAGCGTGATCGAGTACGGTATTATCGAATAGGCACTCATATAAATCATTACTCTTTTTTTATTCACATCTGTGTGGAAACACATAAAGATCCAGTAGGGACGGCATTGCACATAAAAAGAAGCAAACATCATGGCACAAACACAGAACGCGTTGCAGCCGGCTGATTACATGATGAAGGTAAGTAGACGAAAGAGAGGAGAGGTGGGATTTCCAGACATAGGTTTTTATACCCGACGGTGAAGACCACGTGACCGTTTTGTAATAAGAACTCTGATACGTTACAATGGGCGGAAAAGGGATTTATGATGTAATAATATTAGTCGATTAGGATTAAGATCAGGGTGTTAGTTTCGAACCAAATAATTAAAAGATTATTTGAATATTATTTAAAAGAGTTAATCAAAAGGATGCTAGAGGGAATTATTACACACACACACACACACACACACACACACACACATACATACATATATACACACATATATATATATATATATATATATATATATATATATATATATATATATTATATAACAGCGTGAAATTAATTTAAGGAGGATCTAGTGCAGCAATGGGTAAATATTTTAGGCGTGGTGGGCCAAAAAAAGAGAGACAAAAAATTGGGTCAGATCATTATAATTCACTATGAATGAAACACAATAAAGAGTGAAAAAAACCAGCACATTTTTAATGTGAAGGAGATAGCTGTGATAGCATTCCTCCTTTTAGTTTTTTCCAATATGTAATTTATGCAAAAAAAATTACTGTTATACTGCAATATAATTTATTTAAAGAAAAAATGTTATTTTCTTACAAACATAATATAATTTAACGCAAGTTTATTAGAACAGGTTTCATTTTTTTTGTGCTTCCTTAAGTTTTTAAAAGAACTACACAAATTCTGATAAACACATCTTGGTTATGCAAAAAAAAAGGAACATACACTTAAATATTGAAATTGTCTGTACTATTGTCTTTGAATCTGTAGCTGGTCATCCGAGTGGTCATGGCTGCAATATATGTGGAGCCATTGTCATGAAATCGTGATCAACGTTGCCAAATCGTGGATTCGAAACCTGCTAGCACTGAAGAAACTCTATGTAAAAATGCTTAAGCATGTTAAATCTGTTCAGGCTCAAATTCTTCCCTTTGATGTTGTGTGGAAGTTTGGAAAGTGAAATATTAAATTAGAGATATCATTTTCGTCAGTTATGAAGTCCGTATCATATAGCTTAAGTGTAATTTCAAAGCATTTGCCATCAGTGACAAACCTTGATAAAACTGATGTTTTAAATTTAATTTTCAGCATTGTACTTTAAGAAACATTAGGTAAAGTAAAGCTAGGGTGAAATAAGGCTTATTTCCAATAAAAGAAATCTTAATAGTTTTCAAAATAATAGTTTGCCGAATATCTTCGAAATCAGTAATTCATTTGGCCTCATAACTATATAACTAGAAATGTTATTACATCCTTTAAGAGCGGGTGGATAAATATTAACCGAGAATATGAAATGCAATTTTATAAGTTTAACCCTCTAAGTGGATACCTTCCTCCTGAAAAGTTATTCCGAAAGCGTTTTACTTTTTTTTTGCTATTCCCTTCAAAAATGCAACAGACTTCAATTCTTTCCCTCTTTTAAAACTTGGGAGGTCGAAAGGGGACAATTTTATGATTTGGTTCGGCGTTTTTGTTCAGTGAGAACCAGGATAGCAATCGTTTACAGCTAGCTGCTAAGTTGCCTTGGGCAATCTTGTATGAAAACCATAGTTCTACTCTGTCGTTTTCCCCATAGATTGAATCACAGTAAAATTAAAACAAAATGCACAGGGTAAAAAAACATGAAATAAATAGCGTGTTAAAAGTTGAAAAATAGTTATATTTTCTTCAAACAAAATTTATTTTTCTGCCATTTTTTAAAAATTAAAAAAAAAAATTTGGTATTGCGATTTGAACCAGAAAAAAAAAAAGCATCCTGTATTCATTTTTGAATATGAGAGTAAGAAAACGCGCTCACTTTCCTGTTTTTTAAAAAAAAAAAAAAAGTTATGAGGTAAAAAGAGTAAAGGCCCTATCTTTTTTTAAAACAATAAGACGATAAATGGTGCATATTTATGAAATAAAACAGATCTTTCTCTATTCAATTATATTTTTAATTTAGAATAACATAAAAATCATTTCAATACTTTTAATTTATTTAAATTTAAATCATATCAATGATATTTTTATGTTAACTGAATATTTTTCGGAAAAAATCTAAATTTTCATTCCTAGTGCTCTCCTTTTCGAACTCCTTGTATTAAATAAAAATATCTTTTCTACATCGGCATTTGTGATGGACATAACACACATTCAGTCAATAATTTTTAATCTAAATGGGGGATATACTTCTTCAAATGCCCATGACAGTACTTCTAACCATTTTCTACTCAAGTTAAATTTCTTATCTTTCTGTTTCTTTTATTACAAGGAAAAATGTCACACAGCGATAACTACATTTTTAAACAATTCAGTCATTACAAATTCTATTGTGAGAAAAGTTCTCCCTAATTAATTTTGTCTTTCAAAACAGTACACTTAAAACAATTTTGTTCAGTGAAGTTAACCAACAGTTCCACAATGTATTCATACCAAATTTTAAAAACAAATTTAACACTTGGAAATGTATCCTGTATTAAATTTTTCAGTATACACAAATATTTCCTGCTGTAGGGAAGATATAGTATGAGATGTGGTGTGCGGTTGTGAAAGAATGTTTTCGTACGTGTAGACTATTTTTGAAAATTTAAATATCACTGAAGCTGATCATATAACTGCAAATGAGCTTTATTTTAATGTGTGTTGGTATCAAAGTAAAACACTTTACAATATTAAACAGGGGTTGTAACGTAGCAGGCCTCCTCGTGGTGCACCCTGGTTAAAGCTAAATCTGCTACAGCGATTGCCGCTCTCCTCTCGTTTTGTGACTTCACCTATCTGCTTTTTGTGTGACACTGGACAAGACATGACTGCCGCTCATTTGGACGAGTGCTCTGCACTGAATGATCTTAACTGCATTGTAAAAAGGTATTGGAGAGCCCGTTGCCTAATGACCTGATGGTCAATGGCCTAGCATTTGTAAAATAAAACAACCTTAAACAGCCTATGGGTTTATACTCAATATAAAACTATTCGCAAAATGGCTTACAACTTCTATTCAAATTGTAACGAAACTGAAATATAAATATATCTTACTGCAGTCAAAAATATTCATAATATGTAAGTATCTTATTTCTCCACTTATTTCTGTACATTTTAAAAACTGTAGCTGAATGCAATTTTTTATATTTATAAACGAGCCATGAAAGCTCACACAGTCGTAAAAATGTCTTTATCATTTTTAAGTATACTACTATAAAACGTATATGGATTGTAAGATCAGTTGTAAAATCCTAAAAGCTTTTAGAGGAGCTAAAAACATGTAATTTTGGATTGATCAAATTTTTAATATAATACACAAATATACATGTTATTAAGCAAATACATTTGAAAAATCAAACTTCCTTCTGAAATAAACGTAATTGAAAGAAAAATGTTTAATTGCAAATGAGTGGAAGTACATGTTTATCTAAGGGGTATCCCCAAAGTGAGGTAATCCTCAAACTTAAAACTCAAACTCAGTGGCACAACAATCCATGAGGGCCAGGAACTACTGTGCCCATCATAATACACGTGACCATTGGACGCTGAGGTGCATGAACAGATGTCCCGATTTGGTGGTCTGTCTGAACAGAGACTTTCAGTGTTTAAGACCCGAAGCAAGCTTGGTACTCATTTATCGACCCAATGTAGCGGGGATGAAAGGCAGAGTCGACCTTGCGCAGCCCGTTAATAGAACCCCAGACCTGTGGTGTGGAAGCACGATACACTACCACTCGATCCTATTCGGTGAAAAATAAATTTAATGTTAGAATCTTATATAAATCCCTAATGAATGAGGGAGTCCAAACTTTTTTTCTCATGTAAACTGTTTAGACGGAAATGGTTAATTATGAATATTTCACAAGTTGCATAAGTTAAAATTAACCGTTATAGTTTACATAAATTTTTAAGGGTGCAAAAGGTGTATTTCGGCTGCACGAATTAATTTTAAAAGGAATACGGTTACGAAAAAGTTGTACAAATCAATCAAAGTAGGGTTGGTTACCTTACATATTGTCAAACACAACAATGTATTGGAAGCCAATTCCACAATTCGTTGTTATAAAAATGTATGGAAAATTACAAGATTTATTTTTGCATTTGTAATTTATATATATATAATTTTTCCTGGGAACTTTAAAAGCTAGAGCGGCATCCATCAAAAAACCGCGGTTCTCTCTCTGTTTTTCCAGATCGCCCCTGACTAAGCCGGCTCTGCCATAGTAAGTGAAAATGCCGGATTTTGTTTGTCAAGATCATTTTATAGCAGACTGCATTTTTCATGTATTTTAGATGGTCGTTTTATATTTTCTACATCAATATCTTAATGTCTGAATTTAAAATAACATAAAATTCTTGACATTCGCATCAATGACCATTATAATTTTTATTAGTATATGAATGTGTCATCACACGATTACATGACTGTTATTAACATATTATTTTAACCTTTTAATTAATATTAAGTTTAACATAACACACACAAATTTTCTGAACTTTAAAATAAATATTTCGAAAACTACTTCAGATATACTCAAAATTTTTCATTCCTACGCTTTAGCTTCTCAATTTTGCTTCTATGTAAAACTTTATTGTATATTCGTAGGTTTTTTTAGTATATTTTTTGCTCTTAGCATGCATTTTTCAACTGAATTGTATGAAATCTTCAAAATATATTAAAAAATACCAAAGAAGCTATATAATAAAATTTGAAATTTATATTATACTCAAAGAGTTGCTAGAACTTATGGTAAATAATTTTTAACTGCGCGATACATTTTTTTTTCGAAATTTCAAATGGAATTTCTAACATTAAATTTCTAGCTTTATACGGTCGAGATTTTAAAAAATATCCAGATTTTAATTACTTATTCAGTTAGCCTTTAAAAAAGATAAATGTTGAGGTATTTTGCGTAAATATATATTTTTGAAGAATAATTTGAATGATTTTGAATAGCTCGAATTTAAAATTGATTTTTATGTTTATTTATATGCATAAATGTCTACTGTAAATGTTTCCGTATATTTTTGATTACCATTTATTCAAACATTCAAGTTATAAAAAATATTTGTGAAAATCTTCATTCATGTTGTCTTTGATGTAAACTGAAGTTCAAGACTTAAAATTCAAATATAATTCGGTGTATTTTAACTATATGTATAACTAGCCACTGTACGTAAACTTCCCTGAACACTTGGGCTTTGAAATCTAAAAAAAAAATTAATAGATCTTAATTAGTTTTTTTTGTTATTATTTTTATCAAAGTGTAAGAAAATGTTTCAAATGATTTGATGAAGTTTAAATTTATTCATTGTTAGTGGTTAGAAAGTTGAAAAGATTTCAAATTTTAAAGTTTTTGGTGTTTTATTATTTTTTTGGGCATCTTATAATGAAATAATCACGTTTCAAAAACTGAAAGCATTGATTAAGATAAGAAAAATGAAGCGAAAGAATATACTTTAAAAAAGATAATTTGTCTAACTATATAAAATAGCAGATTGCCCTGACACGTCCCAACATGTTACAGTTTGAAATTAATATGAAACCAAAAGGGAATTGTAACATATTTTACTTATGCGTTGGGACTTTTCAAAACTTTTAAAATATAAGCTAGCAAATAAACTCTTCTTGGGTTCTAAAGAAATTTCCCCCCGATTTTTTACGATTGCTCCAGGGTCAAAACACGGGGTTCCCTGCGAGCCATAAAACTTCCTATCAGTGTCCTGCTGTGTTGCTTCCTCCGTCCCTCATTATCTTTCAAGATGTTAAACCTTAAAAGGGGGAAAGGATTTCAGAAAAGTGCGGCTAATCCGCTTTTGAAAACGTTACTTGAAGGCAGAAAAACCCGTGCAGTTCATTTTCGATGCATCCTTACACTGACGGAATTTTCCGTGCTATCCGGTTAAAGGGTTAATTATATAATACATCGTTACATATTACTTAAATTACATTTTCTTGGTTTCAAAGAAGACGGAACATAAAAAGCTTGCCAACCATATTGTAACATCATTATGGGGATAAGCGATGTCAAAACTATGTTAATTGAACGGCAATAGCTTCTGCAACAAGCCTCCGCCGTGAAAGTAGGATGCTTTGGATTTGATCTTGGAGCATGCCAGCCCATGCTCTGCCACATGTTTGAAAATCCATTCGATGCAAGCGGTTAGTTTATATCGAGCAATCATTTGCCGGTTGTCAATTACACATGTTTGATGGAAGACAGATCAAATCAACAAGATGACCAAGGTTCAATTTTCGATGATTTTTTCCAACAAGTGGCGCAGACGGGTTTGCATTTAAAACGAAATAAGGCGGTCACCAAACGTGTCTTTCAATAAATCGAATCCAGTGTAACACTACTTAAAGAATCGGTCTGGTGATGCCTAACACAAGAGTACTGCACTCTGTGGCATTGGTTGCTTCAGATAAAGATACAACCATCGTGGTGATTCAAGCAAAACTGTGATTCGTCTGAAAAGCCAGTGTTGATGCATTCGTTTATATTCATCTGATATTCAACGTATCTTTGCCCCAGCAATCGCTTACGGCAAAAATAATCGCAACAATGATTGCTTTGCTGAACTTCTCTTCTTCTGAAGAAGAGATTGAATGTTACGGGTTGACACAAATTTTTGTTCAACAAACCCTAAGAATTTGCTCTAGAGTTCTTGATATCCGGTAGTATTATCCGTTATTGCTGTCTACACAACATGACTATTCTCACTTTCTGGGACATGAAAAGGCTGGTATTACATCAGTGTACCATACACTTCGTCCAACATAAAAATCAATTGCTCGGAAAGATAATTGCTATCTCTTCACACAATTCTTCGGATATTAAACTCGTATAATGGCGGGATCGATATCCATATTTTTCTGTAGGATATACTGAACCTTCTCAAACATAAAGGGAGAACACGATTCTATTTTCCCATTAAAGACGCTTGCATAACTTTTGCTACATGAATACCTTCAAATTGATTCATTATTCTCTTCATTAATCCGGGAGAAGTCACGCACTCAATACTAACGTTAGTGGTCGCGCGGTTTAACGGAGTCACCTCAATCTTTTTTTTATATATATTTATTTTTATTGTATAAGATGAAAATCGTAATTCCAGTGAATAATTTAACTAAGAAAAAGTATACTTATCTATTTTTAAGGATTTTTCAATTTTTCTTTAATAGTTTGAAAAAGAATCCAATCAAACTGAACTAAAATATTTCAAATGTGCGTGACTTTAATAAAGGACTCAAATAACACAGACGCTTTTCGCTAACATTACGGGAATGATATTTGTAGGCAAAACTGTCATATTTTGTTCGAGCTATTGGAGTTTTATTGTCCTTAGATGATTTACAAAGACAGGTTGAACTTTTTTTTTGTGCTTGTGTCTTTTTGTCAGGGCGCAATGTGTCTTGTGGTACAATTGTGGCTTTAAATCTTTTTTGATAAAGTTTCTTAGGTAGCATTTGAAAATCTTCCTTTTGGCTCAAACATTTCATGTTCATCGTTTTTTTCAACTTCACTTTCGTTATCATGATTAGTATTCATTATTTCATCAGGTTCTTTCCTTGCTTGATCAATTTCTTTTTCCGAAGTTTCAACTTAATCCAATAGAGATCGCAAAAGTTAATTTCTGCTTTTCTGTTCTTTTCATTTACATTTATAAACCATAATGAGTCGTACAATACAACAAACAAACCATTAAGTCCTCCACAGGGGCGAAATGTGTTCTGCTCATAGGAAATATTTTGTAGCAAATGTGGTCGCGTGGGGAACTTAGACACCACAAAAACCTTAATATTACTTTAATTGTCTGAACTCATTAAAAGAAGGAGATATACGATAAATATATTTTAGTTCCCAAGAAAACTGTCAAATGGGAGGATACTGACAAGGTCAATGGTAACAAAGAGTTTTCCTAGAATTAAAGATTTCATGAAAGCCTGTGCCCCACACGATCTTTCTCCCGGGTTAAAATCTTATTATACCACTCTCAAATTTATGATAAAAATTGTTAGTATAAAGATGAAATTTACTGACTTATTAATACAGCGAAAGTACTGAAATTTTGTGTAATTTCAACAATCAAAATACGTTAACAACCAAATCCATTTTCATTTATCAAAAACAAAATGCCTAAGTTATTGCATATTGCTTTTAATGCATGGCTAAAATAATTGAGAAAGTAAAAGACAGAATCACAAAAAAATCAACTTCTTTTACATGACAGCAAACATAGAGACTATTTAATTGTTCTGGAGTAAAATTAAATAGATTCAAACATATTTAAAAATAAATTATTTGTGTGAAAAATGCGTTGTCTTATCAAAATTTTTCTTACCTTATCTTTGTTACCATCATTTAAATAAAGTTAAGCGCTTTAGAAGAATCGTTTAGACTGAAGTGGAGCCTCCATCGATAATTGCTTAAAATGATTTAATCATAACTTAACATAAATTCAAAGAAAGCAACAGTAGACTTAACAAGATGACAGAAGGACTCTTATAGCACTTTATTTGCCATTATTAATGATTCGACTGTAACCGAGATACTAATGCTGGCAAGGATAATTGTTAGTTTACTCGAAAAATAGGGTCACTAAGTTCTCATTTTTTACCCTTCATCTGTGCTTCTGAAACGCGTTTTAGTAGTGTCTGACTCGTTCAACTTGAATCCTCACAGATTAGATTAAAATTGATTTTAGACATGAGATCTGCTTTGGAATTAGTCTCTTGATTGGCAAATTACTTTTGTGTGGAATCCACAAGACAAGGATGAACTAATAACTGAACAACCGGAATTTACTGTACAGAATGCCATTTTTTAGAGTAGCTATGAATTCGTAAACCACTAACTCCGTTATTGTCCATCGACACTGTATTTAATACTTTACTGTGTTTCCCTTCTTTTCACGGCAGCTTGATCTTACATTGAACATGGATCTTGTCTCACATACATGGCTGTTTTTTCTACAAATATTCCTCGCGCTTGTCCCAAGAGGTTGCATACCACTTAGGGTCTGAATGATTATTAAGACGCTTATGGGTAACATTTTAATTTCGAAAGTACTGTCAGAAGCGAGCTAATTTATTGATTTCTGCTAAAAACAAATTTATAGCGGAAATAAATCAAGACGAACACAATCATTACACATCCCGGGTATTAATGACTTAAAATATTTGTTAAAATGAACCTTAAAGAATCTTTAAAGTTTCTAATGAAACTGTAAAAATGACTTCACGAATAATATTCAAAACCTTGCTTATCCTATCTGTTATCTGTAGATCTATAATAATATCATTAATTAATAAATAATAATATAAATTATTGATTAATAATTTTATAAATTAATGACAAAATAATTCTCAGTAAAATAATGATTTCTTTATTTGCTTAGCAACAAACCAACATATTCATGCAAGCAATCTTTATTGTAAATAAATATGTGCCAGGGTATTATTGTATTAGTTAAATAGCAACTTAAGAGTTGGTATAGTATGTAATAATATATGGTAATATATGTATAATTAATATAATAAGACCAACATGGACAATATTTTTTAAAATGATAAAATTTGCTTGAAAATGATCAAAATAATTCTATAATGAGGAGAAATTGTTTCTTTTCAGAAAAATGAGTAAAATTGAAAGATGACTGAATATATAATATAAAATTACCACAAATATATTTATTTATTTCACCAAAAGTCAAAAAATAGTTTATGCACAAGTTGCAAATAGTTTATAACGATGTGTGGAATAAATACATTGAAGATGACATCGCATCAGCGATCTCTGGCAAATATTGATATTGGCAATAAGGAAAAGGGTTGGAATATTTATGCTATCTTCCTTTTACAATTTATGACAGAGAAAACACATTTGACCTTGAACGAACTTGTTACATTCAACAATAAAATTTATAGGATGTCAGCTACTGATTTTAAATGCTTTGAAATCCAGTCACTGAAATATTTCTTCCGGTAAAATAAACAAACTACACCAATTTTTCATTCATAGTTTATTTATCTAGTTGCAAAACTTTTAAAAATATATTTCATTTAAATTTAACTAAACCTGTCCAGAGTGAAGAACTTTATTTGATGTTTGATGGCTTGCGCTGTTTCATTTTCAAATATATGTAAAGAAAACAAAGGCATTAAATGTATCTAAGTTCTAAAGGAGGTCACCTAACCATTCTTGAAGGTTTTAATGTAAATGTGGTTTATTAGCTATAAAACTCTGAGTCCTTCAAGGAATATTAGAGTAACCTTGATTTTTGAATTTAGTTGTTTAATTTTAATTTTGTACACATCTTTAGTCGCACACACACGGCTATCGTAATTTTGAAATTCTAATATTTCAAAGCCCGGATTTGATACAAAGTATCTTTGGCAAACTCAGTGAGATCTCTGATATAACATGTAATACTTGATTATACAAAAATTTGGCCATGATTTTTTTAGAGTACAATATTCAAGAAAAGTATGAATATTAGCATCATATTACCATAGAATTGTAATTTTATGCTCAGCATACATGCAGAATGGAATTCTTCACATATATCCCTCTCCCATACCTAAAATTTCTTTGACTTTATGAAGAACATTCTATATAAGTTATTTTGTATTATTTCTATTTGTGATATTGTATGCTGTATTCCATAAAATAGCACATGATGCCGAATAGCATAATATAAATATCTGAAATTAATATTAAGAATTTCTGACTTTTACAAAGAAAAATATGAATTAAAATAAGATGACCGAAGATATAAGTTTATATATAATAAGTATTTGAAATTAATTGATTTAAAAATATATAAAATTTGGGATTTTATTGGTGAGAATTACAATCTACAATGCATGCGTTTTCTTATGCGAATTTCTTTAATAATATTTTTCCATGCTTAATTTTGTATATTGTCAGCAATTCTCTTATACACAATTTCCTATTCTTTCAACTATTCTTAATTATTCGTAACGTTTATTTAAATGTTACCTGATCCTTATACGAGTAAATTTGTACCTAAATATAATTTTGAAATTATCTAAATTGACTATTCGAGACTTTTTAGAATGAAATACATTTTTTAATGAACTTTCAAGATTATTGGGTAACATTTTGCCAGATACAATTTATTCGAAGATACTGTTAATTTTATATGTATTTATTTTTAAAAAACTACAAAAAATGTAAAGATTTTTATAATTTCTTGCAAGAAGTATAAATCTTATTTTACTATATATTTTTTAAAAAATATGAGAATTTATGTAATATTAAATCTTCACTTTTTGATTGTTGCAAGAAATTGTGGCCAACATGATCTTGCATCGCTTAAATTCTAAAAAAAAAAAAATAATTTTTACATAATTTAAATAAAACACTCCACAATATTTAAATAACCATGTCATTTATAAAATACACTAAATCAAGCAAATCTGCAAATGAAACCGTGTTTTAAAATTAGCAAATAAACAGTAAAACAATTCTACATTAACCTTTTGCATCACCCTGCATAATATTATAAAATACTACAAATATCACTGGAAGTTATTTTTCACACACAGAGTATCTTCTTTAAAGTTCTGGAAAAATAACTCTATTTGAAGAAGAAAAGGAATTCGCTTTGGTGTTAGAGATCGTTAAAACAGTTTCGAAAATTATTAGAGATTATGAAAGAGTCAGCCTTGAACCCGAAAGGTTAACCAGAAATTAACTAAATTCCTAGTTTTTACAAGTTGAAGTTGAATTCAAGCTAATTTTTTGCTGTTGGGACTTGCTCAAACGAGGAAGTGTATGACATACTTGTGGGTACTTCGAAACCGTGCTTTGATTGGTCTGGTTTGATCTGTGCTCTGATTGGAACTTGTTCCAACAGGTAATCCCCGAGTCGAATTCAGGTATAAAATGGAAGGCTGTCAGCATCCTGAGCATCTTCATCCCATTGTTGCTCTTGGGACTCTTCGTATTGTGGTGAGTTATGGTTATCTTTCCTCTCTTAGTTCTTTCCGTGTCTTCGTAGATATAAAGTTCTAAAAGAATTTTTAAGCTCGTTTCATCTAAAGCTAATCGTTTTTTAGTGCATTTTCTTAGATCGTTTATGAAGTTTATGCAATAATATGGATTCTTGAGTTAGTGTAGAAATAAATTTCTGTTCTCTAAGATGTAAGTTACGATGAATTGTATTTTAAGTTCAGCGATATCACTTGATTTTGTTCTAAGTATGGAGTTTTCTCTTTTTACTTTTCTTTCTCGAGACAAACGCAACATGAAAAGTTGAGAGAACCTCAGTGCTTACACATATCAAATAAGGATGCTAATATTTTCTCTCTTTTTATTTGGATAGAGTTATTTAAAAGTATTTGATTCAATCTAATAATATTGGATTCGACAGATATAATATTTATTTCTCTATTCTTTTTCAATTCCTACTATTAGTTCACACTTTCCACACACACACACACACACACACACACACACACACACACACACACACACACACACACACACACACACACACACACACACACACACACACACACACACACACACACACACACACACACACACACACACACACACACACACACACACACACACACACACACACACACACACACACATATATATATATATATATATATATCTTGTTAAAATTTTCAATCGTTAATAAAATACTTTTTACTCATCACTGAAGTTCAAATGTGCTTTTTTAAACTTGCATTGGATGACACTTGCTGTCAATACAGTTTTTTCAAATATTAATTCATTAATTAAATTTTATTTTTAATTTTACATTTAATCTTCATTATTTCTGACGTAGTTAGAATTACTTTCAGAAGATGGCGCCAGTACGTTTTTCTAACGAACTTTTTCTTGGTTTCAAATGCATTTTATTTTAAACTTGAAGTGGATGACACTAGATGTTAATACTGGCTTTTCAAATATTAATTCATTAATTAAGTTTAATAAACGGAAATTGTTTTTCTTTGTTGATGTAAGTAAAAATTGACCTTAAGAATTTTTTTTATATTACTTGTTCTTAGTAAATAGATAACATTGTAGAATATATTTCTGCATTTACTGAATGTAAAAGTGTTTCTTTAAGTTCCATTATGTAGAATTATTAATCATTTTAAAGATTTTCTGGAGCTATGATGGTATTAAATTTGATTTTAACGAATCTGAAAGCAACAGATGATATTCTAAATGTCTTTGAAAGGGTTTTAAATTACAATATTACAATATTATACAACAGTCACTTAACTTAACAGTCACTTTAACAACAAAGAGTTTGGAAGCCTTTGCGCATTTTTCATTAAATTAGGTACTTTTAGATATTTGAATGAGTGCTTCTGTATAAAGTAAAGATTCTTGCTTGAAAATAAATTATCTTAAGCAGTTTACAGTGATATTAACTGAAAACTGATGGGGGAGGGGAGGGTTAAAAGAGGAATATAACTAAATTTCCATAATTAATTTTTAACTGTTTAGGTATCAGGTCAAGTATCGATTTCATCAGGCCGAAATATATCTATAAGAATTAAATTACCAGTAGAATTCGAGTAGATCTACAATAAAGTAAATTAAAACCAAGCCATGCGATAAAAGTTTTTCCTTAGTAATTCAATGAATTTATAATTATCAATGAAATAAATTGTGAACTAACAGCTTACAGTTATTTTAATAACACTTTACAGTTATATATAAATCCTCCGATACAAAATGGTATGGCTGCGGTAGTCACATGGTTATGGTAACGAACTCGTGGCCACAGTATGCCATGAGTTCAAGCCATAATGCCACAGAAGACCAACCGTTTGGAGGGGCTGTTGTACATTAAATCTGTCAAGGTTCAAAGTCTTTTCTTTGGTGTGCAAGTTTGGAAAGAAGGGTACTAGCTCAGGTGTCGTCCTCGTCACTTGACCGAGGCTCAAAATTACGAGGTCAATATCCATCGTGTAGATTCGTAGTGCAACGTTAATAAACACTCATTCACGATACAAAATGGTAGATTATCAGAGCGATTCTTTGACAAAATGGAAAACAGTGAGTGTTTGAAAATGCTGAGAACTTTTTTCTTCTAAAATAAAATAATATGAATGCAATATTATTATCCACTAATTTATACAGATGGATTATATTGATATAGAAGAATATATTTCATTTATTCATTTTTAAAAATTCAGTTTATTGCAATTAAAAGTATTTTAAATTTTTCCCAACAGATTAAAGAGACATCTCTTGCTCTCAAAATGAAATTGGGCGTAGCATTACTTTGTAAGTATACTTATAATTTTTATTGTAATAAAATATATAATATACGTTTGCTGAAAAAACAATAATGGCTTATTTGTAATATGAAACTAATTCTCTTTTAATAATAATGTTAAAAAGCTCCAAAATATTTATATTACAAATTTTGTTTATTTTCATTCCGTATTTTATATGAACAACATTAAATACATTTCAAAGGAAGTTTTATAAAAATTCAATTACTTTTTATTAAAAATTCAAGCAAGTGATACAGAGATAGTATTTTTTTATTAAAACCATTTTTTGTATTTATATTCCTTTAATTATTTTAGACATTGTATAAGAAGGTATTAATTATTATATTATTTTTTTATTCCCTATTTTCTAATTTCATATTTCACATTATGATTTTATTTATATATGTGTGCTCAAGTGCAACATTTTTTTATTATTATATATATTTTTTATAATCTTTAATATTGCAATATTTTATTTCAGTGTTCTCTGGATTGGCCCTTTCACTAGCAGCATCTAGGGTGAGTGTATGGCATTGTTTAATGTCTTATTTGTCCAGTAATAGCTTAAACAAGTTATTTGAAATAAGTATTGTAAATGAAATTTTTTATGAATACAGTGTAATTTGGATTAGAATTTCAAGCAAAAGATTAAATTATGAATTCAGTTCTATCTTTTAATTTATATCACGAAGCTTTTATATTTGTGGGACCAAGGCTCTAAAAGAATTAGAATTTTTCAATTTCTGAATGATAAATATTATTGTTTATTAAATCGCTTATCAAAAATATGAACATAATTTTTAATGAAAGAAAAAATAGTTATTTTAATTTGATTATGATAACTTCAAAAGCTTACACATTAAATAACTTTATGTGATATATAGATGTATTTAAAGAATCAAAAATTTTTTTGTAAAATTTGTAGCTATTTTTGAATTAATTCATATAGTAGCATAAAGGTGAAAAAAAATTTATATGTACAATCATGATAATTTTTAAAATTCTTTATCCCTTACCAATAATTCTAAGTAAACGTCGAAACTGACTGAAAACATGGTTATTCAAATATTAGAACTAAGAATCATATTTCGGTTATTTTTACTGTTATCAATTTACAAGCACACTGTGTGGTTTTCATTATATACTTTTCCTTTTGACATTACATAAATACCTTGCAATATTGTCTTACGTCTTTTACAAAAGTTTCGGTAAAAAAAAATTGTCTACAAGTAATAAGACTAGAGCAGAAGCAATCATGTTTATTTAATATTTTTGCAATATACATATAAATTACAAAGTCAATAAATATTGATATAACCTCGGAACATAGTCTTATAAACTCAGAAAGGGTCTGAAGGAAAAAACCTCATTTGGGAAAGTTAAATGGTATAAAAATATTCTTAACAAACGAGAAACATTTACATCACGTTTTACTTTTATATTAAACAATAAGTAATTCTAATTTTGTTTTCTTAATATAGTCTAAGCGAGCAGCTTATGAGCTTCCAGATGGAGCCGAGCTTATTGTAGGAGCTGTCCGAACCACATTCGTATGCAACAATGATGGCTACTATGCTGATATGGACAATAACTGCCAAATCTTCCACGTCTGCCAGACAGCCACCCATGCCGATGGCACTTCCGAAATGTTGCAGTGGTCTTTCTTCTGTGGTAACCAAACTGTCTTTAATCAATTCTCCTTCACTTGCTCAAGCCCAGAAGATGCAATTCCTTGCGGAAGCTCCGGTGATTTCTTCTATTTGAATGCCAATATTGGAGCTGGACCTAACGTTCCATTCCTTAACGAACAAGATGTTGCCAGAGCTGCTGCTATTACTCCTGGTAGAGCAGCCCAACCTGTCTATGTGCCCCCAGCAGGAGGAGCTCGTCCACCTTTCAGGGGCTAGAAATTTCTAAAAGGATATACATATTGATTCCAACGGTATGTTTTATCTATATGTATATGTGAACTTTTTTTACTTGAGAATTTTATTACACGCATTAGAGGGCCACAGTTATTTAACTATACACAAAATTCTCTCTGTACGTTATTCTACAACAGATTTCGTTCGAAGTATTTTGAGTTTAGATGTTTTAATTCTGTATTTAACTAAACTAATAAATAAATACTGTACTATATATATACCATGAGAACTATTCATAACTTAAGATGGATAAACAAATGGAATAAAAAAAATATTAAACTTTCTCAATAACATAATATATATTAAACCTCTTGTACGTTTTTTTAATTGCATGAATAATGTATTTTGAACTTTGTGAAAATCTTAACATTGATCCTTTTTAATAAAATTCAAAACAAAATCATAATAAAATCTGTATATATAGTGCCTATTAGTAATGTTTATTTTTCTTGTAATTCAAAACTTGCAAATAAAGTACAACGATACGAGATATTTTTCTTTTAAATATATTTTTCTATTTTGTTTTCGAGTGCCGGCTGGGTGGCGTAGTTAGTTTGTCGTTGATCCTGTACACCTAAGGTTGTAGTTTCGTTCCCAGCCCAAATCGGTGGATTTTCATGATGCAAAAAATCGACAGCGTTCAAGTCGTATAATTATGTGGCATGTTAAAGATACTTAGAGTGCATGTTTGGCTTGGTTGCTCTCGGCAAAATTAAATTCCAAAGAACAACTTCGCATGGTCGAAACTCAGGTGAGAAAGTCAGAAAGAGAGCATCAAAAACTGATTTGTATCCCAATCATATGGCACTGCACTAAAAAGAGATACCAGCTCTCGGGGAATGTACTGGATCTGCAATGGTAAAACACCAAATCAGAGCCCCTTTAAAAATAAAAAAGTGATTTCGAGTAAGATAGCAATCCATGACAACACTATTCAGTTTTTATATAAAAAGTAGTAACAACAATAAGGGCAAGCTTCTGTTAGATATATTTATTGATAAAGTGTGTTCTAAAAAGGAATACTTTTTAGAAAGTAATTGTTTGGTTTTTTATATAAATCTGTCTTAGCCATAAATGCTGAAATTGGTCCTAATATTTGCACCAATTGATAAAATTTGTGAAATTTACTTCGATATTTTAGTGTGAATATTTTTTTTTTTTTTGCTGTGACTATATTTCAAAAGTTCGTAATTCAATTTTATGTTTCAGATTTCTGGAGGACCTAATTGTATTGATTACGAACAGGAACTCAAGTTGGCATAAAATGTCATCTAAGGCCATATTTGTCTTTCCGATCAAAGTGCTGAATCATATCTGATTTAGGGAGAATTTCCAGTGCTTTATCACTTGGTTGCTTTGGGGAGATAAAGGATTTTAAAATGGGCACTGTAAAAAATGTGATAAATTGTCCATTAGCTTAAGTATGTACATATGTGCTTATGTATAGTATATTTTTGTTGAGCAGTTGTTAAATATTCATTGTTAATAAAGTCAGCATTTGAAAATACATGATTGTTGTTTCTGGAGTTTTTCTCAAACATGTAAGTTAAATTATAAACGTATTTATTATGATTAACAAATATATATTTTGATGGTAATTGTGCTAAATATGAAGAAATTTCCTTAGAACATCATTATCATTATCATTTCGTAGATTTTAAAATGCAAGACTTTTTTTTTATCAAAAACTATTCATTATTTTACACATACTTATCCCAATTCCCATAGAAAAAAATTTGTTTTCAAATTAAATTCTTAAGGGAATGTTATAGGACTTAAAGGCTCGTATGTATTTAAAAACAATATTTTAAAGAAATGCATAAAGAATTTTCAAGAAACGGGGAGAGAAAACAACCAATATTAATAAAAATTCTTTTTCTACAAACTTTTTTAAACATTCTTACTACATTTTAATATGTCATTTTTTCATAACTCCATTCTATAAAGTGAAGATATAATATTTCTAAAAGAGGTTTACCTATAAATAATTCTGAAGAGATGTTTCTCCTAAAATGCGTAAACAAAATCTTAAAAATTACATTACATAAAACACAACATTTTTATAAATTAGCTACATAACTTTTGCGTTGGATTATTGGATCTCATCACAGTAGAAAACAAATTGCTTTTATTATAATTCTCAAATTCATGTGATTCAGTAAAACAATTGTGAGTTATTTTTAACTTACTTTTTCTTATTGTGCGTGTATGTTCAATAATTATATTTTAAAAATTCCAAAAATTCTAAACATGGTACACAATTTTGTATAGCATTCTAAATGAATGGCTAAAACAGCACTCTAAATACGCAAATAATTAAAGAATAAAGAGCCTTAAATAACAGAAAGTGACCAATAAATTTCATATTTTACGAAAATCCTTTTCTATAACCTGTTTCTAGATCGTTTCAAAAAGTTCGAACTTGGAAATAACTGTTCTAAACATTTAAAAAGAATATCCTAAAATAAAAAATGCCAAGATAACGGAAAGACCTATCAATAAATGCAATTTATACAAAAAAGCTATTCAAGAAAGATATTTTATTAAAATAAGCTCAAATAGTATTTTACGTATGTTTTATATAAAATAAAGGAATCAAGGAAATGTTTATTTAAGAGAATTAAAGCATTTGTTTTCCTGCTTCGATATTCGAAAATTTGAATTATTTTTAACTGTAAATATGTTTAATGATAAAAGTGATTACCAAATTGCAGTCAATTATCCTTTGTTCCCATATTGTGTATTTCCAGAAACATTTTTAAATAACACTAACATCTATTGTCGGAGCTGATTTTCAGCTTAAATTTCTAAGAATCAAATATGTTTGCGTCACTGGGTAATATTCCTTGTGACATCTATTTTTTCCCTGTTTGATTCGACATAGCAGATTGTTTTCATGGGAGGATATAGTCATGCAGATATATCATTAAAAATTGTATTTTTAAAAAACCATATTAATAGCAAAGAACAAACTAAGATAGCCACAGTAACACGTAGGTAAACATAGGCCTTTAGCTAAGAGAAAACAGTTGAACTATGTTTCAAGCTGCCGACTTTCCTCTTTACTTGCCTATAATTCAGGACAAGGAAAAAATGTATGTGTGAAAATACGTTTAAAAATAATGAAAATGTTTTAATAAATACAAAAGACCAAAGTTAATTCTTTAATAAATCCAAAACAAAATGTTCTAAATTATTAAACAGCAATCTTATTACCCCAGCGAATAGAAATGACACAAAAGAAATCACTATTATATTAACGTCACGCTACATAGCTCCACGAGAGCTATTAGCGATGGACCCAGCAATATCCAACCATGGCCATGTGACGAAGGATACGACTACTGAGCTAACTACCACACCAACAGAAGGACGTTTGAGCCTCGAAATATTTAACGTGCATCATCCCCCTCTGTACGTCGGCGGGTCTTCAGCAGTACTTGATCAGAACTCAGGACACACAGGCCACGAAGCCTTGACCTTGACCATTAGGCTACTGTTACTTCCACGTATTTAGAAATAAGTTATTAAAAATACAGGTTATGATTATAAACAGTGACGTAACGTACACACCTGCTACCCCCGCATCGTGGGGGAGGGGCAGGATTCTAGGGGGCCCAAGGGTTATGGTTTTGCAATCTTCTGTAAGATCCGACTAGTCATCTAAGACCTCATTATGCAAAAGGGCCCTAATAATCGCTCCTGATAAGTTACTAATAAGTTACGCAACCGATTATATATTTACGTTGGTGGTTATCAAAATAATGGTAACACCTGTGAATAAAAGTTACATTTCTGAATGTTATTCGCAAGCATTAAAACATAATAATAGAGATGAGTTGTTTTATAAATAGAAATGTATATATTCTTGTAGTATGTGGTACCTTTATTGAAGGTTCTGTATGTTAAGATCTTTTTAAAAAGCGTAAAATGTCGGACCTCTAAGATTTTCAAAAATGCCAAACTGTAGGAGCCCATCTAGCTGGAGCAAGTGTAACCGAAATATCCCAACTTTTAAGCGTTTCTAGAGCTCAATCAGCATCTGTATTCTCCAGTGTCAATGATTACAGTTAGAAGGCAACTTCATAAACAGAACATTTACGGCAGAGAAGCAACTTCCAAAAGCCACTTTTCACAGATGTTAATGTCGAACGTTGTCTACAATGGTGTCATACTCACAAAACCTGGTCAATTGATAAGTGGAAGAAACTAACGAACGTTTTTCACACTTTTTCCTAAAACAGCATAGGTGTACGTTTGGAGGACACCTGCACAAGCGCAAGCTCGTGAGCGTCTCTTTCCAGTTGCCAAACATGGAGGTTGTTCTGTCATGGTATGGACAGCCATGTCGAGGTTTTCTGTGTGTTGAATCAATCATAACTCTGAAAGAAAAGATCACTGGGGAGAAGTATAGAAAAATTTTAGCTGACCAGGTTCGTCCTATGATGCAAACTTTGTTCTCTGCAGGTGATGAAATTTTTCAGGATGATAATTGCAGCGGGATTTGTCCAATCATGGTTTGATAAACACTAAGAGGAAGTTAAACATCTACCTTGGCCCGCACAATCATCCGACCTCAAATTATTTGAACCGTTATGGTATATTTTAATGCATTCAATTCGGAATCGAATCCTCCAATGACATCTTTCCCAGAACTTTCACTCTATTTCCATGAAGAACAATATTATATTCTTCAAAACACTATTTTTGTACTTGTACGAATCTATTCCTAGGCGAATCTAAGCTGAATTGTATACCAATGTCGGTCCCACACCATACTAATAAAGGATTTTTTATAAATCTATGGTGTTTCCATTATTTTAGCACACATTTAGGATATTTTTAATGTAATCAGTCAACATATTATAACCGACAAAAATACAAAAATAATATAAAAGAATTAAATATTTTCTCTAAAAAACAAAATGTGTAAAAATTAAAATTGAAAAGGTTATTAAATAATTATTAAAATTCTAAATTAAACGGTGGTGCACCTAAAGATTAAAAAAGTGAATGAATACACTGAAGGAAAAAAATACCAACACTAAGGAAAAATTATTGTACAGTAATGAAATTTGGACAATGCAGTTGTCTAGTTAACATGTTTAATTGATTAAATTTTAAAGATCACAGGCTAATTTAAGAAAATGAGAAAATGCATTTCAAATGTTAAATGCTGTCACATTAATAGACGGGGAAACATCCAGAATTTTGAATGCAAGCCTGCAAGCACACTCCTGCATTGTGTCATACAGGTGCTGAATTTCACTTAATGGTATAAAGTTCCATGCTTGTTTTACTTGTTGTGTCAATGCTGGGACGGTCAGTGCTGCTGTGGATTAGGGTGGAGTTGTCGTCAAATGATATCTCATATGTTCTCAATTGGTGATCTCTGGCGATCTCGCAAGCCTAGAAAACATGTCAACACTCTGTGGAGCATGTTGCGTTACAACAGCGGTGTGAGGGCAAAAATTATCCTGTTGTAAAACTCCCACTCGAATGTTGTTCATGAATGGCGGTACTCTTGTTTGAATTACCAAAACGACGTAAAAGTTTGCAGCCATTGTGTTTGGGATAACCACGAAAGTGCTCCTGCAGTCATAGAAAATTGCTCCTCATACCATCACTTCAGGTGTAGGTCGAATGTGTATAGGCGGAAGACAGTTGGTTGCAGGAATTTTCCTGGCCTCCTTTTGACTATCACTGGAACCAAGGCAAAACCTGCTTTCATCAAAAACACAACAGATCTCCATTCCGTCTTCCAATGAGCTCTGGTTTGACACCACTGGCATCACAGTGTTGGAGTTAGTGGAATACATGTTACAGGGTGCCTGGCTTGGAGCTTTCCTGGAAGTAACCGATTTCTAGCAGTTCGTTGTTTTACGGTGGTACCAACTGCAGCTCGAATTTCTGCTTCAGACGCAGTACGATGCACCACAGTAGTACTCCGAATACCGCAATTTCCCTTCTCAGAAGTGTCAAGTGGCCCCCCGGAACCCAATGTTCTTGAGGCAGTACATCCCTTGACCACTGCTCCCAACGATCATGCACAGTGGATACATTCCAGAAAGTGTTTCTGCAATATATATCGCGGGGAAAAAATCCACCTTCTCGTAACCCTATTACACAGTCTTGTTAAAACTCGGTGAGCTGTTGATAATTGCTTCTTCGTCTTCTTAAAGACATTCTTGGCTAACATCAACTCAATACGTCAAATTTTACAGACAATTCAAATACGTCAAAAATTACAGACTACTAGTGCCACACTTAAACGCGAAATTTGCTCCGATGGCATCTTTTTTTTTTTTTTTTAAAAAAGGAAAAACTCACCTACCAAATTTCCTTTATCTAACAAAGCCTTTCTTGGTGTTGGAATTTTTTTCCCGTCAGTGTATATTTAAAGGTAAGTTTAACCAAACTGACGGTAAACTTATTAGAAATAAATGTTTTAAGAAACCGGTGAGCCAAAAGTTCAATCTAACTTAAAAAAAGGAAGAAATGATAAATAAAATTGGTTTGAAGAAAAGCCTCTCAAAAATGTCGGATTTTTTTCTGGCTAAGCATTTTCGGTTAAAAATATCGTTGATAGAGGGTGCTTACAATTCAAAACACAATGTGCAGGACAACAGCAGTTTCCATTCAAATATTCTTGGAATAACAATTGTTCAACATGACCTCCAGAACATTGTCCGACACAACTAAGGTGGCTCACAATGCCCTTTACAGCTGAATGCCACCCATCGGAATGAATTTCCAAAACCGCACGACATATAGAATCTTTGAATTCGACTAATGTTTACAGGGATAAATGATACACAAGTGATTTCAAATAGCCCCACAATCAGAAGTTGACAGGAATGAGGTCCGCTGAGCATGGTGGCTATGTGATCTTGTAACCTCGACTAACCACTTTGTCCACACCAAAGGTATTCAACAAAAATCGTTTTACTGGATTGGCATACTATGAAGCTGTGCCATTTTGCACGAAACTTAATACCTCTTCAATTTTATGCGGAAATGTCTAAAAATATTTATGCCTCTAAAAAAATCCAATTTCATTCTGAGCTATTGAAACTTTTACCATCTTCCTTTTTTATGAATCATATCTTCATTTTATGAATTTTCAAAGTTTCAACAAAATATATTGGCTCTCACCCGGTATTAAAACTGGAATTACGTTCTCAACAGTATCTTATATTTTTTTTATTATTGTTGAATTAATCGCAAGTTTTGATGATTAATTTATAATTAACGTACCAATAATTACGCAGCACATTCCAAAATATTGACACCCGTATGAATATTTTTCTAGATTGATTGGATATTAACGTCGCACTGTTTAGCTACACGAAGGCTTTTGGCGACGGACTACGTACTCTTGAACGATGGTCAAGTGACGTGGACGACACCTGATCTGACACCCCCTCTCCTAACTACCACACCACAACAACGGGAGGACGTTTCAGCTCTCGACAGATTTAACGTGCATCGCTGCCCTACACGGCGGGTCTTTAGTGGTACTGGGCTTGAACTCGTGACAAGGCAAGACACGGTCCGATACCTATACCTATACCACTCGGCTACCGCGGCCACATATTTTTCTAGAATAGAACTATATATATGAGGGTGAATGAAAAATGAAAAATGCGATATTAATTGAAAAAAAATAATTCTGTTATGTATCTGAAGCTTCCCATGCTTCTCTGCCTAACCTCCTACATTTTAACATTTGTCGAATCTCTTTACGAGCTTCAGAATTCCATTATTACCATCTACCAGTGGGGCACACAAGGGGGATGTCCTGGGGGTCCAGACTCCCCCCCCAAAGCTCTTGATTTTTTTCCGATTGATTATAATTCTATAGTATATAAAATATAATTAAATATTTGTTATTAATGATTAATTTTATTAATTAATGCTAATTATTATTCAATAATTAGTTTTACTATTTTTTGTTCCGGAAAATTGACAAAATCAAAAAGAGCGTGATACAAGAATGGTGGACTTCCGACCCTGGTGAAGTAGTGAATATATTGGGGGAGAGCAACCCTTAATATGTGTATGTGATATAAAATGGAATGCAAAATCAAACCCATGCAAAGTCAGCTAGAGTACCCCAAACCTAATTGGTACTTGGCATCAGTCCGTCTTTGGGCCCCTTAGAGTCCCTGGGTCCCCTTGCAATACGGGGATAGGGGGGTGTACGTTACGGCACCGGAAATAGGGCATCACATTATGCATAAAAGTAATAAAAAATGAATTTCCCCCTTCATTTCTGATTAAATTAAAATAGAGTTTAATCGTTTTAAAATCTAAATTGAATTTTGGGTGATCTATATATTTTAATAAACATGATGTATATTACTTTTTGTGTAAAATTTTTATGAGTAATTGCCTTTAAAAATTTATTACCAAATAAGTTACGTCCGTGAGAAAAATATTTTTTTGTAATAATATTTATTTCATAATCTAAGCATATTTTGAAAGGAAAAAGGCTGTATGTTATTGCTTAAGAATCCTTCCCTGCTTAATTTGGCCAATTGTCGTTGTACATTTGACATCACTTGCTAAATCAAGGTACGTATAATGTTCCTAATTCATGGTAATCTTTAGAGACGCACTATTATCTAAGCCTATTTCTGAGCAAAAAAGGAGTTATTTAGATAAACTTTAGTCAATTGATTGCGAATTTCATCTGTTTTTGAACCATTCACAATGGAAAATACATGTTAAGACTGTTGTCTTGTTTTGAGAAATCTGAAACCACCATTGTTTTTTACGTAGGAATGCGAAAGAAGTGATTGAAATGTTATTTCCAATACAACAATTTCTATTTCTTTCTGGATTGAAAAAAAAGACACAATTCTAATTCATTTGGGGCGTATGATTCACATTTTCATATTTTTAGATTAATCATCTATATATATATATATATTTCCCTTTTTTCATGTATTAAAAAATCTTATATTTTTAGTATATTTTTTTATAAATACTGAAATATTGTAGTTACAGAAATTTAATTTTTTGTAATGAAAGAATGTTATTTTATTGTTTTTTTATTATTGAAATAATTTCGTTTAGTAAAATAATCTTCGAGGAAGTGTTTTATAAATGATTTGTCATTAGTATTATGAATTAATAATGTTTTTATGAGACTATTTTATTAGTTATTTGTTCATCACAATTCTTTGTAAGCATTTTTCTTATTTTTAAACATTTCATATTTATTTTTGAATACGCTTACGTGATTGATTGATTGTTCTTTTTCAAAAATAAAGTGAACGCTCCAGTTTTACATACTAATAAAACTCAAGACCTAATGGGGCTGCTGATTGGTGGAAACCGTTACAGGTCTAGTACATTCCCTAGGAGCTAGTATCAATATTAAGTGCTGTTGCACATATAGGTAAGTAATTAAAGCTCCCAGATTCCTCCCCAGAAGGCCTGAGCTCTAACAGTGCGAACCTGTTCTTAGAATTTTAAATTTGTCGAGAGCCCCTAGGCAAAACAAACCCTCTAGGAATCTTCAACATACCGTAGAATCATACGACATAGGAGCTAAGTCGATTTTCTGCATCTTGAAAATCTATCGACTTAGGCCGGGGTCGAGTCCGCAACCTTAGGCGTACAAGGCCAGCGCCAAAAACTACTACCCCACCCATACTCCATACGATTGACGTCACTGGGCAATTGACTCGTAAAACTTGCCTCCCTCCCATATCAGATTTTCTTTTGGTGCTTGACGAAAGTGACAGTCCTGGGTGGATAGGAAGCTACCTGATTGGTGGAACGAACGTGGAAAAGAGGAGTGGCTAAGTGGTGCTTGCAGACTGAGTCCAAGTGGAAAAAAGTGAATCCGGAAGTTGAGATGAGTGCCTGCTTTGCTATTTGTCGAAAATGTGAATTGAGATGACACTGCATTGGTTGCCCTGCCCTGAAGTTGTCATAGAAATTAAGTTACTTTCCCACCCAGCTGGCAGGACATAATGTAATATGAGTTACTTAAAAAAATTAACTAGTGAAAGGCGTCGAAGAACTTTTTATCGATGTGTGTGTGTACAAACTTTTGACTTAAAGTTATTTTCTTAAAGAAGCTTGAAATATATTTCATTGCTTTAATTCCCTGATTGTTATCATTGGATTTTAAAGCAATAAAAATAATATAAGTGACGGAACTCTTAGTTTTGAAACACAGTCAAGTGACAAGAGAACAATTCTTGAGAAGACACCTACCTCTTGACTACGGTAGCCGAATAGTCATGGTCTCGAGTTTGTGGCTATTGTGGCCATCGTTGCCCAGTCTCGGGGACGAAACCAATGTCTAGTGTGACTGATACCTTCGTAGATGGTTTTAAATACCCGTCGTCTAAAGGGGCTGATGCTCTTAATACCTGTAGAGGTTGCAGTTACTCCTTAGGCGCGGTAAGGAGGCTTCGAGAGAAGTATCTAGCTCATTTTTTCGTCCTCGTCTCCTAACCGTGGTTCAAAATACGAGGTCCATCATCAACCGCCCTCATGTTGATAAAGCGTACAATGGAAATTAAAATAAAATATCATCTAATCTAATTCTCGGAATTTTCCCACTACGCCAACGGGAGGATTTTGAGCCTCGGCTGAGTCAGACCTTTTTTCAAAATCTGTGCAGTCGGTGGTACTGTGTCACCAGGTCTCAAAAAAGAAAACCCTACTCAGACCACGAATAGAGGATTGCTGCCACTCAAACTGTGTTGAATTTTTAAATATAAGATAAAACAATTGTGAAGAAGTAATTTTGTAAAAAACATAAATAGTGAAGTAAATGTTCATATTTAATTCAGTTGAATGCTAATTGTGTGTGCGAGAATTACGTAATTGTATACTTAAGAAAAGAGTATTTATCAGTATTTGTTGGCTTCCATTACCGATATACTCTTAATTAATTGGTAGATGAGAAATAGAAGATTTTTGCAAATAAATTTTATTTATAAAAATTCCTAAATTAAAGTTTTGATGCAACATTTTATTTTCTTTCCCTTCAAAATTATAAAAATGCAAGGAAAATAATTTTTCCTTAGAATAAGTTTTTAAAAATATGGACAGTTTTTTTGTAAATGCTTGAGCCATTACTATTTTTAAATGAATATAAATTTTAATACCTCGGTATATATATATGTAATAATTCCCTCTAGTATCCTTTTTATTAACTCTTTGTACTTATTTTTAAAATAACTTTAACTCTTTGGTCTAAAATTAACATTGTAATCTTAATCGTAATCGACTAATATTATTACGTCATAAATCCCTTTCCTGCCCATTGTAACCAATCAGAGCCCTTATTACAAAAATGTCACGTAGTCCTCACCGTCAGTTATAAAATCCGATGTCTCTGGAAATCTCTCTCTTCGCTCGTTTCTCTGTAGTCATGTAGCCAGCTACTTTGTGTGTTCGGTGTTGTAGTTTCTTTGTCTGTGTTGTGTCGTCCATGTTCATCGTAATTAATATGTTTAAGTGTTTCAAGATATTCAATAAATTGTATTTACTAATTTACCAGACTGCTTCGTCAATCTTTACATAGAAAATGCATCAACATACAGAAAATCACACCACCGGCCACGCCTTATCTTTGGTTCGCTACAGTAATAACATCCACTCGCCACGCCTTACAATTATTTTTACCACTCTCCAGAAATATTATAGAAATATTTCATATATATATATATGTATTAAGATAACCTTTAAAACATATGTACCGTATATAAGAGAAAATTATGTCTCTCTTTTTTGTTAAAAAAATATTCTATAAACTTCTACCATTCGATAAATTTCAGGTTTTAAGGAAATGTTTTATGGGATAAAATTAAAAATTAATTGTATCATTTCTAAACGACATAGAATTAAAAAAATAGTTTAATAGCATATTCTTTAATAATTTAAATTTAAAATAATAAGCAATACTTAAAGCTTAAAAATAAGTTATTATCAAAATTTAGAATGCTGCATAAATTTTGACTTCAGAAAAAGTACTTTATTCAAATGCACTTATTGAAAGCTCTCCTTGAAAATATTGGAATTTAAGAGACGTACAAGTTCTCCTTTTAGCAAATAGTTAATTCTTAGAAAGTTCAGACAAAATGGAATACATAAGAAGCAGCTTTTGAATTAATTTTCAATCAAACAGTACATTCAATATGAAACAAATATGAATAACTTAAAGAGATATAAAATAGATTTTTATAAATAAAAATATAAAATTCTTATAATTATTTTATTAAAGTTAAATTGGTATCTAATTGAATAGTAGTTAAACTATTACCTAACCTTCATTTAATAATTTTTTTAGATAATTAAGAAGAGTTCTCAACATACATCACCATGTTTCTTCTTATGTCATGAGCTGAACTAAGTGGCGTTACAGCCCATAAGGGCCAAGGCCTACAGTGCAATTACAGTTTACATAACCTTAGACACTGGGGTGCATGTGCAGATGTTTCTGTCTAGGGGTTTTTCTGATGTGAAAAAAAACCCCCAGTGTTCAATTCTCAACTAAGCTTGGTACTCATTTATCGACCCACTTAAGTGATGAAAGGCTGAGTCGACCTTGCCCAGCCTGGGATTCGAACCTTTTATTTGTGGCAGGGAAGCCTGATACGCTACTACTCAGCAACTGGGCTTCTCTTATGTTATGAAATAAAACATAATAAGACTTTCTGACATAAGAAGACTATTTAACTTAACTCAGTGACGCAACCCATGAGGGCCAATGACTACTGTGGCCAACTCAGTATACGTGACATTGGGCCCTGTAAAAAGACTATTTAATTGGATTTAATAGTGATGAAAGTCAAGAATAAAAATCACCTTCACAGACTCTTTGAGAAGAAAAAAAGAATAAATATTAAAAACAACGAGAGAGAGAGAGAGAGAGATGAAAGTATATATAATATTTTAAAATATTTCAAAATTTGATATCATTACATTAAAATTACTTCTAATGCTTCCAAATAAATTTTAAATTCAGGGCTCACTGCAAAACAGTCGGAATTTACTTGTTAGCGTCATAGAATATTGTGAAACTTCTATGAACGACATTACTATATAAGTTGCTATTATTTATGCAGCTGCTTCATCTGAACGGTCTGTTGAATTATTTGATTCAGCGCTTCGATGAATAACGAATTGAACCTTGTAAATTATCATATAAATTCGATAAGAAAAATTAAATTTTTCTGAATGAATGACTGACAGTATATAATTTAGTTTTAGTTTTCAAAATTGGTACACAAACTTTTACAAAAAAATTTATTTATTGTACAATAATGATAATAATATATTATTTCTAGTAGAGGAGAGGAGAGTGATCACAAGTCTTTCGCCGGAATACACAAAGATGATACAAGAAAATAGAACAAATATTAAAAACAGAATTACAAAAGAAAAAGAAAGAAATAAAATCTCAGGTAAAATAAGAAATTTTCCTTGCCTCCCTATAAAACTTTCTTTCAAGACTGGACAAAGAATGTCTACAGACATTACAGCTTATCCGCATCAGAGGGAGTAAATAGAGATTGTTTACAATCCTTCTCGATGCAAGTAACCGCATGATACCTAGGTAATTCGAAAATTTGAGGATGGTTTCACACCAGGGTAGCTCCCATGTTCTGTTGTTGTTGCGAGAGAAAAACACCTGCAAGACTATTCAATAAAATTTAAAATTGAGTTCATATGGCTCCTTTTTCATGGAAAAAGGCTACGATGATACTTTTATTTTAATTCTACTGGGTTGCTGATTGGTGTTTTACCATTGCACAAAACCTCCTGGTACATTCCCCAGAAGCTGGTATCTCTTTTTAGAACGGCACCATAAAAGGCGGATACCAATCGCCGCAGGTAAATTTGACGCCAAGTTTCCTCCCCAGAGGGAGGCACCTTAGTGATGCGAAACCGTTGTAGGATTTTAATTTTGCCGAGAGCACCCAAACCAAACAGGCATTCAAGGGTCTTTTACATGCATCATCATCATGCGACATGGCCGCTGTCTGTTTTCTGCATCATGAAAATCCACCGACTTGGGCCGGGGTCGAACCCGAAACCTTAGGAGTACACGGCCAGCGGCGAATCAACTACGCAACTTTTAAAAAAAGACAAACTCGTGCATGATTTCAACAGCTATAGACCTATAACGCTGACTAGTATTAATTGATAGAGGCTTGTGCAATCGGAAGATATATAGAGCTGTTGAGAGGACTGTTTAGAGCTCTGGCATAACTAGTTCTCAGTGGACCCCGTATCAAAATTCCTTGCACACCCTTTTATATGTGGCTCTTTAATATATTAACAACTTTTCCTCACATATTTTGGGGCCTCTGTAGCTTGGGTGCCCCGTATCATTGATACGGTGTTAGCTACGCCCCTGGTTTAGAGGTAGATTTAGAAATCAAGGAGCTGTTGCAACATGCTTAGGCTGTCCTTAAAATATGTGCATATATACATATATATAAGTATAATAATTAATCATGTGTACTAAATTACCATTAGTCTAATAAGACTAAACAATAAATGGAAATATAACAAGACAGTATAAGTTTAAAAAAAAGTGACAACAGTAGTATCAGATGCTTTGGAAATATATATTCATATATACATACACGCATGCACACGCACACATTCATATAATACAGAATGTTTTTCTCGAGCATAAAAATATTTTACATTTTGTTTTAGGTACAGAGTGTAATGATATATATATATATATATATATATATATATATATATATATATATATATATATATATATATATATATATATATATTTCAAAGAAATTACGTAATCAATTTAGAATAGCAGTCTCTTGTAACTGAATTTTAAGTACTTCAGGGTGGAATCGATGTTCAAGATAAAGCGACACGAAACAATGGGAATTTTGAATTAATTCCATAGAATTAACTTTATCCAGATCTGTTCAATATTGGCTAAACAAAATAATTGCAAATACTCTTGAAGAAAAGACATTTTATTTCTTTATCTAGAACAAAAACATGTGTAGTAATTTTATGCGTATTTATATGTTGGTTCCCGAAGAAAGCAGTAAAGAGAAAAACTTTAATATAATCCGCTAAAAAACAATTTTTCAAAAAAAATACAGGCTATGAAAGATATCGTATTTAACATTTTTTGGATACTCTTTACAATAAAATCCTTCCAATATGAGATTATTTAATAATTCTGCCTTGCTAAATTTATACTTATTTATGAATTTTTTAGTTTTCGAAACAGAAAATCTAATCTAAATATTAAAAATAATAATATTAAAAGATTAAAAAAATTTTCTAAACTTAGTTTTGAAATTAAGACAGTATTAAATTAAATTTGATTGACTAATCTTTTCTAAATTCAGACACTGTAAATAACTTCCGCGAAAATTTATAGCATCAAAGCCCTTCTTCCCTTTACGTTTTTCTTTGATATATATTTCATAATTTCTTTTGTTATCCTCAAGAAAGCATCGTAAGATTTCGATAATTAGCTTTTCTTTTTTTTACATTTGAAAATTATCAATATAAATTCGATACCTAAAGAGCCATGTAAAAGGTAGATTAATTTTTAAATATCAAAAACTTTCTACTTTCATAACAAGAATATGATTATATAACTAGCCCCACACAAGAAACTAACTATACTAAATTGAAGATCTTACCTAAAAGAATGAAAACAAATTGTATATTTTCAAAAGTTCAAATTAATTTTAAAATTGGGAAAGTTTTGATTCCGAAATGAGGCTAATATAAGGATTTTATTGCGTATCAAAATAATTACATTTGAAGCTCTGTTCGCATTTTTTACTTATATAATAAACATTACATTAAAAATTCGATTCATCTGAGTTTTTTAAAAATAAAATTTTAGAGTTTTTTAAAATTCAATACTAAATATTTCATCAAGTAACAATTTTTCTTTGTTAATCCATTTCAAAAACCTCCAGAGATTAAGATCTGAACAACGGAAAACATTCATCAGTAATCTTAGTCTATTTTGTTTTTTTAAAAAATAAAAATGAAACCCCTCTTGTCTCCTGTTATTTTCCGTACTCACTCAGGCGTGGAAGATTTTCTGACATACTTGTGGGTACTCCGTAACCATGTTCCGATTGGTCAAATGACCGTTTCGTCAGCTGACCCCCGAAAAACTTCTAGTATAAAACGTGGGTCTCTTGGGATGTTCAGCATCTTCATCCTTCCTTTGTTCTCTGGACTTCTTGGACTGGTGAGTATAGAGTTCTTTCTCTGTTTCCTTCAGCAGTTGTTGCAAGTAGATCATAAGTAGGGGTATGGTTATTCTGATTATGCTTTCTTAAAGTTTACTTGCTTGTTTTTTAAAACTAATTTTGAATACACTGAATTTTGAAATTTTTAGTATTTTCAAAGATGGTAAACTTAATTGTATATATTGAAGTAAAAGATGATAGAGATTGCAGATATTTGGAAAATGATTGCTTAATGGTTATAATTTTTGTTTGATAATTTATTGAGTAAGAAACTGAACATTAATATTTGGTTTACTTAGTTATAGTCATTCTAATAGTAACTCTTTCTCTTTCGAATTATTAAAAACTAAACTCATACCTATAAGTTTCAATCAAGAGATATCACGGCATCTACACACTAAAGTTAATGTTTAAGCTAATTTTATAACCTAAAAAGCTGTGAATATCTCAAATTCAGGCTTGTTTAGCCGTGCTATGCCAGGAATTATTCTTGTTCAAGCTCATTCAATACTTGAAACTAATTTTTTTGCAAGTTACAATCAACAGAGATAAAGATTTCCCCCATACAAAAGTTTTTTTTAAAAAAGTTTCACTTTAAGTCGCGTGTAAGAATTTACTTAAAAGGACATTTAACCTAATTTTTAAAGGAATAAAGATTCTTCAGACCAGGATCAATGACTACAACTGCACCTAAAACATTAAGAAAAAAAGTTCTAAATTCCTTTTGTATGTGGGGGTTGTTAAATGAAAGAAAACAATGGAAGTTTGTGATCAGTTCGCATTCAATATGTTCTGCTTCCAATTTTCTTAAAAAATATTCTACTCTTGATTATGATATAAGTTTATAATCACATATTTAAAAAGTTTGCAAGTAAAGCAAAATAAAGAACCATAGAATTCCATGTATTACGCTCACTTTTAACACCGAAGAGAAAATCAAAATTTAAGGGTGTACGTTGTACGCCGGGTATTAAAAAACAGCTTCAAAAATAAAAAAAAAAGAGACGACTGTAAAAAAATTAGACTTCTACATAGATCGGAATACTATTTATGTAAAAGGAATGCCATACATAAGTAACTTACTTGGTTGTAGTTTTAGAAATACACTATTTTTTTCAAAAGCCTGGGATAATACCTCGAGTAATCACTTTAAAAACATAAGAGCATTGCACATATACATTTCATGTTCTTTTGTAAGAAATGGGGTGCACGTTATAACCTAAAAATTAAAAAAATGGAGGTCGAAAGTCTAGATGCGAGTTACACGCCAATGAGATTTTACAGTAGTTTTTTTTAATACCTAAAATATTATTTTTAATTCCTAGAATATTTTTGGTCTTAATATTGTTACGTATTTATCCGCTTTCTATTTATTTCTATTTATTTCCTCTGTATGTCTTATTACATGTCGCTTTTTAAAATGAATCATTGTAAAATTTCGAAATTAAACATTAATTTTAAATGCTCATAACTTAAAATTTGATCCATGGAATGAAATAAAAAGGTTTTTTTTATTAAAAATAAAGTATACGATCAATAAACTTGTTTTGTTGTAGCATAAATAATTATTTTTCAGCAGATTATCGAAGTTACTACTTTTGCTTCAAGATGAAATTCCTCATGGCAGTAGTTTGTAAGTATTTTATGATATTTCTCTTGTCTTGAATTGAGCCAAAATCAAAATGAAAAATTGGAAAAGATATTTTATTTTTCTATAAACTAATAATTTTAATGAACTGAATAAAACAATGTCCAATGATAAAGTTAAAAGTTTTGCTTAATGCTTAAAGTTTAGATAAAAAATTTATATAATTGATTTGTTCAATTAAATTGCAATTAAAAAATAGAATTTTGATAATAAATAAAAGTAAATTATTTTTCAATACGTATGTAAAAGTGACGTAAATTGGTATATGTATTCAAGAATATATGTGATTATTTATAAAACATAACTTAATTACGTTTTGTTTCAATTTATTTCGTTTGAAACATTTCTAAGAATTTAAATGCTGAAGCTCAGGGGTGACTATAATTTAAAATATCTATAAATAATTTAGTTTTTTTAAAAGAACACATTTTTGAAAATGATGCTTAAATTTAAATAATGTTTTTAATTTTTGCCATTCAATTTAAATTCTAAGAATCACAGAATTTGTTTCATACTGAAATATATTAGATTAAAAACAAAAATTATATTTCCTATTCACTGATCTACATGTTTTTCACAATATTTTTCATTGGTCACATTAATTACGTGCTTTTTCTCAGCATCAATTTTTGTGAAAAAATGCAAATACTTTAGTAAATTAATGTATTATAAATGTTATTGTAAGGCAGTGGTTTCTTAAATCAAGTTGAATTTATTTTTTCAGTTCTATCTGGAATGACCCTTTCAGCTGCAGCATCTAGAGTGAGTATTTTATATTTGCATCTAAATTTCGTTCATTTTTCAAATAAATAAAATGGAAATTAATAAATAAATCATTAATATTAAAACACATTAATAATATCATTTTCTATTATTAAACATCATTATCAAAAAATAGTCAAAAAGAGTTATTTTTACAGCTACAGATTGTGCAAAAGTTAGGGAGGCAAACAATTTTGTATCTATTTAAAACGTTTATCATTTTGATACTTTTATTCAAAACCTAAGCATTTAAGCCTAAAACATTTAGTAATAAAACTTTTACTAAGGAAAACAAAAATTAAACCGATTCTTGCATGTATCGTACAGACGAAGGAGATTCTTCATTTCTTATGAGTTGAAATTGAAGTCAGAAAATTTTATCTTGTACATAGATTTATGCATAAATTTCTTTCTGTTTAAAATAAATGCTTAAGTTTTCAATAAATATGTACTTGATAAATATTCAGCACAAACTTATAAAATAACATACTTACACATTAAAATTCTATTTCGCGAATTCTGTAATGCCATTAAATGATGCATGATCTATATAATTCAACTAATTTAAAACATTTTTGTGGAAAGAAATAGATTGCGCGTAATCTATAATATTTTTGCGTGAAATTCATTGAGGTTTTGTGACATATTAGTATCATATGGTATCAACTTCCAATTTCTTAACTATAATATATTCTGTTAAAAATCTTTATCTAATGTCTCTTTTAAATAGTCCAAACGAGCAGCTTACGAACTTCCTGACGGTGCCGAGCTTATTGTAGGAGCTGTCCGAACTACCTTTGTATGTAGCAATGACGGTTACTACGCTGACATGGACAACAACTGCCAAATCTTCCACATCTGCCAGTTGGCAACCCACGCCGAAGGCACCACCGAAATGCTCCACTGGTCCTTCCTCTGCGGTAACCAAACTGTCTTCAACCAATTCGCTTTCACTTGCTCCAGACCTGAAGATTCTATCCCTTGTGCAAATTCCGGTGATTTCTATTACTTGAATGCTAATCTCCACGCTGGACCCAATTCTTTCTTCCACAGCGACACTGATGTTGCCCAAGCATTGTCCATCACTCCTGGTAGGGGAGATCAATCTGCCTTTGTGTCAGCAGCAGGAGGTGCATCCAGACCCTTCAATGGATAAAAATATATTGGAATGATTCACAATCTAGGCATTTTTTTAGGTAAGTATAATTTTTTGGATACATAATTTGAAGCCCTCTTTCTCCGTGCTATCAATATCTTTTTTTTTTTTTAAACTACGCCCCCTCGAGTAGAAAGTATAACTTTGTTCACAGCGACTGGAAAACTATAAGAGAGGAATTTTTGGCTAATTCATTTTCAAACAATGCATACTTTTTGATGCCTTAGGCCTTAATACAATAGTATTTTTTATTTCTTTCCAAGGGGACAAGAATGAAAGCATTTCATTGTATAGCTATCATTCAAAAAATATCCATTGCTACCATTACATGTGAAATTCTTGTAAATAAATGGTAAAAATAATAAGAACGTAAACAGTTTGCTCATAGGAGACATTACCTTACACGCTGACTGAAATGCTATTTTTAACATTTTCATCACTATTAAAAAGCTTAAAATAACTTGAATAATTAGATAAAAATTAAAAAGGTCTTTATGATTATTGTCAAAAGAAAAAATTGTTAAAAGCATAAACGGTTTTTTAAATTTAAATCAAAGAATGAAAAATTCAGAATGATGCCAATATAGATTATTTCATATATAATTCATATTATTTATTAAAATTTCCATTTAAAAAACTTTAATGTGACTAATGCTAAAAGGAAGGACAATAGAGCTCCCTCTTGTGGCATTGCAGACAAGCAATCGATCTCCAACCACACAGTAGAACGGACTTGTTACTGTCGGTCCGCGTAAACTCCTTGTTGCATTGTATATTTTGGACTTTTCGTACTGTAAGTGTTCTCAATTAGTATGTGTAAATAATTAAAATTATTTGAATTAGCTACCGCAGTAGTTTTAGAGTAACACTCGTTCCACTTTGTCCAAACTGTCCAATCACCTATTGTATTAAAACATCTATGCATTGCATAAGTTAACAAAACATGGTATATAAAGTGCTGTAATTAAATAAATTTTTCCTACAGAACTTTATTGTTTATATTTTCAAATTCAGTAACAAATGAATAATTTTAATGTATTTTTTACAGATTCATCGAAGATATGGCTGCAAATACATTTCCTTGCTAGCATACATGTTGCCTGAGCGCTTATCGGAGAGCGAAAAATCGTGTTACAGCTCTTTTCAAACATGATCTCATTACCAATTTCCGCAGTGGTCTATCTGATTGAGACATCCATTCAATTACTAGACTTGCTTCAGCTGGGAAAGTCCCAACGCTTTGTATGTGGATGAAGGAGGATTTTCAAAGGAGCATTATAAATAAGTTATTGGTTATTTATTACATTGTGTTTGTACATAAATGCTTGTGTATTGTTCGTTTTTGTATCAAAACTGTTTTTACTGTTAAAATAAATTAATATTAAAAAATAATTTACGATCTTTATTCTTGAAACTGTTTTCATTTCAAATAATGCAGTAAATAATAATTTTTGAATTCAGTTTTTATCTGATTTAAGCTTTATAAATTTAGAACGTTTTACAAAGAAATGCTACTTCCCATGCCGTAATTTAAGCTTATTTATTGTAACATTTAATAATTTTCATAACTATTATAATTTTGTGTAAAATCATGTATGTTATTCGAAAAAAATACCAATAATTTAATAATTAAATGAATTACAACCCATTATCAGCTCTCATATAGTTTGTAAATTACCGAAAAAAATTGGATAAATTTAAAATTATAAAGTTAGAAAATCATAGCTTCAGTTGGCCAAGTCACATGCATCATATGAGAATTTCAATTTAAAAAAAGTCAGAATCGAGAGAACAGGACAAAAACTGCAAAAAATATGCATTTTTGTTTTTATAATTCAGTAGGAAAATAATATGAAAAGAAAGCACTAAAAAAAATTCAAAATTCATCTATACATGATACTAGCTGGTATACCTGCTTTTCCCACAGGTGAGTTGAAAAATTAAACAATACAGATTGCAGAATAAAGAAGTTTTTATTGAATTAATTTTATGTGAATTGTAAATTAAATAAAAAAAAAAAAAACTTTTTGCGTATCTCAGCTGGACAAAAAAAACCCATATTTGTTAAATTTTAAGTCTGTAGATCTAATAGCAGATAAAAATGATTTTTTTTTATTTAAAACACTCCGTAACTCCCTTTGGGTTGATTTTTGAAAACATATTCCTAAGCTGATCTCTACTTAGTAAAAGTAACACATTGTTACAAATTTTGAGTAATGAACGAATTAAATAGTGTAAATAACTTATATCTGGATGTGTAACACATTAATATTGCTTTCTGGTGTATTTATTTTACACTAAAGTTGTAATATTCGCAAGCAACGCCGTTCTTTAGACTAAAGTGGCGATTCAATCGAAACATAGCGTAATGTTGGCGATAGAGCCCATTTGACATCATTTTTGGCGATTGATTAAACTGTGCAGAAGTTAATATGCAGTAGCTCCACCTGGTGGTGGGCTACAAAAAAGCGGATAGCACAAAAACCTTCTCCACAAAAAATGCATATACATACCAATTTTCATAGTGGTCGGTTGAACGGTGTTGAAGTGAAGCGAGGTCATATATACAAACATCCATTTATATATATATATATATATATATATATATATATATATATATATGTATATTAATTTGTCTTGCGAAAATTAATTGAGCTTAAGGATCTAGTATTTAAGTTATTTGAAAAACATACACAACGATAGTAACATATAGTACTAAAAAGTATTAATATTCTCCTTTCTGAAAAAAATATTAGAAGTTGCAGTAATCTTACATAAAAATATGGCTAAATTTCTTTCAATAACGTGGAATAAAATAAAATTTTAGACCACAGTTAATTAATCAAAAAGAAAAAAAATCTAATAATATGAATGATTCTTCAGTACAACATTCTTTTTGTCAAATCTCCTTTTTAACAAAAGTTTAAAATTTTGAATATTTAATTTAAATTCAAAGGGGAAAATAATGGAATTTTGAATGTAATATAAAATTTTGAGTTATTTACGCAATATCATATGTTCAACAGATTATTTTCGTTGTTTTTTTAAAAATTTTTTAAGAGAATACAGAAATAAATTTGTTTGCTCCAATAAAAAAATTATTTCTTACCACAAATCATAAGACACTGGAACTTTTTTTCATTGCAATCCATTAAAAAACTTTATAAATTTAAGGTTTAATTAAAAGCTTAAAATACTTGTATCAAACCAAATATGTAAGTGGACGGATTCTTAAACTTTTTTGAGTAGTTATCCAATTTATTCTTTTTAATTTGAAGAAAAAAATTACAAAATTGACATTACAATTTTGAAAAATTAATTTTGGATTTTTCAAAATATTTCAGAATTTGAGACTTTGCTTTTCAGCTTTCATTGCAGAATTTTTTCACTTAAATCTTTGATATTTTTACTACATAATTACTATTAATATTATTCTCCCAACTTTGTAAAATTAAATAGGGCCCCAATTGATACATAATTACATGCAATTTTTCTTACACTTAAGAAGATTATATATATTTTTTAGTATTTGTTCATGTTTTTTTATCTTTGATAAATTAATTTATTTAGAACTAATAATTCAAGTTTATGTAATAATATTGGTAGTTTTGAAATTTATGAATAATAATCGTAATAAAAAGTAGATTAAAAATGTCTAAATTGTTAAGCAAAAATTTAGTAAGAATTTTTCAATAAAAAATGCTTTTTTCCCTGATATTGAGTCTACAAATATTGTATATGGGGATTTTAATCGAGATTACATTTTTCTCGTAATCTCGATCCCTAAAAACACCCCTACAATGTCTGTTTTGCTTACAAGAAGAGGACACGAATAAGGAAATTCATTTCGGTTGAGACTTGGTGTAATAGTAGTACTCCTTTGGGGTGTTCAATCCTTAATGTAATTCCGCCAAATGGCCAGTAAATTCGGAGGAAATAGCCTTTGAAAATCATGCTTAGCTTTTATACAATTAAATTTCAATTTCCTCCACCGTCCCAGTTGATTGGTAAATCGCCTGCTTTCAATGCGGGCGGATCCGAGTTCGAATCCCGCGAAAAGTCATTTCTTTCAATTCCTTTAGTTATTTTTTAAAAATAAATAAATTTATTTATGAAAGGTTTATTAAATATTAAATGATATTTATGTAATTATTATTTTATAAAGTAAAAAAACAAATAAATAAACTTATTATTTAAAATTATTAATAATCAATCATTAAATAAAATCATTTAAAATTATTATTACATAAAATTAATTATTAATTAAAATTACTTAAAATTATTATTAATTAAAATTACTTAAACTTATTAGTAATTAAAATTACTTAAAATTATTATTAATTAAAACTACTTAAAATTATTATTAATGAAATTAATTATTAATTAAAATTACTTAAAAGTATTATTAAATAAAATTATTTAAAAATATTTTTTATTAAAATTAATTATTCATTAAAATTATTTAAAATTAATTATTCATTAAAATAATTTAAAATTAATAGTAATTAAACATAATTAAGTAATTAAAATTCTAATAAATATTTAAACATATTTATAAAAATAATTCTTAATTAAAATTACTTAAAATTAATATTAATTAAAAAAAGTAATTAATTATTATTAACTAAAATTACTTAAATACATTTATTAACATTAATTATTTATTATAATTATTAAAAATTAATATTAATTAAAATATTTAATTAATGTTAATTAAATATTTAATTATTATTCATTAAAATTATTAAAAATATTTAAATACATTTATCAAGATTATTTAAATATTTTTTAACTTAAATAAATTTATTTAAAAAGGACTTAATAAATATTTCGTATAGTTATAAAATAATTAATTTAATAATAATAATATAATATATCTTATAAATTATTTTATAAATTGTTTTATATTATATATAAAATATTTCATTTATTGTATATTGAATATCTTATTATAAAACTATTTGTAAATAATTTTTATGTAAAATATCATTCAATACTTATTATTTATTTTATTATAAATATTATTGGCTTACATAAAATATATTTATTAAACATTAAAAACATATTTATATAATTACAATAATTTTTTTACTTCAGAAATTGCAAAATAACTGCGTAGGATATCATTTAATATTTAATAAACCTTTCATAAAAAAATTTATTTAATTTTAAAAAATAATTATGGGAACTGAAAGAAAACAGTTTTTCGTGAGATTCGAACTTGGATCCGCCCGCATTGAACACAGGCGACTTGCCAACCGAGCCACTCGGCCGGTGGTTGAAAACTGAAACTTAATTGTATAAAAGCTAAGCATGAATTTCGAAGGCTATTTTCTGCGAATTGACTGGCCATTCGACGGAATTACATTAAAGATTGAACACCCTAAGGGAGTACTACTATTACACCAAGTCTCGACCCGAAATGAATTTCCTTAGTCCCGCCCTCTTCTTGTTAGATGCTCTTTGAAAAATTAAATCCTAGAACAGGTTTGCATCTTCAGATCTAAGGTGCCTTCCTCTGGGGATCAAAATTACCATCGGTGATTGGTATCCGCCTATAGGGTGCCACACTAAAAAGAGATACCAGCTCCCTGGGAATGTATTAGGTCTGCAATTGTAAAACACCAATTCGCAGCCCATTAGAGAAAAAAAACAACATTTTTCTGTTGCAGCTGATATGATGTAAGTAAATGATATATAAAAAAGAAATCCTTTTGTAACTCATTTTGCATAATTTTATATGACACGTCATGATTTTATAATTCTTATCCTTCAGAGGAATTAATACTTTTACTTTTAGTTTATTGAGGAAAAACGCATTTAGAATTTTTTTTCTTCTTATATTTAAGCAAAAGAATCTTCAACACAAAATTCTGAAAAATTCCAAAAAGTCTCCTTCAATCGTAGGAAAGCTATATAGGATATCTCTGGCAAAATTATTCATAGTCAAATTATTAAAACTTCAAACTCATCTTTGCAGTTCATCTCTTTTAAATTTAAATTTTTCCTTTCACGATATCCCAACGAAGAGAGGGATTACATGTTTATTTATTAATTCGTGAACTTATCTGGGACTTAAAAGTATAAGTGAAAAATTTAGGTTATACAGCAAAATTTGAATCAATATATATAAGTAAACAAAAATGGTCAAAGTTAATTTTTAGCAAAATATGTCATTCATAGCTAACTTTAGATTTTATATCAAATTGACTTGTTCAATGAGACAGGATTGGGCCAATTTTAAACTTTATGGAGGTAAAAAATACACAGCAGGTAATTCGATAACTTACAAATATATTAACTATTGTCATACCATGGAGCATGCAATACTATTTAAATATTTAAAGTAGTATGACATATTCTACAAAGACGAAAACCCTAGTAAAATTACAATTATATGCTATTAAATAAACAAATTCTTTTAAATCAAACAGTTTATTCAACCCTACATAAACAAAAATATAAAAATAGACATATAGTTATATATATAACTAAAAGTAGGAAGGAGGCGGCATATAGTATAAAGATAAATTCCTATATATGTATATATATATATATGAGTGTCGTAACAAAGAAAACGGCACCGCGGTTAAAGAATTTGAAGCTTTTTTGACTCGAATAATTGATTGAGTTTCGCGTAGAGTAGCAGAAACTTTGATCCGAGAATTAACAAGGGTTGATTGATATGCTACTGTTGTCAAATCCAATGAAAAATGACTGATCATTTTGCATTTAATGTGAAATATAGTTCTGCTTTTAAGCGTTGAATGTCATAATAAATTTACTTAATTTAAAACGCTTTTATTGAATATTCGTTTTGTCATCAGTAGGATTTTTTTTTTTTCTGTTTTATCACTTCTGCTTCTTCCATTTCCCGATATTTGTCTATACAAAGAGGTTATGAAGTGAACTGTGTTCTCTACTTTTATATAAAAATTATTTGTTTGTATATAATTTAGTAAGAGGTATTGTTGCACTTCATTTTTATATATTAGCTAAAGCAGATTTAATTCGGGATACGTGAAGATTTGATAAAAAGCTTAATTTGAATTCTATCTTTTATTCAGACCTTTCATGTCTTTTAATTTACAATTTGCACATTTATTTTTGTCTCTTCTCTCTATTTGATTTATTTGTTTCCCTCAAGTGGAAGCTTACTTTTTGTTATATTTCTGACGCTGAAAGCTCTTAATAGAGTTGTTTTAAATAAAAAGAATTATCTAGTCACTAAAATCTTCTTCTTAAAAGGATCTTATTATTCAATCCCAGAAAGTCAGTCAAAAATTTCGAAGTTAATCAAATAAATGGATCCAGATAATTATTTACTTAGCATCTTAAAAATGAACTTTTTTAATTACCATTGCTGATGGACAAACAAAACTAAAACAGAAAAGCTGCAAATGTTAATAATTTTTTTAAAAATTCCTTTATTTTAACCCAAACTTGTCTTAAAATATCAGCATCATGAGTTCAAAAACCAAATTAAATAAATAAAATGAATGAATGAATGAATAAATAAAAGTAAACAACTAAATAATATCTTAAGAAAAAAATAAATGCTGAATAGTATTAATTATCTTCATTTACATTTAGATAATAATGTCAAAGCTACTATTATAGTGTTTTAATGTTGAAAAAGATTATTCAAATATATTTAATTTTTCTTTGATTTCAGTAAACATATTCTTTCGAATGTTGTGTAGTTAATGCTTAAAATAGTGTAAATAATTCATATCTAGATGTTTAATACATTAATATTACCTGTTGTATTTATTTTATGATAAAAATCGTAATATTTGCAAGCAACGCTGTCCTTACATTATAATGGCATTTCAGTTGAAACTTGGCAAAATACTGGTGATACAGTCTAGTTGGTACCATTTTTGGCGACCAAATTTGGCGAGTGCAACCCTTTCTGGCAACTGGGCTATCATATGGATGCTTCTAAAAATTGCTGGAGAAATCTACTAATATCTCTATCTATGACGTGAGAGATCAATGCTTTCGAGAGTCATTCGAGAGAGATCAATGCACCCTATAAATAGGATCTGCTAGCTGAAACTGAGTTAGAATTGCTTTGACTGTTGAAGAGTACACAGATAATAGATGCTTGCAAATAAACTTCGTACTTTTATTTTCAGACGCTGATAGTTGTGTCTGAGGTAAAGGTGTAAAAACCTTCTGGGATCTATTTTGCGAATTTTGCTGCTGTATCCTGTATTTTTTAGGATCATTTTTAAACAAATTTTCTTCAATTTTAAAGAGCTGTTTTACTCTTTGAGACTGATGACATAAAATCCTTGAGCCCTGATCTACGTAACAATATTTATTAGTTTACTTTCATATTTTATATAAATATTACGAAAAAAAGGTAATTTGCTTCTTTTCTATTAACTATTGTGACGTAACAGATATTAAATAGTTTTTAATTTTATTAGATTAAATTTTTAAAAAACTGTTTTCGAGCTCAGTATTTATTATTGCAATAGTTGTTTTAACGAATTAGGGTAGGGAGAGGGTTAAGACATCAAACCTATTAATAATAAGTCTTTGATGTTAAAGATATCAAAAGCTAAATTGGCTATGATTGAACAATGTTTATCCAATAGAAATTCAACCATAGCCAGGTTCAGTCAGATATTTAGAATGATAGGTGGTTTGTTTTACTTCGTTGATTCCATTATTAAAAAACGATCACGGAAGGAAAACGCAACAGTTATTCAGCTTTGATGATTAGATTGGTTTTTATATGTACTTGTTCTTTAACAAAGCTTTTTGGAAATACTCGAATATAAGACTGTGGCTTTATGAAGTCTACATTCACATAAAACTCAAACATAAGCCGCAGTTATTCTATTTTCAGAAAGATATTGGTCTTGACTACTATGTTCTTTATAATATCATTATCTAGTGAAAAAATAAATAAATCTAAGAGTATTCTTTTCGTTGGAGTATATTAATTTCGATTAATGGAATGTTAAGATATGTCAGTGATCATTTAGTGGTAATAAAATCGTTTGTGTGTATGCTTTATGGTGCAAAAGAAGTAATAGATCTTTTCAAGGATCACCGATGACTACTTAGTTGTAGTATGAAACACAAAACGTTTTCGTGCTGCCATCTGTAGGACACAAAGCAAAATATAGAATATATTATGATTAGAATAATTAATCAATATTTCATCCAAGAAACATGTAAAACAATTTGTTCATATTATATGAAAAAGCGAACATAGAATAATCTGAAATTTTGTGAATGGGAAATTTCATCTTCAACAGAAGTAACTTCATTAAAAGATCCAAATAAAAGTTTAGAAACCCAGAATACAAATTTCGTAAAACGCGATGAAACATTTATGAATAATTTTTTTGAGAAAATAACCCTTTATTAAAAATTAAATTTATAATTTTTAACCATAAACTGATTGCAACATAATATTTTTTACATTAAAAAGGCCAATTATAAAGTTTGTATTCATTTTAGCCTATTTTAAATCCCCCTCCCCCGCCTCAGTATCTAAATGCTTAACTTTGATCATTTTTAGGAAACAAATATACTACAGAAAGTAAAGGAAATAAAATAAAAATTTTACGAACCGAACACGAAATATTTTAATTATTTTAATATTTTCAATGTTTAAATTCTCGATCCGTTATTTTATGTTAATTAACCTTACAATCGTAAGATTCTATAAAAGTTTAATAACACACACATATAAATACCATATGAAATAATTTTCCACATAACAGGTGACAAATATTATTTTTAACTAATTTTATATATTTAAGAAAATATTATTTCTACTTAAACATGCTTTTCTGAAAATAAGATTTTGCGTCGATATAAATAACTTTAAAATCGTCATTTTGATTCTATTTATCATAGAACAAAAAATGTTCTATGACAAATATTCAAACAGTGCAATATATTATAACAATAAATTATAATTTTGAATTTTGGATGATTAAGGATCTAAAATTTACTGAAATGAACAATTGAGTCATTAAGAGATTAGATGAAAATTTATTGACAGTTACGATATGAGTAGAGTGAAAATTTCAGTCTATATCATCATATAACTAAACAACACGACAAATATTGGAATATATATACTTAGTTAGAGTGATGTTAGCACTAGAAAAAAATAGAAAATGCATATTTAGAATTTTCTTCTTCCAATTACTTCCAGGTTTTTTTTTCTTAAGGTATCCGACTACTTGCGACAACTTTTTTTTGAAAAAAAGGAAATATGGAGATCTTTTTGTGATTTTTATATTTATATAGTATATTTTAAGGAAAAAATCCTAAAATTGGTAAAAGAAAAAAAAATTATTATTATTAAAATGGGAAAAAACTAGTAAAAATGTACGAAAAATTACATAAACGGGGCCCGCTCTCTACAAAGATTTTATGTGAACAAATTCTCAATTTTTCAATTTTGATGTATACTTTGTTATTCCTGTTTGAAGTGATCTTCACGATAAGAAATATTTTAATTTTTACAAAAACTAGAGCACTTTTTCTAAGTCATTATACGAATTTGCTTAAAAAAACATTGACTATATTCACATAAAGAGCTGCAAATTTTGAAATAAAACAGTTATTGATAAATCTGAAGATCAAAACACTTCTACTGTTATGCAGAACATAAGCAAAAAATTTCAGCTAATTATTTTCAAAACTTTTTGAGCAATCGCGGTCCCCGTTTGAGTTTTTCGAAAAAAACACGTTTCGCGTAAAACGCATTTCAAAGTTTGACATCTTGTGTAAAGTTATGGCATTTGCTTTTACTAAAACGCTTGTAGTTTTTGTTCTAGTGGAGGGAAAATAAAGTACTTGGTATTGTTATTAAGTTAATAAAATGGTCTATAAAATAAAATCATAAAAAATGTTGCCGATTTTTGAAAAAAATCATGGTTTTAGGGTAGTCGGATACTAAGCTCCTTTTTATAAAAATTATGGTTTCTTTTGAACATTAATTAAACTTTTATTTTACAAATTATAGTTACTTTTAGGATTTCGTGGGATAAAAGTATTGTAAGAATCACAAGTAAAAATATAACTCAATTCATGACTTGGTACATTCTGCAAAAATATTTATATTTATTTCAAAGAAAAATACACATGGGTTCATGAGTTTACTTAACGTATAATACAATTTTAAGGTCAGTTCAAAATTTCGTACTTCATTAGTTCAAATTTTCAGGACATTATAAATGTAATTTCATGCAATATTTTAGATAATTACTATTCGGTCTTATTTTGAATCATTTCTACAACATGTTCTAAATTTCTCTATATTTAGGATTTGAAAAATGAACTAAAACACTGCTTTTGTCCACAACATCATTCGAGGTCAAAATACTTGGCAGACATATTTTTAACAGGTATAGTTTGTGTTTCTTTTTAAAAATTAATCTATAAATGATTTTATTTACAATATAATACAATCATCATCATCATCAATAAAAAATTATTCTGAACTGAATTCAAATTAACTGTTATTTCTAAAATAAATTATTATTAGTGAATCATGCTAGTAATGTAAATGAGTTACATCTATGGTGCGTTTAGTCAATGTAAGCACATAAATTTAAAATCCAGTTGTATTTTTCTTTTCTTCGTTTTGTTTATGCCTGTTTTAATTTACGCATGATTTAAAATACGGAATGAAATTGTTAAACCCAACTAATTATTTTGTTGCAAAGTCTGTCTAATTTCATTTTTTCACTGATGTTAGTTACATTAAAATTATTTATTAAACGTAGTCCATGATTTGCTAAATTTTTGTTTACTAACGTATCTCTCTAAGAATAACAATTTTGTAAAGAACACCTAACAAAAGTATTAGCAGTATCAGTGAAATTTATTCTTAAAACATAAAAAATAACTAAGTTACAGATTTAAAATACAACTAAAGGAAAAACATATAAAAGATTTAAATATAATATGCAATGATTCTTGTGTGCAATAACTTATCTAACTCAAGTACCCTAATCTTGACTTTAAGAACAAAAAGTTACGATTTTTAGGAAGCTTTATGAACAAAGCTTTTGAAAATACAAAAAATAGAAACATCAAAGAACAGTTTATCACACATAATTATAACTAATTATTTTTTCGCCCGGTTTCTTAAAAACATATGTCGAGTTTTACGAGATTTTATCGAACTGAATGGTTTACCAATGCTTTTTTTCTCTACATTATATGGTGAATAAAAACTAACTTTACTTATAATAATTTGAGTAAGAACTTGAAAAAAAATCTGGAGTAATAAGTTTTGGAGGCCTTTTTGATACCTAAATTAACCAAATGTTTTAGATGAAATATCAGTATTTACTTAATTTTCAAAAACGTTCGAAGAACTCGACTAAGATTTTTTTTTAAAAAAAATATGTATATATGGGGAATGTTTCGTTCTCATTTAAGTTTATTAATAACTAATTCTCTTATATTTTCTGAAACCATTTTATCTCAGAATATAATTCCAACAGAGAATTAATCATTAAATGCTTTATCTTCTTAGTTATTATAGGGAGAAAAAACAGAAGTATCAAAAAACAATTCCAATGTACTAATAAAAAAAGGTTTCAAAAAATATTTATAGATGGCAGCACGAAGCACCAATTTTTTTTTACATGGCAAAAAAAATTTAAGACGTGTATGAAAAGAACAAAAACGTTTAAACTAACTGAAACAATGAATATACTGTAATAAAAAGCTATTTTTTTATTTAAATGTAACTAAGAAACTTAAAAGAAAATCAAGGCAAATCACAAACTCGTTTTTTTTAAAAAAAAATTAATAATAAATATTTTTAATTCGAATGTTTTTTTTAAAAATCATACATATATAAATCGTATAGAGATATATATGTCTTCCAGATTTTATCACTTCAGGCACAAGTATGAAGTGATGCCCCAAGGAATAGAAAAATCAAATAAATAAATAAATTCCATTAATAACTACCAACCATTTGCGGGATTATAAAAAAATGTTTTCAAATAGTGAGATGTTCGGAAATATTTATCTTTAGTTTTATTTACAAAAATTTGCATCAAATCTTAGAATCTCAACCTTTTTTGTTGATGGGTTGGATTAAAATTTTGTACATAAATTTAAATCCCATTTTTATCAAAGAAATAATCGTTTCATTTTTTGCTTCATCAAATTGCTAATTAAAAAGATCGATTTCAAATCATGTTTTCTTACTTATCTGGAGGAGGCTGTTACCATGCTTGAAATAACATGTGTAAGCATACCTGCTCAAACCTCATCTAGTAAAAGATTCTTTTTTTTCTCCTTCTTTTGAACAATAGCACGATGAAACGCGTAACAGACAATTCGATATCTACTTCAAGTAATTGACCGATACGATTGATTGCTAAATTGATTCTTTTACATTCAAAATTCAAATACTGTCTTAATAAATCAGCTTTATACAAAAAATATAAAAAAGTATAGCTAATTATCAAACATGGATTTCTTAGGGAAAAAAGATGGCCCTCGGACAAGTTTCTTAGATATGACGGAATTATCCTTCTACATATTGCGTAGAATACAATCTGTTTATTTCGGAAAGATTTACTTTACATTTATATATATATTTGTCTACATTTACGGCATTATTGTGCACTTTAATATTTTTGATAGGGTCTTACATTATGCGTAAGAATCACTAAGCAAACAACAAAGGAAAATATATAAAAGAAAAAGATTACTTTGTTTTGATGTGATTTAAAAGGTATTATGTCTTTTCAGTTTGTCTACATGTTTTTTTTATGTTACTGTTTTAGTGCTGAAGATCATTTTTTTTTTGTGAAAATACGTTTATGTCGTCCCAGATGAATGAATCTCTTAAGAACTGATTATCATATATGCATTTCATTATAAATAAATCACATAGATGTTCTATTTCAAAAACAACAGAAAAAAGTCAATAATTTTAAGAGATTAATATTACAGATAAAACCATTTTTAACACCCTTTTATAAGCTTCACTTGTATGTAACGGAATCTTTGAACTCAATTTTTGCCCACTTTAAAAAGTCAGAAAAATTTGAAATTTTACTCACTTGTCCAGGACTGATGACAACACAATAACGCAATAATTTTGTTCCATTGTTCTGATCAGGATCATCGAGATTTCGATTTCCCCTTTTCAGATCCCATCCGCATCTGACGACTAATTTCAGATCCCAGTTCCAGATTTGGTGACTAAAAGATTAAGTTACAACTTCGATTAACTATAAAAGGGCGTTTTTTAATTTTTTTAAACCATAATTTATATGCTATGCTTATTATAAAAAGTGATTCTTATATAATTTTTTAACATAATGCATATTTTTACAATAAATTTGCATATAACTTTTTATATATTCTGAGGAAATGCGTTTTTATGCCATGGATCACCTCTTTATTTACCTAGTACATAATTATCTAATGTTGTTTTTGAAAACATAATTGAAATTTAGTTAATCTTTAGGTATGATAAAACTGCGCTTTTAATTTGTAGTAAGTGTAATAAAAATTCACACAATAAAATGTTCTAGAAATATTTTTAAACATTTTAAAATCATCTAGAATGTCAAGTAAAATAATAAATTTGAATTATTATGTTCACTACAAATGCAATAAATAGATAAATAAACATTTCCGAACAGTATTATTACATATCAGCGCATCAGATGAAAAAAATATATAAATTGAACATTAGTAAAATTTATTTTGTGCACAAACAATCCATTTTATCACAAAAATATTTAAGGAAATAATAATAATAAAAACATATTGTTAGAGAACAATTGCTAACTAAGTCATTTTATCGTCGTTCTAACTTCGTCTATGAACTTGTCGCCTTAAAAAAAGTTAATGTATGATAAATCTGTAGAAACTAAAGATTCTTATGTTGGTTAATTTTCAAAGTTTTCATATTGAAGAGCCATCTCAGATGTTATTTCGGCAAGGTTCAAAATAATGAGGTGCGTCACCACCAGTTTTTGAACCACCACTCCATAGTGCGACGTTATTAAACAACAAATCTATCTATTCTATTTGAATAATGAAACTATGTTTTAAGCCCTTAAAAGTGGCTTCATTGAGGAAAAAGTGTCTTTTAGAAATATACTAGCTGCATGGCCCGGCGTTGCATGGGTTTCTTCAAGTGTGTAACTTTTTGCCAATGGAAATTTTCTACTCCCCACTCGGTGCCAGAAATTCCTGTTGCGTGCGTGATTTCTATTCTAATGTCATTAAAATTCCCTTCTTCGAAATTTTTTCAACCTTTTTGCCCCGTCAAATGGGTCTGTTTCCCCTCCGCTTAGCCCGGCGTTGTACGGGCTTTATCCAAGAGTATAACTTTATTCCTATGGGATTTTCCCCTTTCCTTCTCGACTCAAGGACTTTAGGCGTATGAAGTGAGGGATTTCTATATTGACCCTCTTGCTGCGTAGTTATTTTATCAGAGTAGGTTCAAAAATTGCGTATTTTTTATTGCATACTTCAAATCTACGTTTTAGAGTTAAAATATACAAAAAAATATTTTAAAACAGTTTTTATTTTAAAGATTTAAAAGAGCACTTCAGTATATGCTATCAATTATCACATATATTAAGCATACATAAATGAATGTATTTAAAATGACATTTCCGAAAAAATATTTTAGCAGCTTCTGTTAAGAAAATCTCATCGTAAACATTTTCAAGATGATTGTAATATGAGGCTTCTCTTGTTTATATGGTTATCAACTACTGTATTTTCCCGGAAAAAATTCTATCCAAAAAATAGATTTTAGTAGGATTTCTCTCAGAAGTTCAAATGATCACGGTAGTCTAGTGCTCATTATCATGAGCTAATAGCCAGTGTTGTCAAATCCCTGATTCAAGTCCTGATGTCACGAAAGACCCCCATATGGAAATGAAGTCGCGGATTTCTTGGCCAAAAAGGCTGCTCTGAGATTGCGACTACTGATTATGCACTCACATAACGAGAGATTTACTCTTGAATGAAAATTAAGGACAAGTAAGTCTGGCTGGCCTCTCCCGACCATACCGGGATTAGTAGGAAAAGCCCTGGGGGTGCTTTGGAATTTGAGGGAGACAGAAATGATCAAACGGCTGTGTCCAGATTGCTCAGTGGACATTTGAAATGCATGACCTTCGAATCTGACTATAAGATTTTCCAGACTTGTTCCAAGTCTCACCTATTGTTGACTTTCCCGTGAACATATCCTCGATTGTTTGGGGTTAGCTTTGGAAGATGTCCATGCGAGCCATGTCTGATGCTGGACTTTGCTAGGGTTAATGGTCTCATGGACCTGATCTAGCTACCTCTAGATCCTGAAGGGTTGGACACAACAACAGGACCGCCATATGGAAGTGCTGTTACACGTTAAATCTATCATGGCTCAGTTTCTTCTCGTTGAAGTGGTGTGAAAGTTAGGAAAGTGGAGAGCCGCTTCAAGTGTCATCCTCATTACTCAACCGCGATTCAAAATTGCCTTAAAAATAACAATAGCCCTCTTAGCATTGCTTTGAAGTACTATGTTGATAAAACCTTCCCTCACTCTCAGAAGTTTGAATTATGTGTGTGTGGCTTACATCGAAAATAATCTAAGATAAGATAATCTGTGGCAAAGACAAATTACTGTAAAATCCGGTGCATAACGTCCACTTTTAACACAAAAAATAAGATTGAAATTTAAGGATGTGCGTTATACGCCGGGCATAAAAACGATGGCTTTCAAAAAAACAAAAGAGTGAGCACTAAAAAAATTTACTTCCACAGTGTTTGTTTAAAAGAAATGACATGCCTTATGAACTGAAAGAGAATTTTCTAGAAGTATACTATATTTTTCGAAAAGCCTGGGATAATACCTCGAATAAATTATTCCAAAACATAAGGCATTGTATAAGAACATTTCAAATTTCTTCTTAAAGAAGGGGGTGCGCGTTATACGGCGAATATACCAAAAAATTAAAAAATACAGCTTTAAAGTTTGGTTGCACGTTAAACACTGGTGAGCGTTATACGCCGGATTTTACTGTAAATACATTTGCATAAATGCCCAACAGTCTAAATGAATTAATTATATAACGACATTAATATAAAACTAACTACAAGAATGAATCGTCAATAAATAAATGGACGAAATAGGCACTTGATAAAAATGTATACTCTTATTCACGTTGAGGTCGAGTGGTAGCGCATTGCGCTTCCACACCACAGGGCCGGAATTCTGTTCTCGGGCAAGGTCAACTCAGCCTTTCATATCCCTTCTATGGGTCGATAAATGAGTACCAAGGTTGCTTTAGAACTAGACACTGGGGGTTTCGTTTCAGACTGACCACACCTGGTCGGGACATCTGCTTATGCTTCTCAGAATCCAAAGGTCATGTATAAGGAGATGGGCTCAGTAACCTTGGCTCCCAAAGGCTGTTGCGCCACTGAGTTTAGTTTAGTATTATTCACGTATAAAGAAATAAAATCCTACATACAAATACATTTAAATCATTGTATATGTTAAAATGAATAAACATCTAGATTTTTACGTATAAATAAGTCTATGTTGATTTTTATGAAATAAATTTTGAATGATATTGAACAAATACTTGAAAAGAATTAGACATTCCATATAAAAGGTCATAATTCTCGTTTAACCAAAAATAATAAAAGAACCATACAGAGCTATTTTAGAGGAATCAGTTTAAAAAGTAATATATACAGATGAACTCTCTAAAATGTACTTTATTTAGATCATTTAAGTTCCTAAGATATAAAAGAAATTTTTGAATTTATCACAGAATAATAATTAGAATTTTTATTTTTGTTTAAATATATGAGAGTTTGAATTAGGATCTAGTACTGAGAAACAATTTATTATTTGTTTCATTGGTAGAATTTTTTATTTAAATTTTTATATCACATTTATTATGTAAAAATAACCTATTATTTACCTGAATTACTATTAGTATATATGCATACTTCGGGACATCTTTAAAAAAATTAACTTGCTTCTTCTTTTTTTTTTTTAACTATGAAATAAATTTAAAAAGTGATAACATATACGTACATAAATCCTTATATAAATATATACAGCATCATTACAGCTTTCCTTAGTACTCAAGTGATTAATGGGGAAAAGTTTTCTGACGTAATTATGATTATGGTACATAGTGTGTGTGTGTGTATTCCATTTCAGAAATTGTTAGATAATATAACATTCCACAGCCAAGACGGTGCTGAGATTATACATAGTTAGGAATTATTACTCACATTATATAGACAGTAAAATTGCCGCTCACTGCTTAACTACTAAGACGAGCAACTTAATGACGTTTGCTTGGAATAGTCAGTCAGTAAGCAATTGCCAGACAAGCAACACTGCGTCTATAGCAAGAGCAACAATTCTGACGAACTCGCTTCATTTAAAGTAAGAGACATAGTATTCGATAACTATCTAAATCACTCTGTAACTGGTTTATTGAATATTTATAAATAATTATAAAATCAGATATATATATATATATATATATATATATATATATATATATATATATATATATATATATATATATATATATATATATATATATATATATATATATATATATATATATATATATATATATATAACTACACACCTGGAGGGATTTAAACTTATCCGACTGTATCAATAATGGCGTAACGGAGAACACTTGGGCCCCCCTGCAAAGTCAGGTTTTGGGCCCCCAAGTTGGATTTTACAAAGGGTAGGTACTTGGCGATCGTCAGGCTGTGGGCCCTCTAGAGCCCTGGGCCCCCCGCGATGCGGGGGTGTACGTTACGCCACTGTGTATCAACTAAGGATTATAATATTTACTTTCTTGTGATCTCTGAAAAACAGACTTCTAATAACGCGATTTGATTAAGGGCAGTCGGAAAGGTAAAATTTGATTTTTTGACAATTTGAGATTTTTACATTTCCACATAGTACAGATTTTAACCTTTCTAAAAATACCTTACTTTAACCTCTAGGGTAAGTAGAAGCTCTAAAACCTATTTTTAAATAATCGTTGAAACTGGGCCACGCCCATTTGACAAGCGTAAAAGTAAACAAAGTTTTTTGTTTTGGCTTAAAAGTTGAGCGTCTGGTATAAATCAAAACATTTATCTTTTATTGTATAAATTGAGCCTTTTATTATTTTATTTCCTAACCCATTTGAAACTTCACTGTATTTTTAACGGTCAAATCAGTGTTTGCTTACACTTTCAAAACTGCGTTATAATTTTTTGAACTCGCAAGTATTCTTTAACATTATTAAGCTTAAACTTTCAAAAAATTGCTATAATATATCGACTTTACCATGCCTAGAGCATCGACTAAAGTATTTAAGAAACGAAGAGGAGTTTTTAATAAAGGAAGATGTAATAAAAGTAATGATGGTTGTGGTGAAAGCAATTCTACTGTTCCAAAGAACTCTGCTGATGAAAAAAATTGTGCTGATGGTGCAAAGCTTTGTACTAATGAAACTGAACCATCTGCCAGTGAGAGAAAAATTGTAAACATGGATATTTCATATTCGGATGAGGCTTTTTCTGGTTTCAGAAATGTTATTGTGGACATTAACCTTTTAGCTTGTGTGTTTTTTGAAGCTGTAAAATGTATAAAGTGTGAAAAAACAGGACTCAGGTTGCACCTCAGTGAAAGTAACTGTGGTGAAGCTGTGAAGTTTCACTTAAAATGTCCTTCTTGTAAATATAACTATACTTTTTTAACTCCAAGAAATGCGATAGTTCTGAGAATTACGAACTGAATACCCGGCTAGTGTATGCTATGCGATGCATAGGTAAATGTGCTGAGTCTGCTAGGATGTTTTGCGGTATCATGAATCTTCCCCGCCACCCACAAAATTCTCAAAGTACAAAATGTTTACTGCAGGCAACAAGAGAAACCTGTGAACACAGTATGGCAGAAGCTGTTCGTGAAGCCGTTGATGAAAATGATGGAAAAAGGGACCTTGCTGTTGCTGTTGATGGTAGCTGGCAGAAGCGTGGTTTTTCTTCGAAGAATGGCTTGGTGACAGTCACAAGTGTTGATACCGGCAAAGTTATAGATGTCGAAGTTTTTTCAAAACATTGTATTTGTCCGAACAAAACCAAGCATCTTCAAAATTGTAAGAGAAATTTTGAAGGCTACAGCGGTAAGATGGAAGTAGCTGGAGCTCTATCCATTTTTCAGCGTTCCCAGTCTCTCTACAATGTTCGGTACACAAAATATTTAGGTAAGCGTTTACTTCTATTGTCGAGAACAAAGTATATGGTGACCATTGCTCTGTCGAGAAATTAGAATGCATAGGTCATGTTATGAAAAGAATGGGGACACGTCTTCGACGCTTGAAAACTAAGATGAGAGGTCAAAAACTTTCTGACGGAAAGCCTTTATGCGGAAGAAATAGATTGACAGAGGCAGAAATCGACCGTCTGCAAGCATATTATGGTCTAGCTATCCGCAGAAATTTGTCTAGCGTGAAGGACATGCAACAAGCCATATGGGCAATATTTTTACACAAACTATCAACCGATGAAAAACCTCAGCATGGATTTTGTCCCTCTGATTCAGATACGTGGTGCAAATTTAAAAAGCAGAATTGCTTGGGGAGACTTATCATCACAAAAATAGTTTACCTGTGGATGTTGTGGAGGCCATGCGACCTGTTTTTAGGGATTTAGCTAATCCAGAATTGCTAAAAAGTGTTTACATGGAGGTACGCAAAATCCTAACGAAAGTGTAAATAATGTAATATGGTCTCATGTACCGAAGAAAACATTTGTACAATTAGAAGTTTTGTCACTGGGTACATATGATGCAGTTTCCTCATTTAATATGGGGAATGTATCAAAACTAGAAATTTTGAGAAAATGTGTATTGAGCCTGGTGATTACACGGTACAGGCGATGGAGTGCCTCGACAAACAGAGGCTGTTACGAGCAAAATACTATTGTTTACAAAAACAAAAGGAAGTTAGGAAGGAAAAAAGACTTAAAAGGAAGAAAGAAGATGATGAGCTACTAAAAATGCTGATGATTTAGAATATGGAGGTGGCATGTTTTAACTAAAAGTAATTATACGTTAAAATCAATTTTTCTCAAAATGTCAATTTTTGATGTTCGATGTTCCTTTTCTTAGAAACTACTGTTCACAGGTATGTAAATTTTTATGATATATTTATAATGATGGCTAATATATACTAAAATGAGTTTTTTGTAAAAAACCCCAAAATTTATTTTTTACAAATTTTTTTATGTGAAAAACGGGTTAACGTAAACTATGTTTGATAAAATATTTTATAAATTATGAAAAAATTCAAAATTAGCTAAAGCTCATTTGAGTATAATGAGAAATGTGTATTTTAATTATATGAAAAATTTCAAGCATGTACATATAACAGATTTGAGAAATGTACCTCGAAAACAGCCAATTTAACATTGTCGGTATAGAGGTTTTCCGACTGCCCTTAAGGGGGTTACGCTCTAAATCGTTTGTTGTAAACTCCCTCTTGCCGCAGCAACGCTTCTAAAACATCTTTTTCTTTTATATCTCGTCTATCCTTTCTTTCACTTTTCCTCTGTCTCTCTTCTCATTCATTCCCTACACTTCTATTCAACTTTGTGTACATCACAGTTGTATCACAAGGTGAGGTTCTCATATCAAACATTGTATAAAAAACAATCCGAGAGGTTCGTAAGCGAAATGCGTGTGAAAACCTGTTCCATAATCAATGAAGAACGAAGGACAGATGTTTTCTTGAAGAACAATATAGCGAAATTTAGTTTTGACGGGATATGGTAGTAGAAGATAACTGGAGTAACCTTTAATAGAAATACTTTAATAGCAACAGGTTGCAACCTCTCTGTTGGACTCTTGAACATATGGGTTGAATCCTAATTGTCTGTAAAAATGTTATGATGAGATGAGTTCGGATAAGTTAGGATTTTAGTTCCTAACGCAGACCCCACGAGGTTAGTGGCCATTGGTGTAGCTTGCTCAGAGGGGGCCATGTATCAAAATTTCTTCGGAGTCCTTTTTTAGATATGGGAGCTCTGTTAGAGGGACTGTAGTTACGCATGCTGGGGCCCCTCAAGATTGGGGGCCCGTATCATTGATACGGTGGTAGATACGCCCCTTTTAGTGGCCAAGTTTACAAAGAGGCACTGCGCAAAGTGATGGTGGTTCCATGAAAATATGGGATGCTTTTACATGGCCTGATCACCATACTTTGGCCATTGACTGAAATCACTAAGTTCCTCTATTTGGAGATTATTTGTATACCCTCCGGTTTTCTAAGGGGTTGCATCAATTGTCCCATACTGTGAAGGTGTAGTCTCGTTTTGTCTATAGCCCGGTTAGTATTGGAAATTATTGCACCTCTACACAATACTGCTCACTCAATCCTGTCTTGAATTATATTATATCTTTATTAACCAGCTGAATATCAGTAGAGGTAATAGTGCATAAAAGAGTTAAATAACGTTCGCTTCTCCGTTTGAGCAATTTCGATACCGATCTTCCTTGCCAGTACGTATTGGTATATATATATATATATATATATATATATATATATATATATATATATATATATATATATATATATATATATATATATATATATATATATATATCCTGTCGCTCTCTTTATAGATTTATGATTTCTCCTTCCGTTCAGCTGGAAAGAAAGTAAACGTTGCTTTTGCTAAAATGTAAAAAATCAAATTTAACAAGTAAAAATCTTTTAGAGGTTTTTCTTTAAACACCGAAGCATTCCTAAAAATGACTCAAAAAGGAATGAATACTCTTTATTTCCATAAAAAATAAAACGAATTATTTTACAATTTTAATTACAGACATCTATATGTTAAAATTCATACATATTTCAATATCTCAGTAAATTAATTTACGATATTATTCAAAAGAGAACAAAGATTGTGAGGATGAATTTTTTCAAAAAAAAAATCTTTAAATTTGCATTAAAATTGATTGAACTTTTTCCTCTTTTTATACTTTTCCTCAAATTTTCTTCACAAAACAAAGTAAAATAAGACAATAAGCCTAAGACAGGAGTTCTCAGAATGCTCGCAAATACTCAAGATATAGCACGATTATTCAAAGTATTTGAAGTATAAACTTTGGCCCCCGATAAAGTTTCCATTAATATCTTTAACCAGATAAGACACAGAAGTCGTTTGCATAGAATTAATAGTTTTAATCTTTAACATACAATTATAAATAAATACACGAAATAGTAACCGATTACGTTAACAGTGGTTATACAAATATGCATAAGGTATTGCGGAGCAGTGGATAAATATGTACATATCATTATAAATACTTGATATAAGTTTATCTACGCGAAAATGTAAAAATTAATATTTTATTTTGACTTTTGAGAAAAACGGTAGCTTTCAGGAGAAATTTTAAAAAATGTGAATTTGCATTACAAAATACGTGTGTGTGATAATACGCTTGTAAAAGAATTGCCGAAAGGAAATCTATTTATAGAACAAAAGCGAAACGAAGAAGGAAAAACCCTTTCTTTTTGTTTATCCCGACAAGGAAAGAATATCACATTTTTATTCTTGTTTAGTATACCAACTCCACTCCACTCTATAACATGTACGATACATTTACATTTAAAAAAGAAAAAGAACTTCGCTATTGTGTTAAGGCAGGCTGATTAGGTCAGAAAACAGCTGGTGGCGACAATAGACCAAATCGAAGGCGCTTATTTAGGAAGAAATTCGAAAGGCCAGAGGTCGGAATAAAAAAGAAAGGGAATCTATTGAATATTTAGTAAAATAATTTCGTGGGTGATGTGTTCCTTTCGCATTTTTTTTTATCGCAGTTTTCGGTAACGTGTAATTAATCACTTAGAGGAAGATGGATCGAACAGGAAGATGCTGAATCACATACCTGCCCAGAAGCTACATTTCGTGATCGATAAAGGATCAATGGGCCTTCTCATTAGATATGAGTAGATTGCCCCACAGAGTTTGGACTGCTTGTGTCTTTAAAGCGTTTCGTGGTAATTTGTCTTCTGCATAATGAAAAATCTGACGATGACTAAGCGGTAAAAATGGTACTGATACTTTGTAAAACTGCAGAAGAATTATGTCGTGACTTTATACACACTCACACAAAAGGGTTAAAAAAGGCTTATTAACTTCTGAAGAAGTTGGCCCCGTATAAGTTGAGCTGTTTAAAACTCAACTGATATTCAAAGCCATAAACATTTCTAACTCGTTATTTAATTCAGGTAAAACAAGGGTGTCAAACCCAAAGGAAAAATGTGAACCAAAAAAACAAGCTTTAACTTTAGGTGGGCCGCAAAAAAATCAATATTTACAGAAACCTAGGTATCGCATTTACCTAACTGTGGTATATTCAAAACAAATGAACGTAATTTCTTTAATAACGCAAAAAAGAATGTAATTTAAAAAAACGTTTAGGAAATGGTACTTACCTTATTTTTATTCCTTGTTATTTTATTATATATTATTGTGTGCTGATATATTGACCGAGCCGCAAAAATGTTAGTTGTTGGCTACATGCGGCCCGCGGGCCACGAGTTTGTAAATGTTGCATAATAATTTATTTTATGATTATAAATATACCGTAAACATCGTTTAACACTAAACTGAGGGAACTGATATACGTTTTCGTGTCAAAGAATAGTGCAAAAAAATTTATTCAACAAAATTAAGTTTATTAGAGAACATTTTATTTACATAGCATATATGCATGTAATGACTAAAGATAAGATAAACAAAAGCATTAACAAGAGCTTAATGAAATTTAATACAAAATTTTCATGTTTTTTGAAAAACAAAAACATGTATTGAGTTTTGGGAAAATAATCTGATATTTTTCTTTGCATTGTCTTTTTTAGTATCAAATTATCAAAAAAGTATTCAATGCCGTTCATTTTGTTATTCATTTCACCCTTAGAATATGGATCTAAATAACTGCACATACTTTTATGATGTTCCTCATTTCGGATGACGCGGAAACAGGAATTGTTCCTTTCATTTTCGTCGTCGGAATCTGCCTCAATGATATTTTTCCAGCTATCAACAAACTCCAAAACGTCCTTTTCTGTGATTATTGGAGCTGTACACACATTATCATCATCTACTGCAGTGAATTCTTCCGATGATACAGTTGGACCGTCCAATTATACAGAAACTTTGTCAAACATCACATTAAGTGAAGAAAAACTTTTCGTGTTGACTGATTTTCGTTTCGTGTTAAGAAAAAATGCCGTGTATTATTTCGTGTTACCGTTGTATTATTTCGTGTTAACCGATAATTCGCCTTAACCATTTTTGCGTTAAACGTATTTCACTATAGATATATTTCATTTCAGCATCATTACTTCAGATAAAGTTTAATATTTGGTGGCCCATTAATTAATTTCACATAAATACTCATATAAAACTTCTGAAAACCATCTGATTATTATTTAATGCAACTATTAATCGAATTTGATGAGTAGTATTTCTTGTTTTGGAAGTCATACAATTTATTTTATCTTCAAAATGTATCAATTACATCCTATATTTTATGTCATTCGTCAATGAAAGTAAGATAATAACATTGTTTTTAGATAATATTCATTCTGTTAGCCAGAATCTTTTAATATTCTTTTATTTAAAAAAAAAGTGTATCGATTTAATAGTAATATAGTATGAAATTCGTTTTATTTTTTCATGCAATAATTGCATACGTATAATAAGTTTCCCTAAGTATAGTTATGATTGAAATTACACAAAAAACTTTAAATTTATCACTATCAATATCCAATGAATAGTGACAAATAAAGTGAGGTTGATATAAAAGATTAATTAATGATAACGAAAAAAAAAATCTGACAAATTGACACAAAAACAAATCTGGAAAAAAATAATTTCTTCCTAAAACTAAAAAAAGAAATTTCAATATAGCAGCACTACATAATCATAACGAATAATTCATTGAAGTTATAACTGCTTATATTTAGAATAGTATTATAAATATATATATAGTTCGTTATTTTTTGGATTCGATTTAAGAGCTCGGAAAAATCGCTGCATTATTTATAATGCGTTACGGCGCATATATTTCGAAATTAGATTTGTTATTTGTATCTTTTCATCTCTTATAATTTTGAAAAGCAATTTTGATCGGCTAGAAGTATCAAGTTTCAAAAGTCAAGACACAAAATAACAAACTGTTTTATCACATTTCTAGCAAGAGAATTAATAAACAAAGACACTTTTTTGTATTTTTTCTCAAATTCTATTAAAATATTTAACTTTAGGACCTTTGTTTCTATTTTTTTCTGAGTCGTATTAGCTTTCATTTCAAAATAAAAAAAAATCTCCAAATTTTTTCTTTTTTAAAAAGTGTGATAAGACTAATGTTTGATAAGTCAAGGAGAGATTTCGAGTACTGATTCATGAGATTGTTGCAAGGAATAATGGAAATGTTGTCCATTTTATTCAATCGGCTTGAATAGTTTTCATTCAGAGTAAAGAACATCCAAAACACCAATTCAGATGTCATTCTCGTCATCTGACCTTGATTCGAAGGTAAAATATTCTCACTGTCAGTTGGTATAATGTAACTTTATACAAATAAAACCAAATACGGTGTTTCTTTTTTCTCCAGTACTATCTAAACATTTCTTTGTTAGTGTGCCATTACAATTTTTATAATTGTTAGGAATTATTGTTTATATTTAATTTTACTGTACATCATAATCTCATGACGTATTATATATATACATACACCCAGTAGCGCACACAGGAATGTTTCAAGGGGGGTCCGTGGTCGAAAATTCACCATTCTTGTATCATGCTCCTTTTGCTTTTGTCGATTTTCGGGAACAAAACACAGTAGAAAACTAATTATTGAATAAATAATTAGCATTAATTAATAAAATTAATCATTAATAACGAATACTTAATTAAACTTTACGTACTATATGCTTAGAATTATAATCAAACGGAAAAAAATCAAGGGCTTTTGGGGCCCCCCTTGTGTGCACCACTGCATACACCGGGTGGCTATAACTAAAGTTACACTATTCAGAGGCCTGTAGAACCTATTCCGCTTATCGGATTTTAATAAAACTACTTGGAAAATATGCTATATGGACCAGTGGGAAAAGATTTCTGCAATAAACAAATCAGTACAAATTTTGACCACCGGGTGACTTTTATCGAATATTCTTTATCAAATCCGTAAAACTTATACATAATTTTGCAGTCGCAACCAGAGAATCATTCAGCGTGCGTTTGTCATCATTAATCATGCCCTTTCCAAAAAAAAATCGAGCATTACTGGTAAAATTATTTTATCAGAACCACAGCAACTACTTAGATGCTCTGCGTGAATATCGCATTTCAAGAATCTGCAAAAAGGCCCCATATCGAGGATTGGTTTAAAGAAGAGGATCATGAAATTTGAAGAAATTGGAGATTTGGGTGTGCTGCCCTGAAGAGGACGGAAACTGGTTGGAACTGGAACTGTTGAAGAAGTCGCTACTGCTATGGTTGAAAGAGCCCCCAGTTCAATCTATTCTTCAGCAAGTGGTCGATCAGTGTCTCACGAGTTGAAGATTCCGTGGTTGATGGTACGAAAAATTTTGTGATACATTTTAAAATGGTTTTCGTATAAGATCCCCGTGGTGCAAACGCTGAAACCTCAAGATCACAAAACATGCCTGGAATTTCCTTGCCGATTTTTGGCGAGAATGGAAGTTGATGACGCGTGGCCTTAGAAAATTCTATGGTCAGATGAGTTACACTTTTATTTAGTTGCTGTGAATAGTTAAAATTGCCGCATATAGGGTACTTCACCTCCTAATGTCTTGCGTCAACAACCACTGCATTCTGATTACGTGACTTCTTGATGTGGATTTACTGCTGAGTTTATCCTCGGACCTTTTTACTTTGAAACTTTCACTCCACAAGGTCCTAAAAGATGCTCAATCACGAGGGCCGGTTCAGTAAACTCCTTCAATAGTAGGTCATTCCTGCTTTCCAGGAACAACAATATTTGCAAACCACTATCTTTATGCAAGATGGAGCAACTCCTCACATTGGGTGCCAAGTTAAAGCACTGCTTAGTGCTAACTTTCTAAAAGGCAGTGTTTATAGAGGAGGAATTAGGACTTAACCCAGTGCTTTTCAAACTGTGGGGCGCCCCCTAGGGGTTCGTGATAACCCTACAAGGGGGCACGAGTACATCGAAAAGCCGAAAACAAACAATTATTTTTAAAAATAATTGTTTATTTACAGTAAGAAAGTAAAACAAAACACATTCTGACATAATAAAAATAAAATACACATTTACACTGACATAATACACTTAGAAAGGTATCAGTACGGCACAATGTGTTTCATAATCAATTTAACATTACTAGATTTAGAACAAGTTTAATAATTCCCAGTGACCCCATGGGCATGTCATAAAATTATATACAGAATTTAACAATTATCTTGATAATTTTTACGGTTTATTATTAAAGTCGTATTGTAGCTTTACGTCGAAATATATTAGTATTGAATTCAATACATTGTAATTGTATGGTAGGGGGGGGCGCGATGAAAAATATGATTAAAAATTGGGTCGCAAGCACAGAAAGTCTAAAAATCACTGACTTAACCCGATTTGAAAGCTAGCATTATACGACATATGGCTGCAAAAATCCCTCGTGAGTTGCTTCGCGTTACCATTAAAAAACGCTATAATGCGCTTTCAACGCGTTATTGATGTCAATGGAGCACATATTGAGTATATTCTGTAATTAAATAAATTGTAACAATTCTAACATATTTTTTGTCCTTCTTTGGGAACCATATGTCCTCCTAGTGGTCAGAATTAGAATTTTCTTTTGCTGCAAAAACCTTCTTCCCACACACACATGCTACATATAACATATTCTCCAGATTCATCACAATCCGATAATCAGAGAGGGTTCTACGGGCCTCTGAACAGTGTAACTGTATACGAGTATATTCTGTATATATACAGAGAAATACGTTTAACTCGAAAACGCTTATGACGATATATCGATCAACACGAAATAATACAACGGTTACGACAAACAACTATGTAATTTTTTTCTCTTAACTCATAAAAAATTGCTTAACAAGAAAAGATTTCCCTTCCGGGAATGAACAAAATACGGAAAGCGCCAGCCGGATATTCGAATTGAATTTTTGGAAAAATGCATTGGAGTAGATTATGATAATGTGTGCACAACCCCAATTATGGCAGACAAAGACATTACGGAGTTTGTTCAAAGTTTAAAAAACATCATTGATGCAGATTCCGAAAATAATAATGAAATGAATAATGCAGCTCCTATATTCCCACATCATCCGAAGTGAGGAATGTCATGGAAACTATGTACAGTTATTTAGACGCTTATCCCAATGGTGAAATAAATAACAAAATGGACGACATCAAATAATTTGTTGACAATTTGATGAAAAAAAAACATTGCAAAAAATATCGGATTATTCTCCAGAAATTCAATAAATGTTTTGTTTTTAAAAAACTTGAAAATTGTGTATTAGTTTTCTTTAAGTTATGGTGAATGTTTTTGTTTCATTAATTTTTATTAAATATTTGTATATATACATATCTAATTAAGTAAAATAAACTTAATTTCGTTGATATATGGTTTTTTTTTGCAATATCCTTTAACACGAAAAAATATTTCAGTCCCTTCAGTTTCGTGCTAAGCTATTTTCACTATAGATAGTAACACAATATATTTATCCCAATGTACCTAAATACGGAGTTAAAAATTACCATCACATCACATTGTATCACAATTAATTAATAATCCTTCGTCTGTGAAATGCCTGTGTAAATTTAATTAGGTTAACTTCATCAGAAATTTAATTAGTTCATTCAATATTATTTATGTAATCCTGCAATCCAATGTAAAAAACGTCACTTCAGCAATACTTAAATTTATGGTTTCCTTGAATAATTAAAGAATAATTTTATAATTAAGCTTGCTTATCATAAACAAAATTTGAATCTTTATTGTATATCAATTCCTGTGAATAAATCTTATAATTGTCAATACAGTATTCACTATTATAATAAAATTCTTGGTTATCTTGATGAACACAATTATCTATAATACATCTCTCACGATCCGGTCTTTCATGGAATCGCCCTTTGCTGCTCAGACCTGCCTCTCATTGTTCATTAGGCTTCCTTATTACAGGGCAATTGTTAAGCGGATGTACCACTTTAAATTCTTGCTTTTCACATTCTGTTGTTTTCACTAGGGATTTTTAAAACACACTACTTATAATACACACAAGCAATGTATTTAATTTTAAATCCAAATACTTTATTTTTCTCAATGTGATAGTTTAAGGTATCCGACTACGTTTGGAATCTTGATTTTAAAAAAAGCGCATAAGTGGATAATTTTTCATGATATTTAGTGTCACTCAAAATAGAATACATGCATAAAATTGTTTTAAGGACATTTTGACAAAAAAATTTATTTAAATATAATATTATGGCAAAAAATTAACTTAGAATACTCTTTTTTTCCAAATGTTCTCCTTTTGTTAAAAATGGTTCTATTATAATAATATTTTGCCTGTTTATAGCTCAGACCTCTCTACAGAGGCTCAACTAGAATTTTTGAAAGATTCACATTATTTTCAGAGTTACTACCAATTAAAATAATTATTGGCGTTTTTTTCTTAAAATTGCTCCCCTCTGTTGTCGTAAAATATGAATAAACCTACTTCTAAGTTATATATTTCAAAAATTCTAGTTGAGCCTCTGTAGAGAGGTCTGAGCTATATACAGGCAAAATATTATTATAGTAGAAGCATTTTTCTCAAAAGGAGAACATTTCGAAAAAGTATTATTCTAAGTTAATTTTTTGCCAAAAGATTATATTTAAATAAATTTTTTTTTTGTCAAAATGTCCTTAAAACAATTTTATGCATGTATTCTAATTTAAGTGACACTAAATATCATGAAAATTATCCATTTATGCGCTTTGCAAAATCACAGTTCCGAACGTAGTTGGATACCTTAAAACGCAGCTTTCTTTTCATTTATATTAAATCAGTTTTAAAATCGAATTTAACAATTTTCTACAGTCGACAATTCAGGCCGTGATACCTTTGTGGGTGGAGTAACGGACTCGTGGCCGGCATGTCATGAGTTCGAGCCAAGTACCGCTGAAGGACCGCCGTGCATAGGGGCCGGTGAACATTAAATATGTCAGGGCTCAAACTTCCTCTCGTTGGCGAGGAAGTTAGGAGAGGAGGTGATAAAGCTCTGGTGCCGTCCTCATCACTTGACCGTGGTTCAAGATTACGAGGTCCATCGTCAAAAGCCCTCATGTAGCTGAATAGTGCGACGTTAATATTCACTCACTCACAATCGAGAATTCAATACTTAGATTCCTTAATACTGTCGGACCTCTTTATTAAACCAAAGCGCTAAATCGCGAAAAAAAATTCATTATATGGAAAATTCGGTATACAGAGGTTCTCATCTTTCAATTTTCTTTATAAACCACATTAAAAATATTTTACATTCATAAACACAATATGTTAAAAAAAGCAATTATTCACACTTTTTTGTAAATTAATATATATTTTATATATCTTACTTATCAAAAAGAGGAAAGTTTCTTGACGCCTTTATCCACTTCCTGAAGAATTAAATATTTTTCTTTGATGCTCAAGCACTTACGTTTTGACATTTTCGAGCTACTAGAAACGAAGTTACGAGTACGGCTGATCAGCGCTGCAAATACACGAATACTAGTTAAAGGACACAGGGACATGAGACAACTCCACTGAGGGTGAAAGGGGATATCGAAGATGTTTCCAGTGAACTGGACAATGGGGGTATTAGGGTGTACTTGGATGAAATGCCCAGAATTCTATTACTCTCAGCGAGTTAAGCTCTTAATAAAACAAACCAGTTCAAGATTTATGGTCACCATAAAATAAGTTAAAAGAAAGAATAATTTGAAATGTCGAAAAAATACTTAAAAAAGTAGGGAGAAGAAAAATTGAATCACAAGATTCGTTATATAGAAAATGCTCTTCATTATTGGCAGGTTATTTTCCGAAGAAAATCGTGAAATGTTCTTGGTTCCAGAAAAAAGTTCGTTACATAGAAAAATTCGCATTATAGAAGTTCGACTGTACTCCACAAGTGATATATAATTGTTTTTATTTAAGAATCATGCATTTTTTAATTTATTTAAATAAATTTACGAATAAGATATTTTTTTCTCCTGTCATTATAATTGAAGAGACATTTCATTCAATCAAAGATCTTCCTTTTGTCTTTGGTAATTCTTTGTTTCAATAAATGTTTAAATAGTAATGAAAGAATGGTATGAATCTGTAAAATCTAAATCATGGACGTAGCATAAGAAAAGAGTATAACAACTATGGACGAGTATTTCTTCGTAAATTGCTCCACGGGTCAAAACAATTGGGAACGAAATAAAAATTTCTTCCAAAGCTGTGACGAAAGGAAATAATGAACTTTTGAAAAATATACACAATATTCTTCATCTGCATTATTTTCTCTTTTTGAATTTGTTGCGATTGCCCCCCTTTTTATATGATTGCTTAATCGAGTTTTCATTGTAAGTACGTAACATACACAGATATTTTAATTGTAAAATTGTTTCAAATATTCTCAAGTAGTTATTTAAGGTTTATTTTTAAGCTATAAATCTTCTGTTACTTATTTTTAAAAGTTTAATAAATAACGAGAAGTCAATTTTTCGAGAAATACGTATATTAAATAGATTAAGATATTTTCGATAAGATCTGTCACTGATGTTTTTTTGGAAAATATTAATTTTATTAAAAACAAAATGAAAAGATGAAGTATAAGGAAAAATTCAGAGCAAAAATAAATAAAATATATGTTTTTTAGTTAAACTAAGCCTTATAGAATCACATAAACGTAATTCTTATTAGATAAATAATAAATTAAATTCAGTTTTTTTAATAATGCTTAACTTAAAGACTATTTTTTTAAAAAATGCAGATACATACATATATATATATATATATATATATATATATATCAGTGGCGCACACAAGGGGGTGGTCCTGGGGGTCCGTACTCCCACCCCCAAAGCCCTTGATTTGTTTCCGATTAATTACACTTCTAAGCATATAGTATGTAAAATTTAATTAATTACTTGTTATTAATGATTAATTTTATTAATTAATGCTAACTATTTATTCAAAAATTAGTTTTTTACTGTGTTTTGTTCCCGAAAATCGACAAAATCAAAAGGAGCATGATACAAGTATGGTGAACTTTCAATCCCGGACCCACCCCCCTCCTTGAAAAATCCCTATGTGCGCCACTGATATATATATATATATATATATATATATATATAAGAGAGAGAGAGAGAGAGAGGAAATTCACACACTTTTTTCAAAACTTAAAAAATTATTTTTTTTAGAAAAGTTAGCATCAAAACTTTCTACAAGATTAAATCATAACGAAGTCATGGGGTTCTAAAATGTTAGACTTATAAGAGTCATACATCGAGTTATTCTGTTATACTAGTGGAACAAGCTCCATGTTTGATATTAAAAACTATTGCAGACTGTGTCAAAGGCAATAAAGTTACTGTAAAAGTTTAATTAAAGAAAATAAATGTCAAACTAATTTATAGTTATCTTACAAGTTCATTTTAATAACATAAAAAATGGTATTTTTGAAAGTATGTTCGAAAATGCATAAAAGTTTCGAGACATTATAAAATTAAATATATAAACATAACTAAAAAAAATTTAAACTTAATTCTTAATAAAACAAATCCATTTGAACATGCGCAAATTTCTAAAAACAAGAACAATGAAAAATTTTAAAATCTTTTTACAGCATGAAATTCCAAAGTCTGAAGCAGTTGATTCAATTCAAATGAAGCATCATTAATTCTGTGAGAAGAACGGAAAAATGTTGGCATGTTACAATGTTAACTCGTAAAGGTTTAGACAAAACAAAACGCTCCAAAAAAAGAAGAAAATGGCTGAAAATGAACAATGTCCTAAACGACCTTCTTCTACGAAGCGGATGGAATAGAAAGACCTTAGTTGTATCAAGATACGTGTCTGATAAGTACAATGATATACCTTCGAGAGTAAGAATTCATTCGAAAAAAGAATAGAGAGGTTTATGAGAAACTGGCCCGAGGTATGTGTGTCAAAGTTCCTTAGAGATTAAAGAAATGATGAGAGATGGAAAATATGTGTCGCTTTGTTTGCGGTATTCAAAGTTTAGTCATAGAACAAAGCCATAATTTTGAAATTTTAATGACGAGGATATCACTATATCATGAATAGTAAAGAGGAAAAATGTGAAGCTTTAATTTGAAATTGAAAATAATGAGAGGTGATCTATTATGTTAAAAAAAACATTCAGCTATATTTAGAAATGTAGACAAAATAAAAATTTAAATTGTTATTATGTTCTAGAGCTTTGAAATGAATGGGAATTTTTGTGTTTAAACTCTGCCTCTTAACAAAATTGGAAGCTTTAGTAATAAATGAAATGACAATAAAATATATAAATCTTTACCATTATTTCAAAACGTATTTGTAGACGTAAATTAACATGTCAAATAAGAAACTAATTTATCTTATATTCATAACTATTTCTCGATTAAAAATTGAATTAAACATAAATAAAACTCTAGAAGTTGTAAAAGAAGTTGCTTTTCAAAAAAAACTCTCCCAAATTCATACGAACTTTACTTATAAAGCCAATTTTTATCCATAAAACACTACACCAGCAAAGTCGTGAGCGCAAGTATGTACATTGAAAAGCTTTAAAATTTCCTCACAAATGTCATAAAAATACATTTTTAATATGTATTTTCATTTCGTCAACTGATTTTGCTTCTTTATTTCGAATGTTGTATTTCATATAAAAGAACTTGACAATCTATAATTGCAGTACATGTAACACACTTGGTGTGAAGAATTTTAAAAAAATTGTTAAAAATCTATTAACTAGCCTGAACTTTTTAATAAAATATGGTATAAAATACTTGTTTGCTAGTTATTTTGTTACAGAATAATCATAGGACAATAATGTACAATTGTAGAAAAACAGACAAAAAGAAAGTATACAGTTAATTAAAGAGATTGCAGCTAAACTTACAGAAATTACCATATTGTTACGAATTTTGTGTAAATAGTTTAAATAATTTGTATTTGGGTGTTTAATGCATTTATATTACTCTATGTTATATTTATTTCATGTTAAAATTGTACTATTCACAAGCGATACCGCCCCTCACGTTATAATGGCGATTCAATGAGAACTTGGCGAAATCTTGGCGGTAGAGCCAAGTTGGCATCATTTTTGGCGACCATTTTTGCGTCATTGGTGACCATGTTGGCGAGTTCGGAACCATCTGGAATCTTCTAGAAAGCAGTGAATCTCTCCACTAGTGTCACGTTCAATGACACGAGCGGTTATATTTCTGGAAGTTTCTGTCGCGCCTATAAATAAAGATGCTCACCGGTACGACGATTAGTCTGGAATAAACCAGCGAGTAGTGATGATTGTTTTGACTAGCCATTAGCTCGGCTGTGCTTGTGAATAATGTTTACTTACGTGTATTTTTAAACACTGATTATTGTGTTTAATCGCTGTTGAAGGTGTGAAGACCTTCGGATATTTACTCAGTGAATATTGCCGATAAATCCTGTATTGAAAGGATTGGGTTTTTGATAATAAATTCACATCGCTCTTAAGGAACTGATTATTTTTCTTTGTGATTGTTTTTGCATAAAATCCTAGAACCCAGATCTACGTAACAATATATACTTGAATTCAAGCCGCACAATTTTTCCAGTGTTAATGCTACTGAAAATCGGAAACTGCTTAGAATCGAAGGCAAAAAAAATTCGTTGGATGGGTAAATTGAATTTCCACCCCTTTCAAAAGGAAAAATGTAACCTACCATTCTGGCCACTTGTCCCATTCCGCCGTTTTATCTCCAGTATTCAGTCTATCCTAAACATCGTTGTCTGCTCATATTTAGGAAATTTTTTTCTATGCAATTTCTTTTAATCACCTAAACATCAAAGATATCGTTAACAGCATCAAGAGGAATTAACTATGATGCAAGTATAAAAAGGAAGGGAATTTTATATTCAGAAAATAAAGGGAAGCAGAGCATCGGTTACAGAAAATTTGAAATTTTACTGATGAAACAAATATACGTTGATAGCGTAAGCAGAATCATATATTTTTTTCTTGTAAGGGGGTTCAACGTTTTTTATGATTTCTTTACATTCTTCTATAATACATTCTTGTAAAAAATGTTGTATAACAAATGGCATTAGGTGGTACTGAAAACGACCTCGCAAGGGAAAATGGCGACGTCGACCGCACAAATTCCGACGTCAGCTGTGACATTGGGATTGAGGAATCATTTTCGAAATATGATACTGACGGTTAGAGTAATTATAGTTTCCTGTATGTGTTTGAAAGTTTTTATTACTGGCAAAATAAATAAATTGTTAATTTATAATTTTTCATTAAATTTTTTTTAAATTTCTTAAGTTTCCGATATATTAATGAATATTTTACACAATTTTTTTTAATTTGTTCTCAAAAACGGAAAGAGGCTTAGGGAGGGGGTGTGGCTTAGAATCGGTGGTGGCTTAGATTTGAACAAATACGATAATAGACCCAGAGGCATATCAAGATACTTTTATAAAAAGAATCAAATATTTTAATGGATATGAAATGTTTCGAAATTACGAAAATTATCTATGAATGAGCTTACGTTTATTTTCTATGTTAAAAAAAATGATTCTCTTAAGAGGACTTGGTACCCCAAAAATGGCGATATTATCTTTTTTTAAAATTTTTTATTTAGTTATATTCTTGCCTTTCGATAGATATATCCCTTTTGTATGCCTAAAAATTAGAAGTTGGAAAATTTTTTTTTTGAAAAATGTAAGCAAACAAATTTGGAAATTCGCTCCCGCTCCCTTTTTAGAGGTGTCAGTGATTTTAAGCTCATTTTTATCAATTACTTTTAAAAATGAATTTTATTTCTTTCTAACCATAACTGTAAAGTTTTACAATACTTTTTAGTGACTACAACTTTTATTACGAGCTATTTGTTATTGTTGATGGTACTTCTTTCGTTTGTTTTGCAGTTATCTTGCTAATTTTACTTACAGTTTATATTTAAAAAAAAAGTCTTTTTCAAGACTTTTACTGATTGTTGTCTTTTCAAGACTGTTGTTGAAACTGCTAAGATTTCAGTATTATCTTTCTTTTTATATCTTGAAAATTTGTTTTAAAAATACCACGAGTAAAAAGTTCAAATCACTCTGCTCAAATGAACTGTAAACGTTGGTGTAGTGTTACTGTAAATACATGTGTCACAGAAGAAAACAAATTAGATCCTAACATGAGAATTAAGCAGTTATTAAATACTGAAAAGAGTGAACACATTCTGAAGTGGGAAGTTTCATTATTGTGAACTTCTATGTTCAAATCAGCAAAATGTTTATGAAACTAAAATGCCCAGACTGTGACAAAAAAACTTTAAAGCTTGCACTTGGAAACAAGGTAGGATTTTCCGTGTTAAATTTAATCTGCAGTTCTTGCACTGAAAAAGTTTGTGCTGTAGAAACGTCTAATGAAAGGAAAAATAATACTGTTCCTGATATTAATTTACGTGTCACGCAAGCATTCTCTAATATTAGAAAAGGTTACTCTGCATTCGAAAAATTTTGCATGGCAGTAAATGTATCTTCTTTTTCATCGATAACATATAGGAAATGCACTAAACATCTTCACAAAGCCTACCGAACTATTGCATTGACTTTGCTGAGAGAAATACATAGTGAAGTGCGAAAGGCTTACGAAGCACCAACTGAAGCTCCCGTTGTTGATACAAGTGTTTCCTTTGATGGTAGCTGGTTGACACGGGGACATACATCTTTGATTAACATAGCTTGTGTTATTGATATACTTACAGGCTATGTAATTGATTTCCAAATCATGTGCAAGGTATGTCGTAATTGTTCTGTGGCAATAAGAGAACCGGGAAAGTCAAGTGCAGAGTATGGCATTTGGTTTGAATGTCATAGGAAGGATTGCGATATTAATCATCCTGGCTCATCATCTTTGATGAAAATTTAGGCAGCATTGATCCTCTGTAGATCACAAGCATTGGGATTTCGTTATTCTACATTATTGTCTGATGGGGACTGTAAAACCTTCAATTACCGTACAGAAAAAATGTGTATGGGGATAAGTTAGAGATATAAAAAAGAGGAGTGCATTAATCATGTTAGCAAAAGGTTGGGCACTGGCCTACGAAATGCTGTCAAGGATTCAAGAGGCCGTGGCATTTCATTAGGAGGAAAAGGCCTTGGCATTTAAAAGAGTAAACAATTAAAAAATTAACGTTTACTACGAAAAAACCATATTACAAAATAAAGGTAATGTTCCAGCTATGAAAAAAGTAATTTATGCTACTTAACATCACAGCATTTCGACAGATCAAAATCCTCAGCATTCGAAATGTCCAATCGGTGCTGACTCATGGTGTTTTTACCAGTCTGCAAAAGCAAAAGGACAAAAACCAGGTCTGCATAAACAACATGTTGGGACTCCATTCAATGAAAGTTTTTTGCCACACATACTTTCTTTTGTCAACGGCTTGCTTTGAACGAAATCTTAGAAAGGTGCATTAATTGCTGAAATCAAAATGCTAATGAAAGCTTACACAACATGATTTGGTTGGACTGTCCCAAAGAAATATTTATGAGTAAAGACAGAGTGAAACATGCCATACTTGAAGCGATTTGTGAATTCAACAAAGTAACTCTACGTACTGTCAGAGAGACCCAAAAAGCATTAAATATATCTTTGGGGAAAATGTTCGCATGATCTTGGTGTGATTCTGAAATGCAAAATTTTTCGAATGCAGAGTAACCTTTTCTAATATTAGAGAATGCTTGCGTGACACGTAAATTAATATCAGGAACAGTATTATTTTTCCTTTCATTAGACGTTTCTACAGCACAAACTTTTTCAGTGCAAGAACTGCAGATTAAATTTAACACGTAAAAGATTATTCCGAATCAAACGGAAAAACACTAAATACCAGCATGCACGCAAATTGATAAAAAAAGCTATTTTAAAGAGAGAGATATTAATTAAAAAAAGGGAAGGAGTTTACATGTGGATCAGGATATTTATAAGGTATTACAATAACGTAATTTTGTTTTCTAAAATGTGTGCATGTAAATATTTTTAATTTAGGCATTTTATATTAATAATTTCATAATTTCAGTTCTTATTTACCATATATTTTTCATACAAATATATCATTTAAATATTATGGGAAGAAAAAGATTTTGAAATTTCTGTTATCACAAAAAAAAAAAAAAAATTAAACATTTTCTTCGAGTTTTCTTGATATGTATGTGCAATTATTACTGTGTAAAAATATCATTTATAGAAAATATGGGTTAAAATAATATGAAAATGCAATTATTTTAAACAAAAATGTATAGCCAATGTTTTAAAATTGTGTTTTAAGTTTATTTAAGCTTAGAATAATTATTTTTTCAGATATATAAACTTTAAAATTGTTTTTCTCAGCTTGTGTTTTTTCGATACATTAGTGCATTCAAAATGCTACTCCATCCACAATTATGGACCTATTACTTTCATTTTTTCTCTGTGTGTTATATATTCTACATGTAACAAAATTAGGGATCCAATTTGCTATACACTGAATACTTTTTTTTGAAAAAATTAAAATGTAATAGATATTGCGTTTTTTGTTGAATTTTAGCATATCTATGAAAATTTTATTTTTTTCTCCAAAACTAATTAAGTTATATTAAAAAAGATCCCTAAAGATGTTTAAGAATCCTTATATAGAAATGTTGCAAATATTTCATGTCAAAATATTAATAAATACAGGAGTAGGATTTTAAAAGTTTCCAAATTTTTTAAAACAATTTAAATTTTTAAAATTGTGTGAATAATATGTACAAAATTATATACCTCATATTGTTTTATTGAATAGAAACATTATATGAAATGTGCTAAAATATAACTTTTAAATGTAATAAATAAAAAGAAACTTGTCAAAGGGTACCGAGTCCTCTTAAAACACAAATTTTGCGAGTTTGTGTGTTTATTTCTGAATTTTCGTAAATCTTTCAATTTCAGATATAAAAAAAAGTAAAAATATATTGCTCATCAAATTTAAATTTATTTTATTTAATTATTCAAGTGAGTTCAAATGCAAAACAATACATTTTGCTCATAATTTTTCTACGTTTACGTTCCTCTTTTCGCTATGTTTTTACTAATTTTCAAGACAAAAATATTTCACTTTCGTTAGGGAACTTTTCTTTTGACTTGTTAGTTATAAATCACAAAAAAATTTGCAAAACATAAATGATGCGAAACATCGAAATGAGATTCATAGAAATGTATTTTGAGTAACTGACTTCTAAAATTTGACATCTGATTGCTGTCAAATCTCAGCGGATTAAGAAAACCTCTGAAGACAATAGACATGATACTTTGTAAGAAATGGAATGCAAATCGCTTATCGTTTTTCCCCCTTAAGATCATCACCTTTGAAATATTCAATGATGCAGAATGTGACGAAGATATTTTTAAGACACTTTATCCTCTTAAACATGGAAACAGGTTGTGGACGAACTTGATAAGCATAATGTTCTCTTTTACCACATATTGTGTTCACAAATTTCATTTTTTTTAAAATTAAATCCCAAATAAACAAAAGAAATAGAAAAGATATTTCAAATTATTTATACAATGTGTACTTGGAATTAATCTTTTTACCTAAATAGTATTTTTTTCAATGTTATGCAGTGTAATTCTTGTAGATTTTCATAATATCCTAAGCAACGTCGGATATACGGGAAACAACGATTTCTCCGTTTCACCGGTACTGAAATACAGGGCGTCCGGGCTAAAAGTATCCAAAAGAAATGGTTTATTATTACAGAAGTACTCATAAGAATGTAATAAACTGTTCATCCATGGATTGGAAAATCCACCGAGAATTTTTGGGTCTAGTCCGATCGGACGCAGGTATGCTCATTATTCCGCAATCGCAGACGATAAATTTTTGCACTGACTTCATTAGTAAAGGTGTGGAAGCCACAGCAAAAGATACAGTGCACACTTTGGTTAACGGAATTTAAATCAGTCACGCGTGTAGAGCTACGTGTTCGAATAGAATGGAATATCGTTACTGGCTTGCCTAATAGATTTATCAGGATTCCTAAAAAAAGAATCACGCACACGATCAACAGTGTCTTCTATCACGAAAACTTAAGGATGCTTGTCAGTTTGAGATACCAAAGTTCCCGCCTCCTGTAAAGTTCTTTCCTATTGGTGGATAGATTTTGGTGTCGGAGGGTCGACATTCCATTCTGTTCGAACACGTCACTCCACACGCGTGACTCCTTTAAATTCCGTTAACCAAAGTATGATGCACTGCTTCTTTTATTGTGGCGTCCACATCTTTACTAATAAAATAAGTGTAAAAAGTTTATCATCTGCGAATAATGCGCACAAGTGCGGCCGATCGGACTGGACTCAAAAAATCTTGGAGGGTTTTTTAATCCCCGGATGAACAGTTTATTGCATTCTCATGGATAGTCCCGAAATAATAAGGCATTACTTTTGGATACTTTTAGCTCGGACACCCTGTATAACTATATCAAGGCCAATTATGGTACTATATTTTATTCTAAACGAAGAAATGTTTCTCTTCTAATGAATATTGTTCAAAAAGACCCACAAAAAGAATTTTCCTGTTAAGCTTTTAGATATAGAGCATGATTAGTTAAGTCCTAGATACGACGAGTGCCTTTCTAGTGCAAGAATCCTTTCTATTAAGGGTCTCAGGGGTGTTAAATTTTTCTAGAGGTCTGAAAATATAAGCAATTTTCAAACAGGTATAATTCTTTTAAATTTAAATTAAATGATTCGAATCTTTTACAAATTATTTATTAAAAAATGGGGCTTCAGAAAAGTATAAAATGTTTCAAATATAATATAATTTTAAAAATCATAAACATATGAAAATTTTACGATAAATATCAATACTTTTTGCATTGCGCACGCTATTTTCTAAAATAGTAGCCTATGATGTATAAAACTTTATAGAATTATAAAATTCATCATACTCTTTAAACCCTATCAAATTTTAGTATCAGATATTTTTTGTATTTCGAAATATTTGTAAAATATTACAAGTTTTTAAATATTTTTTAAAAATGCATTTTTTTACTTATTAAAATATGCAAGTTATTATTCTATTTATATAAAAAATAGCTACAGTGCAATGAGAATATATTTAACTTTATTAATCAACTTATGGCTTATAATTAAAGCTACTATTTTTTAGAAAATAGCATGCGCGACGTAAAATTTAATGTTTCTTATAGAAATGTTTCTTATTTTCATATGTTTATAATTTTTAAAATTATGATTATATTTTAAATATTTTATACTTTTCTGAAGTCCCCTTCATTTATAAATAATGTGTAAAAGACTCGAATTATTTAATTTAAATTTAAAAGGATTGTACCTGTTTGAAAATTGCTCATATTTTCAGACCTCTAGAGAAAATTGATACCTCTGAGACCTCTTAAGCGAGTGATTGTTTGTTAAAGTCCTTTTTTTTTTGTTGTTTTTTTAAAAGTAAATCAGAGCTATTGACGATGAACCTCGTAATTTTCAACCTCGATTAAGTGACAAGGATGACCCCTGTGAGCTGGAACCCACTCTCCTAATTTCCACACCACACCAACTAGGGTTTGCAGCCCCGAGGTCCCGGTGTTTCTTCAAATTCCAAAATCCCGGGATTAAAATAACTAATCACGGGATTTAATTTTTGTTTGAATTATATTTTGAAATTTCTTTCTCATCAAAATTTTCTAATTTAATTCTCATAAAATTTATATAGAGAGTTTCCACTTGTGAAATGAGACATTGCGCAACATTCATTGCTGCTCCCCAGTAATGAAAAACATTTCTCTCATTTGTCTGATGTTTATAATAAATTTCGATTTTTCTTTTCTGAATCAACAATCATGGATAATTTTCCTGAATTATTATGTTAAGTCAATATAAAGAATGTGTTTATAGATTTTTCTCTCTCTTTTTTTATGTAACTACAGATAACTTTAGTAATATTATTTTGTTACTATAAGTATATTCTCATAAGCTGTTTAAACTGTTATTGCTGTTTAAAGTATCGAAAAGACGAATCTTCAAAATTCTTTCTGAATATTTAAAGTTTGTGAATTAACTCAGTTATAGGGGTGAATTATTTCAGTGTTTTCCTCTTTTTTTAATTTACAGAGAGAGAAATTTAGTAATATAATGTTTTATTATCATTATAAATATATTTTTAAATTAGATTGCATGTATTAATATTTAAATGTTAAAAGTATTTTGAAAAGATATTTTTGAGGAAGCTAAAGGACAGAATTTTAATGAACTGAGAAATATGTACTGAATTTATTATTATTATTTTTAATATTGAAGTCTGCTTTTTTAAATATTTTCATTAGAGTTAATTTTAATTTTTATTATGATTAATTTCTAGCGTCATACATTAATACGATTTTTTTTAAAAAGGAGAATATTTTATTCTTCTGAATTGTACAAGAAGAAAATTTTTTTACAATAAAATTTATGTAAATGCATTCTATCTTTTGTACGTGCTGTGTTCAGGTATATGTGGGTTTGTCAGAAAAAAAAGTTCAGTACAGACTTTATAATTTTAATTTTGAAAAATTCATTTCCTTAGAATGCCTTACCCTGCAGTTATCAATTCTAAATTTCTAAATATATTACACACTAGTTGGTATACCCGTTCTTCGCACGGGTGAACTGAAAAATTAAACAACACAGATTGAAGGATAAAGAAGTTTTTAATGAGTTAATTTTACGTAAATTTCAAAGTAAACAAAAAAAGCTTTTTGCATATATCAGCTAAACAAAAAAAAAAGAAAGAAAGAAAACACCTTTGTTAAATTTTAAGTATGTTGATCTAATAGCTGATAAAAATGATGTTTTTTATTTATAACTCCCCGTAACACTCTTGAGGGGCGACTTTTGAAAATACCTCCCTAAGCTGATCTCTGCTAAGCAAAAGTAACACATTGTTTAGTTAAAGTTTTGTGTAATGAACGCTTAAAATAGTGTAAATAATTTATATGTGAAAGGGTAATACATTAATATTACTTTCTGTTGTATATATTTTATGTTAAAATTGTAATATTCGCAAGCAACACCGTTTCTTAAATTATAATGGCGATTTAATGAAAAACATGGCAAAATGTTAACGATATAGTAAAGTTGGCAAATGTCTATAGCTACTTTCATTGCTCGAGCTTTATTAGTGCTTCTTTGTAAGACCCGCCGTGTAGGGAAGCGATGCATGTTAATACTTTATCCACCGCATTATGATTTACTGCAGTTTTTTTCATACAATATTTTTATTTTTGGATCATCACATTGAAAATTAAGGGATATACATAAACAAAATACTCCACTTAAGGAAATTTAATTCGTTAGAGCTAATAAATTGATTAAAGATATTCCACTGTAAAATTAATTATATACACCGTTTACTTAAAATAAATAGTCCAATCGTTTTCTAAGGTCTTCATTAACATACAAAAACATAAGACACTAAATTTTGACGTAAACTATTTTTTCGGGACAAAAATAATAATCTTTGCAATCCGATGAAAACGCAATATCTGCTACAAAACTATTCGCCTTCCCCGCTAAAATACTCATCATAGAACCCGTGCTGTCATAGGAAGAGTGGATTTCAAAGAATATTCTTGCTAAGTATTGGTAGAATATTCCTTCTAAGTCGGTGTGGTGTGGTAGTTAGGATAAGGGATGCCAGCTCAGGTGTCCTCCACGGTACTTGACCATGGTTCAAAATTACTTGGTCCGTTGCCAAAAGCCCTCGTGTAGCTGAACAGTACGACTTTAATATTCATTCACTCAATCACTCCAAAAAATACAGTAGAGTAGTTATAATTATTTTTATACTTAAAAATGCAATATCTGCCTATTCAATTAAAATTATAGCGTTATAATTAACTACTAACCAAAAACAAATTTTGAAAATTTGTCCAAATGATGTAGTGTAAAAGAGAAAGTTTATTTACTTTAAGTACCAGAACTGATAAAAGCATTTATTTTGGAAAAAATATCAATTCCTTACTACCAAATGTGCGTAATAAAATCATAAAAAAAATATTCAAATAAAGAGTGATTTATAACAACCTCTCCCTTCAAAACTTAGTTTTATTCAGAAATAAAAAAAATTAGGGATAACGCTGATTACAGGAATAAATTAGAAGCGAGCGCCTTGCGTAGCCAAAACAAAAAGGGTTTCTTCACAAATAAAAAGATAGATACATGCTGTCGTGGGCTTTTCTGCAGCGCACGCCAGAATTGATTGCAGATGGCAGAATTTTTTCCTACTTACTTGACAAATATCGTTATATTTTGGACACTTCACACAACATCTTTAGAAATTATAGCCTATGTGTTATTGTGATGTATAAGCTATATTACTGTAAAGTTTCATTAAAATCCATTGAGTTGTTTTTGCGTGAAAGACGGCCAAACATCCTCACAAACTTTCACATTTATAATATATATCCAGATTTAAAAAAATAAATTTGGGGCTTTTTATTCTGTACAATATTTTTTAAAAAGTTTACAATAAGATTTTGGAAAATGTCAAACACATATCGATTTTTAGTTCAAGTGGTTCAATTTTTAATGAATTCAAATTGTAATATTTTTATTTGTTTTTTATGATGAATTAAGTTATTTTTTTGTGTGTGCTTAGGATTTTTTCAATAAATCATAATATTAAACGAATTTTTAATTACGTTTTCAGTTTTATTATGTAATTTTAACTATATGCTATAATGTGTATAAATATTTTTCATAAATATTCCGGTCCAAACCCCGGACCAATCCCGGGATCTGGATAATGTAATCCCAAAATTCAAAATATAGCACGGGAATGTAAACCTTAACGCCAACATAACTTTAGCCATGACAGATTTAACGCCCTTTATCAGACACATCAAGTCTCGAACTTGCGACTCGACAACGCTGGGAGCGAGGTTTGTGGCCATGAACACTAGGCTACCCAGGCATACAGAGCACAAAATAAGGAAGTTAGATATGTTAAATTAAGTACCAAATTCCCACCCAATGACATTTCAGAAAATATATCAAACTTTTTGTAACATAAAAAAAAATATTTTTGAAATTCGATCCAAATGCCGCCCTTAGAATTTGCCGCCTCAGGCAGGCTACCAGACCAGCTCCAAAGGGAAGCTGTTACTTGGGCCTTACAATGGCCTCTTATACGATGAAGTAGGACAATACAAACTTGCATCTAAAAATTGATCTACTTCCCATTAAAGGCTCAAATGTAAATTTTAGCCATTTTAGTTATGAGGATTGCTAAACTTCCTCTATTCTTTTCAATCACTTCTTGCGAATTTTCCTAGTTCAAAACTAACAAGTGTATTTTTGCTTCTGGCTTGGTTATCCGGGGGCACAAATAGAGAATCCTTCTTTTTTAATGTCATAGATCGTAGTGTATCGTTAATATTGTACATGTTTTAAAAAAATATCAGAAAATATTAATAAACATTCCAATACTTTATTTAAAAGAATTTAATGCGATATGTATTTAAAAATTATCTAATATTTTAAGAAGTTTTACAAGATGATAGTTATATGGAAATTTAATGCATGTTCTAATAGAATTTTACGCATACAGAAAATCATTTTAAAAAGCTATCCAATGTACAAAGTCTATGAATAATACAGAATCCCATTGGTATCAGGTGTAGGTAACGCGTTGTCTTACCGAATGCAAAGGAACCCTTTTGTATCGTCGATTAAGACAGACACACATACAAAACGTCATTTTTCATATTCTTTGATTATGGATATGTCTACTCAACGTAGTGGAAGACATTTTATCCTTTTTACAACACATTGATCTGAAATGAGTTGAGGCATAGTAGTGTTCCTGTTCGCTATGATCAAAATAGAAGAATACATATTTTTTTTGCAATGATTATAACTCAAGGGTGTTTGAAACAGGTATTCTTCATATTCAATAGTCAAATTCAAATTGATTCCAGAGTCTGCAGATCACACAAGATATTCAATGAGGGAGTGAGTGTATATTAAAGCACCCTATAAAGCACAGCGAAGGCTATTAACGACTGGCCTCGTAAATTTGAAACATTTGCAAGTGATGATTGTGGCACCTGAGTTACCACCCTGCGCTATTCTATTTTCCACACCATTCCAATGTGATGAATTTTAGCGACATCACATTGAATGTGCATCAACCCCTCTACACAACGGGTCTTCAGTGGTATTCGGGCTCTAACTCACACTCGACAATCCCTCTGTGAGTCAGTTACTATAATCCCCAGGCTACAAAAGCTGCATTCAGAAATTTAATAGTACTAGCTTATTGGAAAACTATTTCCGTCCGTGCGATGACTTGCCATCTTAACGAATCATGTAAACGATATAACTGACAGTATCTTAATGATAACAACTAAAGACCAAAAAGCATAACAGATTTTTAAAAAAATTATAAAAGGAGATATTTTTGTATTTTCCTCAGAATATACTATCTCTAAAAAAGTGGTGAGTATTATTAATCCCACCAGAGTTATTGGAGCTGCTTATAATTATTCTCATATATACTACACATTTTATCTTTGTTATACTTTTTACAATGAAGAGCGTTGAAAAATTAGTCGTACCTTAAATTGTTAAGTATAATCTATATAGTTACTTATCTCTATATAGCAAATAATATTTAAAGCAATCATGTTACTGAGCTAATAAATTTAAATATTGGAGATATTAATGTTATGAAATTTGATTCCGAATTAGAAATTAAGATTTCAATTATTTTTGTACGTCTCGTCAATTTTCATTATAACGATAACATTTTTTTTTTATATCATATTGACATCCATTTTCCAATTTTGAGACAAATATATTTTCATAAATGGAACAATAAAATATGTTTAGTTTTTTTAATGCACGAAAGTTAAATAACTTTATGCTGAGTAAACAGATGCTTAGAATAAGATTTTTAAATTAATTAAAAATAACTTTTAGTGTTTTTAAACACTTTTCAGTTAATTGTCGATGATTTTTAGACAGAATAAGAATACTTTGCAAACAAAATCTGCTATTTTGCGCGATTAACTTTTCAACAGTAATAATAGGCATTTCTCAATTAACAGCTTTAGTATAGAATTAGTGTTCTTAATTCTATATATCGCCTTTCTTGTTTGTTTACTGAATATACAATGCCTGCCATAAACTGATTTTCATTTTAATGATGATTGATATTACTAAAGTTAAATATTTAATAATTCATTATTAAAAAGTAAACTTTGATATGCATATATAAATAAAAATATATAGTTAAAGATTAGCAGTTTAAGTTGTTTTACACATATCAATAATATTGTGGTCTAAATTTTTCATCCTATCTTTAGCAAGAAATATATTTGTTTTAATGCTTTTTTATTAAAGTTTTCGCTCAGCTCGTAGTTACTTGAAATAAAGATTTTTTTAATTTTCAAGATAAAAGTATTTTAAATAGGGTCTCTATGAAATTTTTCCACAAATAGATTTAAACCTATTTTGTTTGAGTCATTTAGCTTTCCAAAATGTCTTTTTAAGCCTAGCTATGAAACATTTTAGCAGTTTCTGCTACAGGAAAGAGTCCTAATCAAGAAATTTATCGTCATGTATGCATTTGTCTGCTTCATGTTAGACCATATAATTGTTACTAAGAATATGAGTACTAAAAGTTTGCTAAACGTAACGATCTAAATAAACATTTAAACATTTTATAGGCGATAAGTTTCTCTTTTCTTTTTGTAAAATTCATTTTTCATTTGCTTGCATTTCCACAAACGATCCATTTTCTATAAACAGTGTCTTATAAAATTTCTTTTCTACTAATTTAGCAATAATAAGTCAAAGAGGGAATTAAAAAAGTTCTAAATAAAATTATTAAAGGATAAATGACCAATCAGTACAATGATTGCTTAGACAAAAAAGAAGTGCTAAATTATTTCTATCATAGAATTCCTAAAGCCTTAGAAATTGGAATGTAAATGATTTATATTGTAGCAAAAATAGTTCACTTCGGTTGCCATGGACACGATCTACTTCTCGGACTTACGAGTCCATCTGCGGGTGATTTGCCAAAAATAACTTTTGTTTTATTAGTGTTTACTTTAATTTCTGTATCTCGTGCTTATTTTTATTAATTGCAATTATTTCTTTCTCTTGTGCTTTTATTATTATTAATTGTAGCTGTATTTATAAAAGATGACTGTAATTATAGTTATAGAAAGTTCTCTGGAACATTTTATGGCTGTATCTAAACTAAAGAAATATATAGTTCACGCGCGCGCGCGTGGAATAAAGTCTTGAGTTGTGTTTAGCGAGAGTTGTTATCATTTCACTTAATCCTCCAATTACCATATTAGTTTAATCTACGCGACAGTTTGCAAAATGATTTATTATTACTATAATAATACTGTATACGTTTAAGTTAGTTTCTACAAAATTGTTTTTCTGTATTTTTAATGATTATTTAAAAATAAGTTAAAGGTGCATTTTTGAAAATCTTCGTAATATTTCTGCCAATCTGTCAATTTAGAAATTCCCCCAAGTTCTAAGAATATGAAACAAAAGAAATCAAATAATCTTTATTAAAGTCAAACTAGTTTCGTTTAAGGCTTATTTTAAATTTTTCCTGGTCATAATAAAATGGAAACATAATTAATGCTTCACAGAGATAAATATTGTATTGCAAAAAAAGAAGAGAAACATTATTTTCCTCCTTTTAATAACAATATTTTTTAAAGACACAATGGAACAATTTACAACAAAAAGGTAAGCTTTTCACTAACTATTTAAAAAGTAAAATATTTTATTACCTATATTGAAAATCTGTAGAAAACTACTTTCATTCTGAGAAGATTATTTTTCGTATTGGTTTGAAGATAGTTCTCTTAATAAGCGCACTTTTATGAGAGAAATTTCTGTGTGATGCTTTATTTCGAAAACATTTCTAATTTGTCAAATATTATTAGTATGATTTTAAATAATATACAGATTTAGACTTTTTAATTTAGGAATGTTTAAAATATATTTTTTCTAAACTAGTCTATTTTAAATTAAGAAACGTGTGATATTTTATATTTTGAAATTTTTAATCAGTATTTAAAAAATTACTTTTATTTCATTTGCCTTGGCACCTTTCATTTTCACATTTAAACAAATTGTTTGAAAATCTACTGAAATGTGTGGTTAAACAAGAATATATCTGCACAATTTGAATTCCTTTTAAAATTTTTAAAAACTGTGTAACTCTATGTTTTACTTTTCCTTTTCTTTTAACTAACGAAAGTTCACATTTAAAAATCACTCTTTAAAGATTCTTCTTGTTCCTTATTGGTTACATTTTTCCTGAGAAAAATAGTTTCAATACTTCCTTAAAATACTTCCGAGGATCATTGCTTAGAAAAGTAAAATATTTAATTATCTCACAAATTATACCAAAGAAATACAAGTAATGTACTAAAAAATGCATTTTATTTGTACAAAAGCATACACACCACTTCCATGAGCAATTTATACAACAGATATCGTACACTTTTTATTTTACAATTGGCGTGTGACGGATATATGAGAATGGAGTCGACGATGAATTTTTTTTAGCATAAACTTCTGCTTTAATTCTCGTCTTTGAAAGAAAAGCTGATCCTTCACCACACAGAATGACGCAGAAGCCCAAAAAGCAAAGACAATTCAGAAGAAGGAACGTGACGAACACAACAATACTGGCTTCATTTAAATACAAGGATGCACATCACAGAAGTTTGGATCCGGATTTCGAATATCATTTGTCGTTCCAGACTTACCGAGAAATTTGCATGATCGGGACTTTTTTCTTTCTTTAGTTAGGAAAAATATAATTTATAGACCTTCGGCCTTAAGATATAGAGCAAAACCTTAACATGGCACTCAATGCCAGAAACTCTGACAGGAACATCGTATTAGATAAAGATAGTTTAAAAGATAGAAGATTGGCATTTTGATTGTCTTGAAAACATTACAGATCTTTAACACTCAGAGGAAGAATAAGCATAAGATAAATGTGTAGCTGCAGTAATTGACATAATTTTGTGATTACAAAATTATGGTGCACTAGATGGTATTACGTTAGGAACTAAAATTGCTGAAGAGTTCAAAAGATCTTCAGCAATACCCGAAAACCCTGTAGCCTTTTAAGGAACAAAGATGGTTTTAATATCTTTCCTGAGCAAAGATCTGTACGTTTTTCGTAGATGACATTGGCTAAAAGAGTTTTCCTGATCATGCATAACTCTTAGTAAAATCGTAGTTGCCTGGGAAATCTTTGAAAGTTTAACCTCGTCTTGGTGGGGCTGGAGCTCCTCCTGCTCCACCAGCTTGGAATCTTGCTCCATAACTCTGGATTAGAGGAGCTGCCCTCTGGATGTCCTGGTCATCCAAGAAAGCCACTTTAGGGTCTCCCAATCGGAGGTTGTCGTTGAGGTAAAAGAAGTTGGGGGCTTCAGGGCATGGAACGGCATCTTCTGGCATAGAGCATGTGAAGCTCAACTGGTTGAACATCTTAAAAGAAAAAGGAGAATTTATTATTATTTATTCTCTTTATTTTCCTTAGCAGAAATTAGAACTAATGTTTGTATTTAAAATTCACAGTATTTAAAAATATATCTAGTATTTATATATGTATGAATTCAATGGTTATTTGTATGTTAATCAACGCTTAAAATAAACATTAACGACAGAAATCAATTTTAAATAACGACTAAATAATTAACTATGTATTATTTAAAATAAATCAAAATAAATTAACCGTAGTGTAATACGAGTATTATCAGGTGAAATTTACAATACTTGAATCAGAATTTTAAGTGACTATTTTAATTAAAATATATAAATGAGAAACTGCAGAAAAAATAGATTTAAAATTAATTTTGTAAATTGTTTTACCTTTAAAGCAATAGAATTCTTGAAAATGAAAGTTCACATGGTTCAACTTTTCAAAAATAGGATATTTATATATGAATACACTAAAATACATAAAAATCTAACTTAATATCTTGCTTTTCTAAATAACGGCATTGTGGAAAATATTGCTATTATAATCACGCTTCTGTCCACAAGACAACAAATATATTTTTAAAAAACTAAAAGAAATGAACTTTTAAATACATGCATAAATTAATAGTCTAACTTAAACTTGAAGAAAAACAAATTTTTAAATAGTGTAGTTGATTGGAAACAAACTTTCTTTTGAAAAAATTCTTAGAACATTTATCGAACAATTTACCAATTCTTCCACCGGAACCAGTGTAAGCTTATACTGAGCGACAAACACAATTTTATGTAACGGAAAGAAAAGAAACATCCACGCATTCAAAACAGCGATAGTTGCTTAGAAAGCCATAAAAAAAGAAACGAACACCACAGTATCATCTTCGAATACAAAGCTCTATTGTTTACATAAGCCTCGCTGCTTTAATAGAAACGATTTCGAACACTGTGAACAAAACATCGTAAAATAAAAGGACAGCTCGCTACACTAGAAGCTTGGATTTCAATTTTTTAGTTGTTAGAATGCTCGTAGATAATCTTTGAGGGTGAAAGAAAACGAGAAACTCTCCAGACACTCACTGTTTGGTTTCCGCAAAGGAAGCTGAATTGTTGTGTTTCTGATGAACCATCTTCTTCCAGGACGGTGTGGCAGACGTGGAAGATTTGGCAGTTGTTTTCTGTGTCGGCGTAGTAACCTTCAGCTCCAGCTGGACAGGCAAAGGAGGTGCGGACACTGCCCACTAAAAGTTCGGCACCATCGGGAAGCTCAAAAGCTGCTCTTTTAGACTAAAAATTTAATAAAATGACATTGTTATAATTTTATCATATGCTGTTAATTTGTACTAAACCCTTTATACAATAAATAAGAAAACATTATTGTAAATTTTGCTCACAAAAAGCATTTTATCTACTTTTAAAAAATGAAATAGCAGTAATGTTCATTAATTATTATTAAGTTTAGTGGTTTACTATAGCAAGAAAATCTGGTAATTATTTGACATACAAAAATTCGTAGAAATGCTCACACAAAAATACTATTAATTATTGGGAAAGAGTAATTGCTGTACTTACTCTAGATTTTGCAGCAACAACAGCTATGCATGCTAAAGCTGAAACATAAAACAATTTTTAAATCATTTGGAACTATGAAAATGAAGTAAATGTACATTATGTATAGTGAATTTTAAGCGAAATGAGAAAAGCAAATAAATTAAGAAAAGAAAAGAAAAATGGAAAATTTTAGCTGTATAAAAGTTAATTGTTAATTTTTTCGAACTTACTTAAAAATTAAGTCATTCAAAAGATTCATTTCCATATATTTAAAAATACTAAAAGAATTCTATTTATCTGCCTAGTTTGAATATTTTTAAGTACTTCAATTAAGAATAATGAAAATTCAAATTGTGAGGCAGAACTTAAATTTGGTTCTTAATTTTATTATTTGGACACATGAGTTACTTACCGCAAAGAATTACAGCCTTCATGATGAACTTCTTACTGTAATAAAAAAGAAGAAACTTTTCATACATTTCATAACAAAACAAAGTAATCATTTCTTTTATTTCAAACTATACGATTAAGAATACAAGTTCTAAATTATATTGATTGAATAAAAATAAACCAAAAATATTTTTCCATACGTTATTTAGAAGTTAGTTGTATACAATTTTAACTTTAAAATAAATTTATAAACCAGTTGATTTTTCAAGAAGTTACTTGATGTTGATTATAAGATTGATAATGATTTCATATCATTATCACAAGTACATTTATAAGAAAGAATTATTCTTATTTACAGATTTCTGCACACGGCAGTCTATATAATTCAATATTCTTTTAATATAATTCTCCTAATTCAGTTTCATTTGAACTTAGATTTGTGAGGCTCAAAAGTATAAGTAAATGCACATTTAGTTCATTGGGACTTAAATCGGTATTAAGTTGATATTCTACATTTAAATTATTCATTTTGTTACATAAGCTACAAAATATAATTTTTAAAATCATAACGGGACTCACGCCATTAAAATATTGAACAAAAGGCTCAAATCCTAAAAACTTTTAACCTAAAATTATATTAGTTTATTTGAACCATTTGATATCAATTATGTTTGAAAGGAAGTTAATTAAAGTAATGAAATAATCTTTTTTGCAAATTTTTAAGTTAAATCAGAAATTATAAGTACTAAACTTTATACCTAATTTTTAGAAAATTCTTTACACAAATTTTTAACGAGATTTCAGAAAAATAATACATTTTTACTTTAAATAAAAGTGCAAATCTTTGAACAAGGGAAATACAACTGAGGTATGTTATCAACATTTACCAAACCATACTTTATAAATTTTAATGAAATATGGTCAAAATGCATATAGAAAAGTGAACCTCATGTATATAAAAATACATCACAGAACTACATATATATATGTTTCAAAGATACTCCAAAATTTTCAAACTACAATTTACAAAACTTAAACTCAATTTTCTAGAAAACAAGTATCCAATTCCCGACACCAGCACCGTTAAATTTATAAGGCCCATTCCCTTAAAACGAGCAAAAAGAAAGTTTAAAAACTTCATGCAATATTTCACAAAACTCTTCCTCAAGTTCCAGAAAGTTCTAAGCAAACATGGACTCTTATTCCGTTAAACAAAAAAGTAACAACAACATTTTCTATAGAACGAAAAAACTCAAAAAATTTCAAAAAAAGACCTTCCATACTTACAAAGGTCTCCTTAGGGATAAGGTATCCTGAAGCAAAGGAATAATCCGGAAATCTCAGCTAGAAAGGATGAGAAATGATATCTGTCTCATCCTGTGATTCTGTGCCTTATTTATACTAAACTCAATCGATAGATGCACCCACGTGCGAGCTGGAAGCACGTGTTTTACAACCAATAGGAGACCAGGAAAAAGTATGCCAGTGAGAGTTGAAACTGGGCGGACCAATACAGAAAAAGATGGTCCGGTGGGAAGTTGAGATTTATTAATTTTTTTTAGTTTTGTTTTTATATTCATTCTATTGCGTGCGTTATGCTGCGGACTGGGCTCTTTTCTTCACGCTCTTTCGATATATTTTTTTCATCTTTGTGCGTTTTTTTTATATTGTTTTTACCATGTGGTTGAATTTTTTTTTCATCTTGTTCAAGCCCTGAAGAGAGATATACGGTAGAAAGTGGTAATAAAGTATAACTTTTGAGAGAATTTTCTAAAAAACAGGCGAGATAGGGTCTAAAAAAAAAAGACTTCGTGGAATATTCTTTAAATTTTGCAAGAGAATTCTGAAGAGAGTTTGGATAGGACTTTAGTGCTCCTGTTTTGTAATAAAATACGAAAATGAAAGAATCTCGAAAGTTTCTAGATAGATAAAAATGTAGTAGCTTTTATCTTAATACTTTAATCCAAACATGTTGAAACCGATAACAGCATAAATGCCATTAAATAATGGTAAAAAAGCGAAGTTATTAAAACTGTCTGAAATTCTTTAAGCATATAGAACATAGTCGATAAAATAAACTCTAAATTCAATCAACGGAAATATTTTAAATTGTTTTATAATTCTTATCATTAAATCTTTTTATTTATGTGTGTGAAAAATACATTTAACAATGGCTATTAACAAATTTAAAATTTTATAATTAAATATCGTGTTTTCTATAATTCTACGGGGAAAAAAGCAAAACGTTGAAAAATCCATAATAATTATAAAATACTAATTACATCATAAAATGTCTACAAAATGACAACTTACTATAATCTTCAGAAAAATTTCTTGAAAGGAATGCTATAAATTTAAGGGGGCATGACATGATTTACAAAAAATCTTTGATTTAAGGAATTTTAAAATTTTTTCCTTGAAATGTATGTATATGTAAAACTGTAAAACAGTTTTTGTCCTCAATATACTACAAAATTTAACAATTTGGTTTTTTAAAGAAAAATTTAAAAACTCGTTTTTTATAAAATGCTACTCGTCCTATAAACTATAACTGATGGACACTCATCAGATTTGATTTAAAAGTGCAAGAAAAGTTGGCAAGGTTTTTCTGCAAAATAACATGACTGAAATTTGTAAAATACCTTTGTGTGTGTGTGTGTGTTTGTTATTGAAAATTACTTGAAAAATATATAAGTTCTAACTTTAACTATTTGTACAAAAATATGTATCACTTTGATTCAAAAATGTATACCAACTTTCGGTACATGTACTAATAGTAACTGGTAGAAAAAATATCAAAGCATTTGATACAACAGAAAAATAAGCCTTAGAATTTTAAATATAGATCAGCTACTTATATTTTTTATTTCTGAGATAAATTGGTTTGAAGTTTTAATTGCCTTTGGGATTTGAAAAAAAAATGAGCATGCGACTAAACTTAAAATGAACTCTGAGTTTTCTTAACTTAGAACTTCCAAATTTTGTGAGATTTTAAAAAAATTATATAAAGAATAATTTAGGCTAAGAAAATGTATCTGAATTTTTGATTGCATTTTGTCAAATGAATCGTACTGTGTCCCCTTTCACCATTCTTTGTCGGCCGCGGTAGCCGAGTGGTATAGGTATCGGATCGTGGCTTGCCATGTCATGAGTTCGAGCCCAGTACCACTAAAGACCCGCCGTGTAGGGCAGCGATGCACGTTAAATCTGTCGAGAGCTGAAACGTCCTCCCGTTGGTGTGGTGTGGTAGTTAGGAGAGGGGGTGCCAGCTCAGGTGTCGTCCACGTCACTTGACCATGGTTCAAAATTACGTGGTCCGTCGCCAAAAGCCCTCGTGTAGCTGAACAGTGCGACGTTAATATTCAATCAATCAATTCACCATTCTTTGTTATTAGATAATTTATGAGAAGACGGATCTCAAGATAAAATCATATTGATAAGAATTCATACGGTTCAAGGAAATAACGGAATATTTGAAAGAATAATGGAATGTAAATTATATCCGAGTAAATCGAATTCTCAAAATTTTACTGAATATAAATTATACCATTAAGAAGCGGATTCAATTTGTATAATTAAACCGTAGTGAGTCATATAATTATTAGAATGACAATGACTCCAATTAGCAAATGTAAATAAATTATGTAAATTTGGAAGGAATATTTATTATGAAAGTGTTAGGAATTATAATTGGTTCTTTGTAAATAAGAATTTTACCTTGGTATTTTTAAGAGGATCCGTCTTTATTTTAAAATTTCTTAAAACACGGTCCTTGAGGCACTTTAGAAATAAAATAAAATTCTATTGCTAAAGAGTTGGTTACCTTTTAACTGTCAATTAATTGTTTTTTAAAAATTAAATATTTATTATTAAATATTTTTTTTAATCTTATAAGTACTGATTTTTTTCACCGATGTAATAATTAATATTGAATACATTCAATGATAAAAAATTAGTCAATTTCTCATTTTATAAAGAAAATATAACTTTTGTAGTTAAAATGCTCCTTAATTTTATTTCTTAAATTTTTCCTTATTTAAAAAAATGTAAGTCAATTAATATCTGTTTCTTTAAAAAACATTTCAGGTACTACAAATTTATGAAAAGTAAACTACAACGAAGCATACAAGGTTCTAACAATCTTCATCAAGTAATATAATTAGTTTTTTTCGTCTTTATAAGAAAAAAAGTAAATATATGATTTTTGGCTAGTCTTGTATACTCTTTTACAACAAGCTGTCTTTCATTTAAAAACAGCTATTCTAATTTCATATTGCTGAATAAAAATTTTTACTGACGTTTTAAACCTCGTTCAACTAAGTTAAAATGTAAATAAACCTGCAAGAATTGCTTAGCATATTGCGTAATTGTTTATTGCAGCATATACTGAATTAGTTTATCCTGTTTAGCTATTTATCATGTTTATTGCTACTGTGTTCCTTTCAAACATCTTCCAGGAAAACATAACTTTCCTGCTTCTACACGAATTGAATTTTAAAATATTATACTACTTTTCATAGCAAAGAAACTGTCTGATGAAAAGACTCAAAGTTGAGTAAAATCTTCATTAAATGCATCTTTTTTATTAAAAAAGTCATTTTCTGTAAGTCAACAATAAAGTATAGAGAACATAAAAGAGATGCATATACTGCTTAGGTGAAGACTTTATGACCTTTTGTTCGCATCTTTAAAATGTAGCTTGCTTTTCATCAATGTATATCTCTTGATAAAAAAGCCTGTTAAGCATTGTATTCTATAAAACCATTATAAAAGGATAATTATAGAATATGGCTATATATAGGAACAGTTCCTGTTTATTAAATTGTTATTATAATATCAGTAAGATGAAAAGTTTTAATTATATTTTATAAGTACTTTTATAAAAGGAACTAATAATATCCCCATGTCCACAAATACGTACACACAAGAAAAGTGACCATGACCAAACTAATATAATAATTTCAATATTAAGAGTAAGAATTAAAATATTACTTTAATTGATTCAGACTTCAGTATCGCAAAATTAAATATTTAAAAACCGCATTTATTAATTATTTTTATACGTTAGAACTTAGATTTTTAAATTGATGCTGTTTTAACAAAAATTATTTTACATTTTATAAGGTAAGAATGCTATGTACTTGAAGAAAATTTTTAAAAAAATAATAAAATATGTGAGATTAAATATTTAAATAATCGTATTAAAAAGAAAAATAAGAGCTGTAAAAAAACTACGCAATCCACAATATATCCCCGTAATAAGAATACTTCTATTATTTTATGCAATCGAAAATTATATATTCTTTTATTCTAAGCAGTGTTTATTAATAAAATATTTGATCATTATTTACCGAAGTGTGTTTACCTCAAAAGAATTCTGAGGACATGATTGGCAAGTTAACAAGGTTCACAAAGAACTTTGACCTCATGTTAGATACACCTTTGTATCCAATATGATAATATTCCAGAAAGAAGAAAATTACCCCTAAACGTGTTACAACATCACTAAATTATGTTCTAGCGAAACAAATAAGTAGTAACCATGTTAGGAAGATTAAACATATAGTTTTTTACCATTTTATTTCTTGTTATCATGTACAAACTCATACTCCTAAAAAGAACACGCAAAAAAGGTCTATTCAAAGCAAATATTTAGCAAAAAGTTACGTTTGTTATATAAGACCATATGTACTAAAAATATTATTGATTAAAAATTTATTTCTTGACTTAAATTACTTATAAGAAAATTTTGATATACAGCTGTTTTTAAGAGAGATTTATTTATTGTTCAAGATCATCCTTAGAGATAACTTCAAAGTTTTCAGTGACGATTTTATTAAGTGCATAATTTAAATATTGAAACATAGTTCTAAATTAAAATGAAATTTTAGCTTCATGAACACTTACAAAACATTAAGTCAACATTTATTATAACATTTTCAATAACATTTCTTTTATTTTAATCAATTAGGTACAAGAAATGGCAGTTATTCCGTCATGTATACGAATTTAAGCCTTTTGTTTCAAACAAGTATCCCTTTACTAATTTTTAATTAAAAAAAGTACTTTTCGTTACGCGTTTGAATAAATTTGATGTTTTATTGAAATAATGAAAAACATTTTGAAAATCTGAATAATTTAATTCGTATATATATAGAAGTACATATATTGAATAAAAGATATGTAATGGATGATAAGTGTATATACAGTTTCTTTTTCTTTTAACTAGCGATAAAGTATTTATAATTAAAAAATAATTTATTTTTATTTTCCGCTCATTTTAAAATCCTGAAATTCTTACAAAAATCTTGTGATTTTAAACCACATGTAAATGTCTCATAAAAATACTATAAATAAATAAATATGCTGGAATTTTTTAGGTTCATGATCATCGCGTAAAGCAATTATTATTGACTTCTGCAAATTTTAGAAGAAATTTTTTTAATATTTATTTAAAATAAGAAATAAGAGATTAATTGAACTTATGGAAAAATGATAAAAAACAGTTCTGCTAAAATATGGTATGCAAAAACTTGTCAATGGAAAGAAACAATATGATAATTTAAAAAAATGGTTTATCTAACAAGTAAATGGGAAAAACAAATTTGATAGTAATGCAGTAACATTTAAACAATTTATTTCGTTTCAAACATTTATTTTGAATTCAAATACTATTAAGTACGATAATGCACGTAATTCAATCCAACATCGTGTTTACCTCGTTTCCATTGACATGTAAAGATATATTGAGTAGAGTTCTGTCAACGAATTTCAACATGCTGTGGGTAACGGATTACATGCATTCAGGGCACACGCATTGTACGTGATGTAGCACAAATATTAGCAACAAAAGTTTGATTCGGGAAAATAGCAAAAAATCAAATATTCTTTTTCTTTACACTCAAAAACAGCTTGTTCTTCTCTCTTTTTCTCTTGCAAATCTTATGCATGCTTCGCAATTTATTATATACTTATTTCATAAAATTCCTTTTTTAAGTAATATACCGTATTTATTTGAATCTGAGCCGTCCTTTTTTTCAACTGTTTATGCTACAAAAAATCGAAGGTGGAAAAATTCGTTGGGTGGGGAAAATTAAGTATCATATTCTCACGAATAGAGCAATTGCAAATTCATGTATATATTTAAAAAATTTTACAATGGTAAAATAAATTGATTATTCGATTTCTTATTACTTCTCAATTTAATTTTCTTAACATTCCTTAAGTATCGGATATGGATATAAACCATTGCACTGTTTTCTATTTTTTCCACTAAAGCGTGTTGAGAATTTGGGGTGCGGCTTAGAATCAATAATGGCTTAGATTCGAATAAATACAGTATTTGAATTTCTGAAACAAACATGAAAAATTTGCAAAATGCTTTGGATAACATTTATAAGTACCACTAGAACTTGTACGGCTAGTTATTACATACGAACAGATCTTTGATTATACATATATGAACTTGTTCCTCATTAAAATTAATAATGGAAAGGTTAATTTTAAAAAATAAGGATTGCACAATTCAAACAGAACGCAGTATTTCGCGATGAAGTTAACATTTGCTGATGAGTGGCTCGATGGCAGCTTAGATTAGAATAAATACAGTATTTGAATTTCTGAAACAAATATGAAAAATTTGCAAAATGCTTTGGGTAACATTTATAAATACCATCAGTACGTGTATGGCTAGTTTCTACATACGAATATATCTTTGATTATACAAATATGAACTTATTCCTCATTAAAATTAATACTGGAAAGGTTACTTTTTAATAATAAGGAGGAATGTGTACAATTTAAACAGAACACAGTATTCCTTGATGAAGTTAACATATATGCTGATGAGTAGGCGTTTAAAATATGGAAACTAGTAATATTTTCTAATTAAACTCATATAGTTTTTGATGTCTTACTTTGTATAACAAATCGCTTTTAAGCTCTCATGAAAAATGGTTCTCCGCCTTGCAAATTTAATTCAAATTGTCTCATTAATGAGAAGTTACCGCATCTTCAATGATAAACAATTCAATTCAAACTTCTAAGTTGAGGAATGATCCTGTAGGTCAAAGTTCAGAGGCCTTGATTTGGTTCTTGGCCTTATAACGCGATGAAAAATTGCATTGCATTTCCAGCAATCATTTTTTACATTGCCTTTGAGGATCTAGGTGCAATTCAGTATTGAAAAAAGGTCTTAACTGTTCGATAAAACTATCTACTAATGTGATGGAGCTTTATAATTAAATGTCCTCCGTTTTGAAGGAAAGATCAAGGGGTCAAAGATGGACAGGATGTAGTTTTGTTTCTATAACGTATCCAGAGGACCCCTTGTGAGTTTTGACCCATTTAGTATCTAGATACTAACGCATTAGACGAGAAAAATCCACTTTCGCTGAAGAACTTCACAAGTGCAGTGATGAAAAGTTTGAAAGTTGTCAGATTTTTTTGAAAAATGGAAGAAATAACAAGTTAATAAGTATTTTGGCCAGCTTTATGACAATTCCATTAAAATATTCTGAAATGTAGAAATTATAATTTTGCTTACGGGAAAATAAAATACTGCAAATAAATGGTGAATTGCCACGTTTATTTGTTGTATAATGTGATTTATTATTGTGTTAGGATTTATGAAACAATTTTAAAAATAAAAATGAAATTATATAAATCTCTCATACTTTTTAAGCTGTTATTTTGCAGAATTTATTTTCTTTTTTCCTCTACTGGAAATTTACATAATACGCTATAGTGTAAGAATTAGAATTTTTGTACTTCATTAAGAATAAACTTGTTCAAAACTGTCAATTTTGCAGATTTCTGTCTGAAATTTCCTAGATATTAACTTTTTATCAGTCATCGTATTGAATTCGCATCATTGACTAAAAATAGTAAAATTGATTCAGATCTAAAATATTTAACTATAAATTTTTTTAAAAAATAAAAAGATCCAATATGTAGACTTATTTTATATTAGTGCATATTTTTTTGGCTCCAGTGTGATCTTTAAAAAGTGTTGTCAAAAGTGTCAATGATCTCAATATCTTAACAAAGGTATGACATTTTGTTTTTTAAAGATCTGAAATTACGTTTGATGGTTCTGAATACGGAAAAAAGTGTGTACATCAAAGCGATTATTTATATTTGTGGAATAATATAAATAATAAGAAATCTCTGTCTCTATATCTTTTCAAATGAAAAAGGATATTAACAGCTTCGGAAAATCTTCGTTTAATATATATGTAGTATATTGTAGCATAGTAAGTACCTGAAAATATGCACAAGTTAAGTACATGCACACAGTTTTTATAAATAGACTTGACACTAGAGTTTCCATTAACGCCATTCTGGTCATTTTTTTTAATATAAGGATTTAATCAGATGCAAAAAAAAATCGTAACCATTACGTTCAAAAAGTGAAATAGTTTGAACTTACTGAGAAGTTAAAAAAATAAAGCCGATATATTATGAGATCAATATTCTTAAACATAAATTTACCTTTTCCTGTTTTGTAGTAACAGTATTCTAGCTTAATTTTTAAAACATTCTGAAAATAATGTATACTATTCACTGTTTACTTTTACATAATTTTTGGCATTACATCACAAGTAATTTTTTCACCATACTATCATATCCCATTTTATAAAAAAAGAATTAAATGATGACCTTTAAAATTTTTGAAACGCGATATGCATTCTTCATGTTTATTCAATGTACTGTTAGTGCCACTAATTCTACACAAGAAAACAAAGATGTGGGAGTGGGAAGATATCTGACCTTTGCATTCGTAAATGGGCTTGTCATCCTATGGTTTCTCAACCTTTCTTTGTAAGAATATCTTATTGAAATTCATAGCTGCGGGTATCATCGCACATACATGCGATCCACTAAATAGACGTTCCTATACGTATACAGTTACAATGTGTGTTTGCTATACGAAAAAAAAGAAATAAATTAAAATAATTACTTCTGGTTTCTTATAAATTGTTACATAATTTCCTCATGTTATTAAATTCGTATTTTTATATAAACAAAGAACTTTTTTGGTCAACTGTATGGATTTGAGGAGTTTTGATTTTTAAAAAAAAAGATAATACGAGCGATATGTGTTGAATATTAATATCACTTTTATTTTGGATGAATAGTACTTCAATAACGTGTTCCACAAAATTCACATTTAAAAAATTACTCTTGTGCTTTTAAAGATACCGGGAATTCTAGTTTTCAAAGAACTCTAAAAAGAATAGTTATAAAAAAACCTTTCATGTATTTAATTGACATACAGCTATAAGCATGAATAGTTTATTTAAATATTACTTAGTATTAAGTATTACCAGAGCTCTGATATTTTAATCTCACTTGATCTTGGCTCACAATTATGAGTACCTTCGCCAATAACTCTCAAGTTGCTTTACAGTGAGATGTTAATAAAATATATTCACTCATTACGGATTTTAATATTTGCATTCTCACTCATACATATACATGCATAGAATGTTCTATATCAAAGAAATTATGCCTTCTCTCAGGTATTTGAAGTGTTTTACTATTCTAAATGTGAAGAATATTAGTTCTTAGTTATTCAATTATACTAAACAGAGTTAGTAAAATTCATAATAATAGGAAAAAATATTTCTTTTTATTTACGTAAATTCATTTGTTACAGAAAATTATTTTACTCCATTGCTTAAGCGAATAACTTTAACTTAAAATTTATAATTTCCATTTTAAGAGAAAACTTATTCTGCTCTTAAAATTAAGATATTTCAATTATATGTGACTTTAACATCATTATCTTAATATTTATTAAAGTGTTTTGAAGTATTGCCTCTAACGAAGAAAAAGTAACAAGATTTCAAGATCATTTATTAAGATTTTCTTTTTACGAGTAGGTCTTTTTCAACCTTTGGGCAATTTTTATGTCAAGCACCCTATCTTTGAAGATCCATATCGATAAATCCACCTTTAAGACCGCGAAGGACCCAGCTTGAAGCATGGCTGCAATAACGAACTCATTTGTAGATCAACCGATCTCGGCCCTCTTAAGCAAAGATTAGTGACAGACATTATTATTTTTCAACGAGAAAGTGATTTTTATCAACTGACAATGCGTCTGAAGTCGTTATTTCCATACGCGTTGTATGTTTACCAGAGGGAAAAGTACAGTAGTTAGCAGGGGAAAAATAAGATTTTCGTTTAATGGATGACTTCTTTACATTACCGTTGAAATTTATGACATTGAAATCTTCCAGGGAAAAACCCGCCTTGTATTAACTTGAATAAAGTTTAATTCAAGGTTTTCTTATAAAATTAAGATGTCTTTGATATAAGTAGATGATCTAAGCGTAATTTTTTATTATTGTGTTAAATTTATTTTCTTAAAAAAAGCATAAGAAACAGGATTTCTCTCTCTTGTGTGTGTGGTTACTTATCAATAGTGTAGTTGGATTACAATATGGATATACTTAAAATAATTTTTGTATTTTTAATTAACGAATCATGTAAGTAAGATAAGGATATAAACATTTATAACTTTTTAAAATCCATTCTTTACTTACTAATATCTTACTTGCATATTTTAAACAAATAAAATCGATATTTGTTAATTGATAAAATGCAATGAAATCTATTTCAGTGTGCTTGTTAGATCTTTTGTGTCAATGATGAACAACGCTTCGTAACGTAAAAATTAACGAAAAAAATGTGTTATACGAATGAAGCTAAATTGTAAAGGAAAATAACTTGCGATAGAATACGAAATTATAAATTTTGGGCGGCCACTGAGAGACCACCTGGGACTCTACTGCATTGTAACGGGATATAGGAATGTTGTATTAAACAGAGCACAGTCCAAAACTAAGGTATAATTTCCACACCAACGTGATTCCGTCATCCTACGTGAACTGTGCATCGACCTTTCACATATAGATTCCCAAAGAGTATGAGATTCCATTATTTGAGAGACGTGCAGCAGGATAAAGTAATCAAGGAATTCAAATCACAGGATCACTCAATAATTGTGTCAGAACAATATTGCAATTCCATGATGTTGGCAAGAATGGGTGATTGTGACCTTACAGACTGTCAGGAAGATAATAGTCAACTGAGAGCGACGGCAGAAAGCAAAAAGAATGATCGTCCGTTCAGTGCTCACAACTCCTAATGTATCTTTATCAAGAATCCGACGTGACAACATTGACTGCAATGACCATCGCAATGAAACTCAACGAAGGTTTGTTTATATCACTAAGGCCGCAACCCCGAATAACTCTCATCATTGCGCACTTCCGAATGCATTTGAATTGGTGCCATGCACATTCTAGTTGGATTTTCACGGATTGGAGTATAATTTTTTTAGCGATGAATTCCGCTTCGGATAAAGCCCAGGTGATCAGCGCAGACGTGTCTGGAGCAGGACCGATTCTAGCAGATGTGCAGCCCGTACACCACGTAGGCCGCATAAAATTCTATCAATCAAGCAATATTTTTTACGAATTTCCCAAAATTAAAATTATAATGAATCGAATAAATATGCTGAATTCTAAATAGTTATTGAAAAATTAAAAGTAATCCGGATTTCCAGATAACATAACGTAGTTTATGAAAAGAAAAAGAATGCTTGTGCACACAGTGTTATTCCATTGTCCATTAATGTCTACCCTTTGCACACCTCTGATAGCAAAATTCGTGGCAGAGTCGGAAATACCGCAATAGAAAAGGTCCGTTTGCTCATCAGCAGCACTGGTGACACTCTGTGGCTTGATGCTTAACAATGGCGCCTCAAAAATGATTTTGCGAAATTTGCTAACTAAAATAACTACCATGATTAATATAACCTAAGACAAAGGAATGTTTAAGTTCAATGTGCATTGGGGGAAATCAAAAGTTTTCAATTCAATAATAACCTTACAATTTAGAAAAACAATATAGAGAAAATAAGTGATTTTTTTTTGTCTATTTACATTTTTATCTATGTTTTACTTTTTACTCTTATGCAAGTAGATGAGTTTATAACGTCAACGTTATTAGTCACTCAAAAGGGGTGGCACATTAGGACTTTGCACGCGGGTAGCCGACACCCTAGGTTCTTTCATGGTCTGGAGACATCCAGGAGAGAGAATACTCATTCTTAACTGTTATGACAGTGACTACAAGAATTTGCCTTATTAGTACCATTTCACTTATAAGCAGTATCTTTTGTCTTTTGATTGTTTATTTGTGATACTCTTACACAGTACTGCGGAGATCATACTGCCTGTAGAATTGCTCTTTCCTTTATGAAACCTTTGGCTTACATATTAACAACAGAATGCCCTGCCACACCTGACTTATTATTTTGTTGCTTGTTTCGTGATTCTCCTACATTTTCTTGTCCAATGCGGTAGCCAGATTTCTCTCTAACAAGCACATTTGGATTGGATGATTAGAAGTTTTTGGGCATGCCTGAAATGCACCGATAGCACATGCTAATTAAAATGTGTATGGAAAGCAACTCAGCAAAAGACATTCGCCAACTCTAACTGTTGAAGCTTAAATGGATAACACAGTTTGCATTAAAACCAGTGTGAACCAATCTGCATCGACTTTTTTTTTGCTCAAGTGGCTATATCTCTTGAATAAAGCATTCAAATCCTAAAATATCGTTAGTATTTCGTCTTCAGTATATGTACATCACATTTAATGATTTTCACCTCATTCAAAAAACATCTTTTTGTTGGTTTCTAAGTTAGAGAGGATATTTTTTTAATGAATATTAAATATTTTCGACAAGGCTTACAAATATTATTACTAAGAAAAATCCCGAACTTTTTATTTTTAAGCTGATTTTTTTTAAATTTAATACATTCCCCTCACAAAATATTTTAATGTATTCATAATGTACATTTTAAATACAAAGTATAGATTAAAATGATGAATTAGAAAATTCATAATTTATAGCTCTTTTTCAGTATTTGAAAATATCTATTAATTTTACATAATTTTCCTACATTAAAAAGTTGGCTATTATAGTTTTGGTTTATATAATACTTATAACTTAATATTAATTTTGTAAAAAACCCTTTTATTTATTACGTGTATCCGTCATGGGCTTTTAAGCAATTACCTAGCTTTAGTTTATTAAAATAGTTCCAATAAAAATAGCTTAATACATTAATAAAAATGCGTAAAGATTCGAGTGAAAAAATAATACAATTGTTCAAAGTTACTTTTAAATAACTGTGTAGTTTTATTTGTATTTCATAAGTCTTGCAAAAAGTTTTGTAGAATAATAACATGTTATAAGTTTTTTCCAATTATCATTTACATTGAAATTTATGTTGGGATTCATTACTATTTTTATTTTAACAAAATCAGCGATTTATAATTAATAAATATGTATTGAATATAGAAGTAAGGTTTTTATTGACTAAAAACTTTAAAAGAACACTTATTTTAAAATAGCTTTATTGTTTATTTATTTAATATTTGTTTATTTAATGTTTATTTATCTAATATTTATTTATTTTATATTTTAACCACACTTTTTCGCCTCACGGAATCCATAGAACTATAATGGGTTTTCGGGAAACTCCATTCAACACTCTTAGAAGAATATAATATTTAAAGTAGATTAAAATTGTATAGGTACCACCACCCTTTGTGTAAAGTTGATTAAAAATTATTGTGTTTGTTATTAAAAAGATTAATATAACTTTAACAGGATTTACTCATTGAATATATTAATTTATGATTTAAGGTTACCTTAAGTTCTCACATTTTTTTAAAAAAAATTGTCGCAGTCGAGAACTATTGAAGTCACATTTAATTCGTTTTTATATTTTTTATATTTGTAGCCACTCACGTTAAGAAATATTTTCACTTAAATATCTTTTTCTGAATGGTATTGAAATGTTTATATTTGTGTAAGAAATCCTGTGTATTTTGCATGAAACTGCAACCTAAAGTTTGGGAGCTATTCTTCTTTAATGGAAGATTTTAACTTTCGAATATGTTGATATTTCAAAAATTAATTCCTCTCCTTTATTATAGAGGTTTGTTCCCCCAAAATAAAAAATTCCTCTTTTCATTAGAAAATAATTTAATTTTGTAAAAAATTACGCCAACGAATGTAAAATAATTTCGTTGAACCCGGGCTGGTAAAAAGAATAGAATATTCACAATAAGTAGGTAGTGCATTTGAAGAAAAGCATTTTAATACTCTTCTATTGTATAATAATAAAAGTTAAAAAATTTTACAAAATAAAATTATATTTTGCATAAATAAAATTTTCATTTTTGGTGACAGGGATGAACTTAAAATACTTGTAGTAATACAAACTTTATAGATAACGTAAATCCAGTTTGCTTACACATTTATAATTTTCTTTTCGATTTTTGCTTTGTGACTCCTGGAATCCCAGGGTTGCTTGGAACATAATTTCAAAATTTCTAATTTAAACAATACCAAAGAAATGCCACCTTTCAGAATTTACTAGTTAAATTTTACCTCCTGTATCTAATTTATATATCAGACGAGATGATACTAACTAACTATAATATAAATGAAATATATAATTAAAATCAAACTATTTCTTTGTTACCCTCAATTCACCTTGAATATCTCTCTATCTCACCTGGACCAAAATGAAAATAATTATTCCCATTACTAATCTCTCCATTGAGCAACTTTTATGAAGCAACAAATATCGCTTCCAAAAACCAATTAAACTAAATTGACGAAGATTTTTCAATGTATTTTTCAAACTATAAGGAACATTTCAACAAAAAGAATTTTCTTGACTCATCCCAACCTTGAAAATGGAAGCGGATGTCCTGCGAAATATCATCTGCCTCAGGTGCCACGAGGGCGTTCACTCGTGAAAGACTTAAGTTTCCCATCAGAAAAGTGGCGATTACACCGAAAAATTTTTAACAAGCTGCTCAGACAGCTTTTTTGGCGTCGCAACTTCGATCAGTTTTGTAATTGCTTAAGAGGTCAGCTTGGCAAGGCTGGCACACGCATTGGCCTTTGATAACCAGGACGTTAAATCAGTAAGTTATCGTGTTCCTCGCAGATGTGTTTCATGTTCTACCACTCCACGAAGAGATTACCGAAATCATAGATGGATGTTAATGAAATAGATCTTTAACAGTATCGATTGGTATTTCGGTAATATGATTGGGTAAATATTAAGTTATTTGAAACTGTTCGATTTTTCCCCCATCGAAGATGAGCAATGGTTTCTTGACTCAATTAAGATAACCTGATTGTTGTGAAAGTGTATTATTTTAATAAAAGACATCAATCATCCAGTTTGAGAAAGGATGTTTTCATCTACAATTTGCGATAGTTGAGATTTCAGAATAAAGAAAAATATTGAATAATAATTAAAAAAAAGATATTCACGTTTCTGTAAAAATTCGGCCACATATTTATATGAATATTCAAATGGGAATACTAACCGATTAAACCTAGGTTAATTTTTTAGCATGAATAAAAACAAATTAATTTCTTACAAGAAACAAATATGCAATTAGTTTTCCTTTTAGAATATCGAAAGTAAGTGTCCGGGTTTATATTTTAATTGATGTAATTTTTCAAGAAATAATTGAAAATTTGATCATTAGTAATTACACTTATTTATTTAATTTATTCTTATAACTTATTGAATAAATGATTTTTAATAGTTTTAATTGTAACCGTAATTTTTCATGAAATAATCGAATATTTGATCATCAATAATTATTTTCATTTATTTAATTTATATTTAAACATTAATTATTGAAAATACGAAGGTAATAGCTAACACAATACTTTTTAAATCGTTTCTTGGAAGCAGAATCAAGTATTTTTTAAATAATAAAGCATTTATTAAAAATATATTTTTAAAATGTTTGCATATTTCAATTTTATTACATACAGTAAATTTATCCCTTTTATAAGTAATAACCAATTGGCTTTTTCCAGTACTGTTATTTTAGTATCCCTACAACAATCCTTATAATACCTTAAATCTTCCCTTATAAGGTTCATCAAATTTTTTATTATTTTTGCTTTATCAAAAAATAATTCAAAAAAAAAGCGAAAGCAACAATTTGAACTCTTATATAATTCAAATACTTTCTCTCTCTAGACGAGTGAAATCACATTTTTCTATTCTTTGTTTTTAGTGTTATTAATTATTTTCTCATTAATTTCTCTCTACACCGGTGAAAATGACATTTTTTCACGAAGTGGTTCACCTTTATTCATTATCAGTCATACATACCAGTTTTTCCCAACCGTTAAACATTTATATGCAAATCGAACTCCTAAAAATATTTGCCTGGAATACACTTAACTGTTGTGAATAACCGACAAGGGGTATTGCATGCCTCCACCGCACAACATTCGAAAATAACAGTGATAAACTGTTATCATGAATAATGTCATGAAAACGGTGTTTAATCTGTACTTTCATAAAAAATTGGATTTTTATGCATAAAAGGGTGTAAAAGAAGATGTGTATGAAATACTAAAGAATACTTAATTTTTATGGGGCTCAGTGAAAGTCAAATGATTAATTGTATTTTGTCTTCTTTTCTGTTTTAACTGATAAAATTACAATTCGTTATTCTAGGTCACATGGCCAGTAATTTAAGGGAAAGGGAGGTGGATGAACCGCCTGTAGAAACCACTGATTTTGGAATCTTTTTATTCGAAAATTTTCAAATTCCTTAAATTTAATTTTTAAATATTTCATCGGAATAAGACCTTTAGCCTTACACTTTATTTTTGCTGTTGCACGGTATCGCTGAAAAAATTGTAAAATAAAAAGTTTACTTTGATGGTTATATAATATTCTCAAAAGGATTCTAATACGTTTATTTAACTTTAAATGTTCAATCGAATTTTTTTTCTTGCAGATGACGTTTAAAAAGGGCAAACGATCTTTGTGAATTAATTATGTGTTGTATTTGTCACATATTATTTTGTCCAATTTTTTTCAAACAAACCCATCAAAAGGACTTCTTTATTTTTAAGATATTTTATTATTGAAAGTGTACATTTAAACATGAACAGATAAGCTTAAAAGCATTTAAGGGAATTAAGTACAGACAAATTATCTATTAACTCCACACACACATATGTATGAAAAGAAGAAATATAGGCTTATATAATAAGATAAATTTTTCCCATTATAAATAGCATGAAATATATTTATTCTAAATCTTTTGCTAATGGGAGAATGAAAAAAATATTCTTGATAAAGACAGTCTCATTTTGTGTTTATAAAAAATATACTCTTTATTTATATATATAACACATATTTCTAATAAAAGACTTAATTTTAATGCACTTGAATTTTAGTTACATATTTTTAATTTAAGAATATATATATTATTTAAACCTTTTATGAGAGAGATTTTTAAAATAATTTAATCTAGTTTTTCAAACTTTTATCATAAAAAACTATTTTGAAAATATTATATTTTTATAATGGAAGATTAAAGGAGAAAGGTAATTAAAATTTATAATATAATATTTAAAATTAGAAAAAAACACCGCAATGAGTTTCCCTAACATCTTCCAGCTTTATATGATTTACATCATTTACTCTGTGATTTCTTTTATTTCTTTTGAAAACCAATAAAAAATAATTGTATATCCCATTTTTAAAACTGAGTTAATTAAAAACTGTAGAAATATTAACATAAATGCAACGTAGTTTTTTATTGAATTATTTCTGGTAATAAATATATTTATTAGCGAATTCTATAATTCCATAATTCAAAAGCAAAAAACTCATAGTACACAAGCTAAGAATCAAATTTTTTATTTTATTATTTAAAGTATTTACCAGTTTTCAACTTTTCAAAGGCATACAAAAGGATACCTTAATTCGAAGTTACATAATCTTCAAATGACATGTGTATTGGACATATATCAAATGCGAGTGACCTACATGATAAGATATATTTATATATTACTTACTCATAGTATAAATCTTAACATTAACTATCTTATGCTCTCTTTTTGAGTAAATTTGAGATTAACATGATATACGGAAATTATAAGATGCAGATCCTCGATAATGACTTCTAGGAAATTTTGTTTCATTGTACATAAGGAAAATTATCGAGTCTTTAAAGTGTAAACACACTGCAATCTTTATTGCATTATATTTAGATATCAGAAACGTTTCAGTATAATCAATGAAATCTTCATGAATCTTAGATATCTCTGTGTTTTAATTGTGAACTATACCGTACCCCAAATACGGATCATGGATATGACGGAAACATTGGCCGTAAGTTCTTATGTATTATTATGTTATATCTACAATTAGGGTATAATGATAGGTTATATATCTACAATATCTACAATTATCAGGTTGTATCATGTATTATTAGGTTATATCTTTTTCCTAAGTGTATATAGATTTTACAGTCAAAACTTTGAAATATATATTATTTTTATCGATTTAAGATATATTATTTGGATTGTTTAAGACAGATCCATTAAGATACGTTTCTCCACTGGCTTAACTTACAACCCCGCACATCGGGGGCTCAGGACTCTAGGGAGACCAAAACCTGAGAGATGTCAAATTCCTAAGATCCGGCTTGAGGCCCAAAACATGATTTTACAGGGGGACCCTAACATTCTCCGTTACTCCACTGCGTTTCCCATTTGAACAAGTTGGAAAACTAATAACTTGAAATATGAGAAATTTCAAGATGGGACTTTATAAAGTCATGAAAATAATTATCAGAAAACCACGTTATCTAACATTAAAAACAAGAAGAGTTGTAAGAATATATGTTCTTCCGAAAAAACAATTTATTATCTTCGTGAAACCAATCGGAGAAATAAATTTCAAAACTGAGTTTATTTCATTATTTTGATCCAGTAAGCATGCAATCCACACCAAAATTCGCTAAAAACTAATCCCAGAACCCAAAAAAGAAATTTTTTTCACTGATATCATTTTGAAAAGAAATATTATTTTCTTACATCTTAATAATACAAGGTCTCATATCATTTTATTTTCATTAATTCTTTTGTGGCATTTTTTAAGCATCACCCTATAATTAATCTACTCATACCACATAACGGGAAACAGTAAAGCTCACGACCTTGTACATATTTGCCTAAATTTCAATTCCAATTTATTTGACTAAAGTAACCAATTCGTATTCAGATGCAAAAATTTGATTGATCTTTTGTTACCGTTACCGAACTCTCCTTGACCTATGACCGTTGAATCTCCATTGCTTTTGATCTGTGCCGGTCATGTATGGAATAACATGATTCGAATGATAAGTACGTCTAATAAATAGTAAGTAAAACATACACATGCTTTTACATAATGTGAAGAAAGCTGCATTATTCAATAAAAAAGAATTTTGAATGAGAAAATCTATTAGATTTGAAAGCGTGTGCGACGGATTCTAGAATAAGATACACTTCAAATACTTTATTTTGCTTTTGGAATCTGTCTGAGTTTGTCTGGATGGGAGATTTAAGTATGACTTTACCATTATTTTTAGTTGAATGCTTAGCATACAATTAGTTTAAAACAAGGTCATTAGTAAAAAGAGATATGACTGTCACTTTACTAATTTTAAAAAATAATTCTGAAGATTTTTATGATAATTAATGCCCATTTTTTTCTTCAAAAATATTACCAACAACTGTCTAGCCTTTCGCGAAATTTAATGTTTTTCAAAAGTTTTAATGAATATGCTGATTTGATAATTTTAAAATTGTGTTGCAACTTTGCTCAAAAATTCTAATTGTCAAAAAAAGTTTCATGTAATAAAAACTCGCAAATAGAGCATCAAATGTTGAACGTTCGTATTGATTATGTTCATTTTAATTTGTATACCTTTTTGTAAAAAAAGATATAATTTATAGAAATATACCTTTAAATTTGCACTCAATATGTTTGTAAAAATTTTACATTTCTCTCTCTAATTTTATATTATTAATGTATATTTCACAATAATAAGTTCAGTTTTATGTTATTTTAAAATTAATATTAACTACATTTTTATTCCTTCATCAACTATAAATAATATTGTAATAACAGATAAAATATTTTTAAGATCTGAATAACCGGTATTTTTTTAATACAATTTAATGTAACATTAATTAAATAAACATAGTTTAAATGTGGCAGTATGTTTTTATAAATCTTCCAGATTTGTCATAAGGAATAATTAAAGAAAATGTTTGAATGAAAATAAATTGACTTGGTAAATATTACATAGCTTATAAATGCTAAATATGGCTAATTATAAAGAAATTAATAAAAGAACATTTTAATAGTGCTATATTTTCATGAAATAGTTAATTATCTTAATTAATTTTGTATAACCTTATCTAAACTTAATTTTTTTATGTAAATAGCAGAAGTCAAATATTTCTCTTAATTTACTTTTTTAAAATACTATATCGAAAGCAGTTTAAAAACAAAATATGTATGTGAAAACATCGTTAAATATATAACTTTGAGACTAAAAGTTTTCACAAAATATGCATTTGAAGTATAATGGCTTTATTATTATTTTCACTTAACATTTTAGTAGTGTTTTAAGTTGTAGCTAAAAAGGATCTGTATAAAATTTTGTGTGTGAGCAATGCATAGTCGAACCTCCATATTACGAATCTCTATATTGCGAATTTTTCTATATAACGAACTTTTTCCTGGAACCAAGAACAATTCAAGATTTTTTTTCGTAAAATGACCTCCCGATAGCGAAGTGCATTTTGAATACAACGAACTTTTGTGATTCAATTTTTTTCCTCCTTATTTTTGAAGTATTTCTGGACATTTTAAGTTATACTCTCTTTTAACATCTTTTATGGTGGTCATAAATCTTGAGCTGGTTATATTAGGTGCCTAACTCGTCGAAAGCAATAGAATTCAGAGCGTTTTAACCAAGAAGTGCAACCTTAAACGCCGTTATCCAGTTCACTGAAAACATTTTCTAAATCCCCTTTCACCCTTAGTGGAGTTGTCTCGTGTCCACGTGTCTTTGAACTAGTCTCCATTCATTTGTAGTGTTGATCCGTCGTACTGGTAACTTTGTTTCTTGTAGATCAAAAAGTCAAAACGTAAGAATTTAAGTATCAACGAAAAAAATTTATTTGTTCAGGAAACGGATAAAAGCGTCAAGAAACTTTCCTTGTAGTTTTTCTTTCTTTCTTCCCCTTCCCCTTTCTTTTTGATATGTAAGATATATAAGATAAATATAAATTAATTTACAGAAGGGTATGAATAATTACCTTTTTTATTATAGAGTGTTTATGAATTTAAAATTTATTTTATGTGGTTTATAAAGAAAATTGAAAGGTAACCTCTATGTAACGAATTTCCAATTTGAAATCTCAACTTTTAACTTTATTTTCCTTCAAATAGGTCATAAGTTCACATATTTGCTTTTCACAGAAATTCACTTTATATGAATATCGTTATTTTTAACAGCATAAATGTTTTCCATGACCTTCGAGCACAAATTTCTCTTGCCATCACTCATTTTTTTAACCAAGTGTAAAAAATGTCACCCTGCATTTGCTTCGTAATATCCACATCATAATTTTCTGATATGAAACTCGAACTTTAATTACCATATATATATAATTAGTAAAATAACATTCATTGATTAATATGCTTTCTCTGTGTTTCTTCATGATGAAATGAACTTGTTCATTGAAAAGACTCGGACGTGAGGCAATTTATTCTGTATGGATGATTTATATTTGAAATTCATTCCTACCGTTAGAAACCACAGGTTTGAAACTTCCTTTACGAATGGAAGAAATTTATTTGTCTGTGTAATTTTAAATGTAAAACTGTTTTGACATTGCTACACAACAGCAGATTCATTTTTCTGTTTTCACAAATGCCACTCAAATATCTTAATTATTGTGTTTGTAAAGTTAAAGAAAAAGTATTCGTTTAAAGATGATGGATGAGGAAAAATTGCGAAATAAATTTGAATTTTTAAAAATTATTTTCAATGCACGATAAAGGGATTTAGAAGGAAAGCAAAAAAAAAAAAACTTATTAAAGTGTCGTCCAGGTTTACTGCATACACAGATAGAATCATCATTTCACCAACAACTTTAACAACTTTTCCAAAATCACATTTTGTCATTGTTGTTTTCTTCATATTGTTAAGGAAAATTCTATTTCGTTTGTCATTCTACCTGATTTTTTTTGTGCGGCTCTAGAGTAAATATATAATTAAATGAAATGTTTTGAATGATGAAGTTCTCTCCGGGATTGTAAAGATAACGAAGTCTTCAACTCCTCGCAAAAAAATATTTTTCTTCACCCTATTATTTTTTGTCATATTTTCAAAATACAAAAACGTCACTACATTATTCACTTTTTTTCTGAAAATTATAATATTGATTATTTTTTGAGGTTAAATCATTCTGCTGGAAAGAAATAGAAAGAAAGCAATCTTATAGTTTAATTTTATAATTAAAAAGATATAGAAAACGATATTTTAGCTGTTTTACCATTCAATACCTTCACACTTCGAAATACGTTAAATATTGACAGACGCCTGATAATGTAAAATAATTTGAATTTTATACTTGACTAGAAAGCTTTTATGTTATTGAGTTAGCCACTTATTTGAATATTTATTGTTGATTGATGATTTCTTAAGGCCATCCTGATAAAAAAAAGCTATTGGCAACGAGTCTCATAATGTCGAATCAATTTGGGCTGTGGTAAGGTGATGAACACGATTCCTAAAGTATGTCAAACAATTCTTCAAATATGCACATTATACCTACACAATGGATTTCTGTTTTAATAAGCGGAATTGGCTTCACTACAAGACATATCTTGAGTAATATTATGATTCAATCCCAGACATGACTCTTACGATTATAATATTCATTGTTGCAGGCATATCGATGGAAAATACTTATAATTAAAACAAATCCTTCAAGTTTAAGTCTTCAAATTGTGGTAAATGATAAGTGTTAAGTATCTTACAGAATTGTATTAACGAAATTTGAATAAGATAACAGTGTAAATTTGGCAAATATGGGCATTAAAACACTTAATTGAAAATATATATACTACACTAAATACTTTCCATGCTTCCGAAATTAAAATATTTAAAGCTTTAGAGAATAGTCTTTCTAATGGTATGTGAATAAACTAACTTTTGTTGTTGAGTGTATAAAGAATCTCCAAAACAAATACCGCAATTGCCTATATTTGATTAAAGCTAAAGGTAATATGGGCAGGCTGCATTATAAAAAAGACCGAAATGCATTTTAATACAAATTACTTGTTTGGCAAATGATAAGAAGTAAATTAAAATTTTTGTTATTGAACAAATTGTATCATAAAAAATGTCCTAGGTTTTATTTATAAATTAAAAATAATGAAATGGTGAAATCAGATAAACTCTTTAACACAAATTGTAACAAAATTAAAGAAAAACAACATTTAATAAGGAGTTGCCCTGTATCATACGCCCCCTCCTACACTCATTACAATAAAAGAAGTCACCCTCTAACTCGACACATTCCTCATGGAACCAAAATGAACAAGTGTCAAAACATTGCGTCCATTCCTGTCCTTGATTTTCTTTACAACAGTTAGCACCACAAACAAGACAAATATGGGATGCTGTTTGTTGTGCTCTGCGTTTTGCCCCTACACCTTCTCTACGACCACCATTGGTAACTCACTCCTTTATACACAGCTGGACAATTGCTAAGGACGGATAACACTATCATCCATAGCAACCACAAAATGAAAGGAAAGCAAAATGTGGAAAATTAGAATAAGTGCGGGATATTAGTAAGAAGTATGAGTATGCAAATTTTTTCCACGTCTGTTCATCACGTGATAGCGTTCATAAGAGCTTTAAGGGTTTTGACGCGTGTGGACAGCTGTTGTTTCAAGTCAAAGTTTTACAGGAAAGATTTAATAGACGAACTTAAAATTTTTGGCATGTCTTCCCGACATCACATAGATGATTTTATGTGTGGCCGAATTATTGGAAAGATCGAAGAAGGGCGAAAAATAACAGATGTTGCCAGGGAGTTCGACATCGCTCACAGCGTTGTTTCACGGCTGTGGAAGTCATTTAAAACTACTGGAATGTGTAGTAGATGGCACGGGGGAGGTCGTGTTAGAAGTACGACGCCTGCAGAAGACTGATATATCGTCCTATCAGCAAAACGGAACAGGCGCACCACAGCTCAGCAGGTGGCAAATCAGTTTCTAGCTGCCTCAGGAAAGCAGATCTCCCGAAAAGCTGTTGCCAGACGTTTGAGGGGAGGAGGACTATAAGCACGCAGACCTGTTGTGTGTGTCCCATTGACCAGACAGCACCGTACTGCCCGTTTGCAATTGTGTCGTGAGCATCACAATTGGACTGAACATGATTGGGCCTGCGTACTATTCTCAGATGAGAGTAGGTTCAGTCTGTCATCGGATTGTAGACGCCAACTGATCTGGCGCGAGAGTGGTACTGCTTATCGTCCAGAAAATATCCAGGAAAAGGACCGATATCCGATATGCAGTATCATGGTGTGGGCCGGCATCATGATCAATGGCCGCACGCGCCTACATGTGGTTGCGAATGGGATTATGACGGGCCAACGATACATTGATGAAGTTCTACTTCCTCATGTTCGTCTTTTCTGTGGTGCTGTCGGTGATAAATTTGTTTTTATGGACGACAACGCAACATGTCATCGAACACTCGCTGTTCAGGATTCTCTAGACAGTGAGGGTATTCAACGTCTCGTATGGCCAGCGCGTTCTCCAGATCTAAACCCCATTGAAAATGTGTGGGATGCTTTGGGGAGGCAAGTTGCTGGTCGAAACTATCCTCCGACAAACAAGAACACCCTCATCCGTGCACTCACAGAGGAATGGGATAAATTGCCTCAACAGCTGCTGGATAATGTTGTGCAAAGTATGGTACGACGTGTGGAATGTTGCATTACTCTCCACGGTGGACATATCCCGTACTGATACCTTTCTTTAAGGTGCCTACTGACTTTTAGATGCATTGTTCCATTTCTCCGTACGCAGATCAAATGAACATTTTTTTTTTTTTTCTTTCAGATGTTTTACAGCTTTTGTACTTTCCAGAACAATAAATATTCTTTATTCTAATGTCTAAACAGTGTGGCAACTATATTTTATCCTACTAGGCCTCATGTCTCGCTTAATGTTATGCTACATAGCAATTTGTGATCCGTCCTTAGCAATTGTTCAGCAGTGTATAAGACAGACTTGTCAGTTCTCTTGCAACTTTGGGTTCAGATCTTTCAAATATGATGCTGTTGACAGCGAGACAGCGACAACAGTGACAATAAATGACCAATGTTCTGCTGTTTTTTTGCCTGAAATATTATAAGGAAGAGGTTTGTGGAAGGAAGATGTACTCAAAGGACGTGTTAGACGAGAGGATGGTCCAGGAGTAGGGTTGGAAAGTATTACTTCATAAAATTTCGGTATTTCCCTTATTATTCTTAATTTTACTGTCCACATTTGCTCTAGCGACAACATTCTATAGTTGTTTCGCTGTCCAAAGGATAATGAATGAAACCACCCGTTCCCACCAACGGGTACTATACTCACGTAAGATTGCAGCAATTTATAGGTTTCATATAAAATTAATTATTTTTTCAATGTTAAAACTTAGATAATTAAAATATAACACAGCCCAAAATTGATGTATCAGGTATTTGTACTTAAATTAGAAAATTTCTGTGTGCTCTTCTCTTTAAACCGCACAGCACAAACAAATCCCACAGTCGCCATGATGCTTGAGCATTACGAATGCCTCTGTACAATTCACGATTACGATTCATATATGTATTTGATTAAATGTACGCATAACATGTTACCTAAGTTCCCATATTTGCCCAGTTTACTTATATATATATATGTGTGTGTGTGTGTGTGTATGTATGTTTGTTTGTATGTATTACGTGTGTGTCAGTGGCGCCCACAAAGGGGGGGTTCCGGACCCCCCAAAGCCCTTGATTTTTCCCCGATTGATTATAATTCTATGTATATAGAACGCAAAATTTAATTATTTATTATTAATGATGAATTTTTTAATTAATGCTAATTACTTATTCAATAATTAGTTTTTTACTGTGTTTTGTTCCCGAAAATCGACAAAATCAAAAGGAGAATGATACAAGAATGGTGAACTTTCGTTCCCGGACCCCCCCAAAAAATTCCTGTGTGCGCTACTGGTGTGTGTATATATATAATACTAAAAAGTAAAGTTCACAGTACCTCTTCTTTTGAATGCAAAGTAGAATTCAAATCGTAAATAAACACGCTTTGATTCAGTAACTAACAAATAATAAAAGAAAAAGTTATGACAACGGGGAACTTAGAGAGGGAATTCATGTAGAGTGTTTGTTCTATCTTCCCTTGAATATTATTTGGCTATTGTCGGGATAGTGGAAAACTAGACAAATTTAAAAAACGGATCAATAGTTTTGATGTTTAGCCCTGTTGCACGTAAAACACATTTTAAGAATATTTATTTTCTTATCAATATTTTATCTAGATTCAAATACTTAATTAAGTAAAAAGTACGTATACGTAAAAGTATACTTAATACGTAAAAGTAAATACGTACTGTAACACATAGCGCGGATAATTTTTTTCCTTCGTATTAAATTTCCTAATTTTAAACATTTAGTTAAAATTTTTTAATTAAAAACACAACGTGATTGTTTCAGTTGAATTAGCTTAAAACTTTACTTGTTTTTTCATTTTAGTTTTATATATATATATCTGAGTCAGTATTACGCATATTATCGATTGTGAATGCCGTTGGAGTAGCTCTGGAATTCTTTGTGACAAAAGAAATAAAAAAGCATATCGACGAGAAAAGAGAAATTGCAACATTGAATTTTCGCCGCATTAAGACTACGTTGACCTCTCTGAACCCTTTTAAATCGCAACTGATCAAGATTCCAAAAGAGTTATCATATTTTGAAAGAAAAAAAGTGCTTTTTGACTTATACTTTCATTTGAAAAGTCAAAGTCCGATTAAGAAATGGTGCGGAAATTATCCCCAAAAAATTCTTACAAAAGACCATTTAAAAGCATCAATTAAGAATCGCGAGTTTCGACACAACTTTCTCAAAAACTTTCTTCTAAAAAGAAGTGCTCGAGTTGGTGACCGTAGCTAAAAGTGTCAAAAATTTACGCAAGAGAACTTTACGAGAGACCCAGAGTAATAATATATAAACAAGGGTTGATGGTTTATCGAACCCTTTGAGTTAAGGGAGTTTATTTTTCATTTTTTCCCATGCGATTTGATAGAATCTCTTCCTGTGGATAGTTTTTAAACCGTCTGTTCTTTCACCACGTTCCTTAAAGAGGTGGGAATTATCTGATAAGAGGAAACCTAAGCTGTAGCATTTTTCGGTATTTGTCTTTTGTTTAATGAATTAAATTGTAGGCAAACGCGTGTTTAGGATCTGATATTGATAAATAGGAGCAGTATTGTGGTACAAACAATAGATGAATTGAAGGAATTTGTGGGAAAAAAATAGGTAAAAATGAATTGAATTAAAAAGAATGGTCTGAAATGAAAGGAAAAAAAGTTGCTAGCATGCTTTTGAGAGTTTTTAAGTTACAGTTGAAAAATTTCCATGTTTTAGAGTAATACAGGGCAATGCAACATTTTCTTCATAAACTTTGTTAAATTAAAAAAAAATGTTATGCTTTTTTTCTTTTACTTTTTAAACCACTCCGTTAATACGAGCGTATAAGTGTCATATAATGCATTTTGCATAATTTTCCTAACGAATGACATGTAGGATAATAACGAATTTGAATTTGATATGTAATTATATATATATATATATATATATATATATATATATATATATATATATATATATATATATAAATGTAATTCATGAATATTAAATTATTAGAGAAAGGAAAATGGAATAATTTAAGAATATGAAACAATTAGAATAGAATATAGAACAATTCAAGGATATGTGGCGGTGTGATATCTATGTAAACTAGTACCAAACATCACGCGAAGACGATCGTGTTGGCGTGGTCGATAAAGTACTTGCATACGGTACGGAACGAATCTTCCTTCTGCAGATATTAAGTAATTAGTATGAAATAAATTATGGAAAGGAAAATTGAATAATTTATATAAGAATATGAAACAATTAGAATATAATATAGAACACTCACAATTCAAGGGTGTTAAGTAATTAGTATGGAATATGGAATAATTTAAGAATATCAAATAATTAAAGAAAGGAAAATGGAATAATTTAAGAATATAAAACAATTAGAATATAATATAGAACACACAATTCAAGGATATTAAGTAATTAGAATGGAATATGGAATAATTCAAGAATATATCAAATTATTAAAATAGAATATAAAATAATTACAGAATATACAATTAAAATGAAATACGAAATAACTAGAATGGAAAATAGAATATAAAATGACTAGAATGGAATATATGAAGTGTGTAAAATAATTAGAATGGAATGCGGAATCTAAAATAATTAGAATGCAATATGGAATAGAAAATAATTTGAATGGAATGTGGAATAATTATTACAGAATAATTATTAAAAAATTTATTATAATTTAAGAATATTGAATAGTTATACTAAAATACCAACAATTCTAGAATGCACAACAAAAAATATAGTATAAATTGAGAATAAAGAATAATTATATATTAAAATGTAGAACCAATCAAGAATATAGTACAATTAGCAAGGTACATACATATAGAATAACTCTATACGATTTTATCCCCGTATGTTAAAAATTTAAATCTTTCCTAAACATTCAAATATATTCTTCTAAATTTTATTTTAGTTAAATATATTATTCATTGATGAATAAATAATAAATAATAATAATGATAGATAATGGAATATTAGAAAAATTCTTTCTTAATATTAATTACTGAAAAAATCTAAATGTTTCTGAGATTAAAATAAAATTGGGTTTAACTAAACTGTTTTAAAAGCTATATATTTACAAGGATTCCTGGATATATGTTTCAGTAATTCAGCAGAAAATAATGTTTAAGTTTAATTTTAAATGTGAGCAAATTGTTAATTTTTTCTCCTTTTTTAACAATTGGATTAAACCAGTGTTTCTCTAACTGTGAGGCGTGCCCCCTAGGGGGCGTGATAACCCTACAAGGGGAGGGGCACAAGCACATGTCAAGAATAAAACGTTTAAAAATTGATTTACTGGAATGAAGTAAACAAAATACTTTCTCACAGTAAAAAAAATAACGTATTTACACTGATATAATTTATAAAAATCAGCTGGCGATATACTTCATCAAAAATAAAAATTTCCACTTTGGTACGTTCATTAACTACCTGATCCTATGACTAAATAAAAAAAACACATACATTTTGTTTGATTTGCTGTAATTCCACGATGAGAGATTTTTTATTACGTTTTTTTTTTAAAACGAAAATGCTACTCTTTCTGAGCAAAATTTAGACCCAGAGAAAAATTCTAGGAAGATAAAAAATCCATCACTATTATTATTATTGAAATGTTGTACATTATCTGTTGAAAGAAAATAAAGACTTATTCACTTTTCACCCAGGAAGCAGATTTGCTATTATCGTTTTTTTTAATTAATTTATTTGCAAAACTCCTCATGCTCCGCATTACATAGCATGAGGCTTACAGACGTAAGTGGTGACACAATTATATATAAAAAAAATGAAGGGGGAAGAAGAAGAAAAAAAAACACATAAAAGACAAAAACATAAAAAAATTAAGAGTGGAAAAACACAAATATAAAAAGGAAGGTCCAATAAAACTTTAAAAATCAATACAGTAAACAAATTTTCTTAAGACATTTAGGCTCTCAGTACATTTGACCAATAAAGACAAAACAGGTGGCCAGGAAAAACCTAAAAGTTTCAACTCCTTTCTAAAATTTTCTCTTTTACAGAAATAAAGTTTACAGTACAATAATACATGTTCCAGTTTCAGCATCCTGACCACAAGGACAAATATGACCTTCGAACTTCTGTTGCGCTTTCTTCCATGTGAAAGAGTTATATGATATTTGGAAAAGCACACACACACACACACACAGAGCACTTTGAAGGATTATTTTTCTAATATTTATTTTTATGGGTATTCTGAAACATAAAGCATGATGAAATACGCGTTTAACACAATTCTTTTTTTGAACTAACATCCATATTTTTATATTGAATACATTTTTAACCCGGGAGCGGTCACGTGGGGCTCAAAGCACAGCAAAGCTACAATAATTTGAACAAAATATGACGGCTTTGCTTGCAAATATCATTTCTATAAGGTTAGCGAAAAGTGTCTGTGATTTGTGTCCTTCATTAAGGTTACGTACCATTGAAACGTTTTAGTTCAGTTTTAATGGATTTTTTCTCAAATTATCAAAGAAAAAATGAAAAGTCCTTGAAAGTAGGTAAGTATATTTTCTCTTAGTTAAATTATTCACTGGAATTGTGATTTTTCTCGTGTACAATAAAAATAATTGTAAAAAAAAACTCTCAGTCACCTCGCGCGACTATTAACGTTACTATCGAGTGCGCGCCTGCTCTCCCGGGTTATAATATTTTGAAGTCTTCTCGCTTTAAATATTAATGCCAAATGTGATGGATATGATAGAAAGCAAAATAAACTAGACTCTTTTTCTAATGACATTTATACTTTTAGAAATGGATGATGGAGGAAACAAATTTTTAATTAAATATCATTTTGCAATCTGTTTCAATTTAAAAATCAGAGAAAAGAAACATAACAATAATTATCCTATTACTTAAAAGTAATTTGCTGGAAATAATTATTACTTAAAAGTAACAAAGACAAAATTTAATACTTATCTTGTTAATTTGTACGATTTTTAATTAGGATCGTATTGTAGCTTTAGCGCCAAAGCGCATTATTATTGTATAAGAGTGGGGGGATAAAAGTTATGATTGGATATTGGGTCGCCAATAGTGAAAGTTTGAGAAGCACTGGATTAGACAGATTTTTCTTTAAGGCACATGATGATCATTGGCATTAGCGCAATAAATATCATTATGCCCTTTTTAACAAAGGCATTATATAAAATTATAAAGAAAACATAGTTTACTGATTGATTACATAAAATTATAAAAGTGAATCAAATGTAAACCATACTTTTTTAATAGCAACTAGTAATTCTGGAGCATTTTTCCATAACAGCTATAATAAGTTACATAAAATTTAAACACAAATGTTTCGCATCGTTTTATCCTGTTTGCTTATTTAATCGCTAGCATGATGAGTAAACACAAAATATCTACAGCGATTGTAAAAGGAATAACAAATTTTTTTAACGAATGAATGTGTCAAATTTATTGAAATTTAGAGCGATTGATATTGAAATTTAATGCATATTAAATATGGATATGACCCAAGAAGCTTAAAAACGACAGAGGAAAACTTTAAATTGTAGTTCACAATCATTGATACAAACTAAGTTTAGTGTAGCTAAGCTGTAGTGTAGATTTAACAAATTTGTGACGTTATTCTTGCTCACAATAGAAAAAACAGTCAAGGAATTTCGAAACTGGGCATGAGTTATGGAAGTGTACTGTTTATTAATCGGAACAAGTTTATGACAGCAAGTTAATCGTGACCCTAAAATCGTGAATTCTGCCAGAAACTGACATTTTTTTAATATTTTATTTTATAGGTCATCTTATCACCTTTATAAAAGTACCAAGTGTATTATTTTCCATTCACTAGAACGAAAAACTACAAATGTTTTAATAAAAGCAGATTAAACAAAGTGTAGCAGTAAAAGCTACTTTAAACAAGGTGTCATACTTTAAAATGTATTTTATTCGAAATGAGTTTTTTTTTTTTTTTTGAAAATGCCCGAACAGGGACGTCGATTGCTCAAAAAGTTTTGAAAATAATTGGCTGAAATTTGTTTGTGTATGTTCTGTATAATAGTACGAGTCTTTTAACCTTCAGAGTTGTTCAATTACTGTTTTATTACAAAATTTACAGTCCCTGATATGAATACAACCATTGTTTTTTTAAGCAATTTCATATAATAACTAAGATAAAGTGCTCTAGTTTTTGTAAAAAATCAAAATATCTTTTATCCTCAAGGTCATTTAAAAATGAATATCAAAGAAACACATCAAAAATGAAAAATGAAAAATTTGTTCATAAACTTTTTGTACAAAATGGACCCCGTTTATGTAATTTTTTGTAAATGTTTACCAATTTTTTCCCATTTTAATAATAATAATTTCTTTTTCTCTTATCAGTTTTAGAATGTTTTTCTTAAAATGTACTAAATAAATCCAAAAACCACAAAAATGTCGCAATATCTCCACTTTTTTTTTAAAAAAAAGTTGTCACAAAAAGTCGGATACCTTAAGAGCTTCGAGATTTGCACGAAAAACAAAAAGTGGCAAGAACAAAATTCTTCAGACATTCTTCAGACATTCTCAAACAAGCAGAAGTAAATACATTTTGACGTGAATTTTAATTTGTGACAAAAATTGGGTGTATCATTTGACTCCTAAAATAAAACGGTCTAATATGGAAATGATTCACAAAAAGTGAATTTGCTCCACGAAAAGAAAAGAAAAAAAAATCGTTACTAGCTGAAAAAGCTTTCTTAATAGGTTCTTTTTCTTTCTTTTTTTTTTCATTTCTTTTTTGGAATCATAAAGTATTGTTTGCGATTTTCTTTTTATGACTGACAAACATTTTAAGTAAAAATTAAATAAAATTAAAGTAGGATATCTACTCAAAAGACATTTCTTTACTTTTGACAAAGTTTCCCTTCCTCAGGGTAATACAGAACAAATACAGTTGATATAACACAATAAAAACTAAAGAAACTTCACAAAATCAAAACAGCTCAAACATTTTTCTTATTGTTCGAATTTCATTCTTTCGGCCTATCAATTGATTGGAGTTTTTAAAGAAGAGTTTGGAGAAAAAAAGATTTTTATCGAATGAAGAAATAAAAAACCTGATCACAATTAGCTATACACATGTTATTTTTTCTTAAAAACTTGATACTTAAGAAAAATACGTAAATTTGAATATATGTCATAGAGAGAGAGAGAAATAATTTTCATGTATTATTGGTAGATAACATTTCAGCAAACTTCTTTAAAAAGACTCATTTATATTATTTCATCCTCCAGTAAATAGTAAAACTTTTAACATGTGTGAAAAATTATATTCCTAGTAACTTTGCATTAATATAAAATATTCATTTTAATATATAATATTTCATTAATATAAAAAAAAGATAAACAAATATGTCATGAAAATACTGAACTAATAGAAATGGAAAAAATATACATTTATGAGACATATTTCATTGAAAATAAGTTTTATTTCCAAAAGTTGTTATTTAAATGAACATATTTCAGAAAATTTTGATTCTAGATTGATAATTATTTTATCACCTCTGAATACTAGAACTGCAATACTCGTTTATTCACATTGCTGATTAATAATAATCTTTGGAGAATCAAACTAAATGAATAATTTGCTAATAATTAAATTTCGAAAAACAGATTTTACAACATTATGAAATCACGATTTTGTGTTGTCACTGAAAAAAAGAAAAGTAGCATTTCGAAGTACTATCACTAGATGGCAGCACGACGACTTTGATTTGTGAAAATCGATATTAATCTGGAGAAAACGTGTTTGTTATAAAACGTGTAATCAAAATCTGATTCATTATAGTCTTTGAACTACAAAAAATACCCTAATACCAACCTATAAACTATTTCTATGCAGATATAATGCATTATATTTTCAAAACTATGAACGAATTAACTGAGTGGGTTGACAATAAACGAGTAAAGAGACGTGCAATTTCACACATTGCGTAGGTTTACCTTCAAAGCAATTTTTTTTTTAAAAAAATCATTTGGAATGATAAATGTGATATATGGCAATGCAAGAAATAAATTATTTACTACGTATAGCAACAAACCTGTTTTCTAGGAATATTTGCCCAGGAAAAACAAATAAAACTTGTGGCTATCCCTGAAAAAAACGCAACCAAGGACTTACATAAGGGAATCCTTACTTCTAAAGAGAGGGGTAGTTTCCCTTGAAAGATCCTATAGGAATGTATTCCGCGCTTTTACTTAATTATGTTTAAGTTTTCTATTTAAAACCGATCTTGTATGATGCGATTTACACAATTTGTACGGCACACTATTTAAATAATTAAGTATATAATTATATTTTCTTTTATCACTAATTAAACAATTTTAAAACAAGCTATAAATATTTTAATGTGCAGCAATATAAAACGGGATTCTAAATTATACAATATTTTTTTTTTATTTATAAAATAAGTTTTCACTAAAAACCTATGGGGAAAAACGTTTTTCGAAAATGCCTATTTGAAAAACGATTTTTATTCTTTACTATGATACATAAAACTATTTCTTTTTTATTTTTCCACGGAAGAGACCCTCTCAGATGGCTAAAGGAGATGCACACACGCACGCACGCACACGCACAAATGTTGTAAATACCAATATTGTTTTAAAAATAATTCATCCATATTCCATAGAACAACCTTAGCATTAGTAAAAATGTGGCACAATTATTGATATTTTATTAATTTTAAGTGTTTTTTTAAACATAAAATGAATTGATTTATTATTCCATCCAATTTGTTCATTATGTTAAATATAAATTTCTGATTTTATGATCATTCAGTGTATATTTATTTCAAAGATTGCTGCTTTAAGTAATGGATGCCTTTTTGAATGTTAAATAGAGTTGATCTTCAGATATATGTTTAAGTTTTCTCTGAGACGACATATTTCATTTCACTTTTATTTCTCATCTAACATTTATGTAAAATCACCTAATTTTTATAGTATATTTTATCATAATTTAACCGTTATTCATTTGAAACTTATTATTTTTTTAGGAAGACATATGACACATTATTAACTTGTTAATTGAGCATGTTTGTGCCAGCACAATTCGTTGTTCATAAAAATTATAGTGAACAGCAATAATTTCTCTCTAAAATGCAAACTTTAGTTACCTTTAATAAGAGAGCTCGCGCGCTGGACGTCATAGTTAAAATATGGCCAAAGTTTTCTTATTGGCTTAAGTACTTCATTTTTTTTAAAAACAAGTTAATTAGTATTTAAAGAGAATACATATATCGCTGATTGAAGAAAAAAAAATTTAACTAATGCAATTTGTAAGTACTCTCTCTCTCTCTCTTGCTCCTCTTTGCTTTCTGTTGATTCTCTTTTTATTTAAAGAAACGTTTCTAAAAGTTTCGATATTTATTCCGTAAGAAGAGAAAAACATTTATTCCATTTCCAGAGAAAAATAGCCTTTTTTGCTCCATATGCATGCAACCCATAGCTGTAACTGTAAATGGCTTCTAAAAGTTCAGGAACCAAAATTTCGAAAAATTCTAATTTACTACTTAAAATCACCAAAACTTTTTATTTCCGAAATTTATTAATCCTAATTTATTTTGTATTATAGATCAGTTCCCAACTTTTAAAAGATTTATTATACACACCTAAAATGCTTCATAACACTTAAACACTATAATTTTTATGTACAACTTAAAAATTTAATAAAATTACGTCCTTGGTGTCTAATTAAATGGAACTAAACATTCTATATTTAAACTTCCTCATATCAAATACAGTCGAATTCCATATGAATCCATATTACGAAACTCTGTATGGTGAACTTTTTCGGGGAATCAAGAACATTTCACGATTTTCTTCATAAAAAAGTCTCCCAATAGCGAACTACATTTTCTATAAAAACGAACTTTTTTCTTGTGATTCAATTTTTTTAAAGTATTTCTAGACCTTTCAAGTTATTCTCTCTTTTAACACATTTTACAATGATCATAAATATTGAACTAGTTTTTTGATGAACAATTTGCCGAGAGCAATAGATTTCTGGGCGTTCATCCAAGAAGTGCAACCTTTATTTTCAATATCCTTTTTCACCCTCAGTGGAATAGTCTCGTGTCCCCGTCTCTTTGAACTGGTCTCCGTTCATTATTCGTTTTTATCGGTCGTACTGCTAACTACATTTCTTGTCGCTGGAAAATGTCAAAACGTAAGGGCTTGAGCGTCAAACAAAAAAACTTAATCCGTCAGGAAGTGGATAAAGGCGTCAAGGAAAAAAATTTTGCTTTAGAATTTGGTATTCCTCTAAACAACTCATCAACTATTATAAAAAATCGAGTTAGTTACAAAATTATGACTCAACGAATTCTTGTTCAAAACGTTTATGCACATGTGTCTAGGAAGATGCCGACTGGGCAGTTTTGAAACAGGGAACACACAATGCAGGATAAACATGTTCCGGTCTCTGGACCTTTCGTAATAGAGAAAGCTCTTCAATTTGTGAAGACATTGGGATATGACCATTTTCTAAGTAGCAATGTGTGGATGGCTAGAAAAATTTAAGAAAAGACACGGAAAAATACCCCTGAAGGGATTTTTGGTGCATTGCAAATATGTGAGGCGTATAAAGAAAGAAAGCATTTTTTCAAACATAAAAACTCGAACGCAAAATTAACAGAGTTTATGAGTAATTAAATTTTAGGAAGCATGTGGTAATGTCTGTGTTTAGAATTTCTAGTTATAAAAAAGGCATGTTTAAAATTACTTGTATGATTTAAATTAGAGAGAGAAAATATTTTAAAATTCATTAACTTTAATATAAAATTATTTTCTTAATGTTGAAAATACAGTGTATTCCCTGACATTCTTTTTCTTGTTTTCCCTGCCGTTTTTCTTCTTTTTTTATGGGTAAGATATATATAAAATAAGTAGAAATAAAGTTAATAAAAGGTGTGAATAATTACTTTTTTTAAAACATAGTGTTTATGAATTTAAAATTTGTTTTATGTGATTTATGAAGTATATGGAAAGATGAACCTCTATATAACGAGATTTCCATATAACAAACTTTTTTTCGGGACTTAGCGACTTTGTTAAATAGAGGTCCGACTGTATGTTTTCCCTAACATTTAAAAGAGAAGTCGAAGTTTAATCATTTTAAACTTCACTTCTTCGAAAAAACGTATTACCTTTACAAACGAAAAAGTGAAACAAAGAGTTGTTTGTCTGACGAAGAAAATTTTATCCTTGCATTTTCTCCTGAACAATAAATAATTCAAAATCGATACCACTTTAACTAAAAGATTAAAGGACAAACTAGTACTTCTAACTTTTACAATCCACCACTTCAGAAAATAAAACCAAAATCACTTGAGAAATCTGTTACACTTTCCCACCATCCACACTTAACGCATAGACTCGCAATGGCGTCCTTGAAGCGTTAGAGCAATGTTAATTACGATGGCGTCTGTCTTGTAATGCTCACTTCGTATTCCAGATGGGTTGGGTTCACGCTGCGAGAGTAGTGAAAGTGTTGCTCTCGTTTTTGTCCTTGAGACAATTGCATTAGTATTCTACAAGAAGGAGGCTTTGAACTTAAACTTTAGAATGGGTTGAAGGTCTTTTATCAGGTGAAAAACCAGAAACGTGTGCGAATTAATCACACTCTTGGGTGAAATATATTGCTCTGTCTCTTCTTTGTGTCTGTGTTAACAAGAGATGATGAATGTGCGATGTGTGTGTGTGTGAAACACAATGCTTCGAAAGATAAAAAGATTTGTCTATTAAAATTCACCGTTGAAAAATGTTTTTGTTTCAGATATATAGATAAGTACTGAATAACAAATTTATATCCTCCCAATATGATTAAATGACTTAATACTAGTTAAGAATCAGTAATTTATTAGGTATAGAGTTTAGTTTAGTTTTGATAAGATTTTCTTGTTTTTGATTTTTCAAAATGCTTAGAATGATCATGATTAATAACTCTATTTCAAATAATAGGATACATTATAATCTAAAATTTCTGGAATACGAAGAATTTCAGAAAGGTGTTTTTTAAAATGTAACAAGAAATCAGTTATGTTTTGTTATTTCTTTTAAATATTAAAATATAGAATTTTGAGCAAAAACACGAAGCATGAAATATTTGAAAAGTTAACTTAGATGATTTATTGTCTTTTTTCGATGGACTCTCTATGCTTCATTTTTTTTTATTTTTGCATTAAATTTTTCTCAAATAGGATGAAAAGGTAAAAAGCTTTTCATTCTCTAAAGAATTGGACATTGTTTTATAATTTAGTCTGTGTAAAGGCTGTCTTAGCCAAATATACGAAAGCATGAGCTAAACGCACAGAACATATATTAAGAAAGAAAAATGTCTCTTCCTGAAAATTGAGACATCATAACGCATACATCTGTTTATAATACAGCGTTTTTAAAATTTCAAAATGTTCCATAAGTAATTCCCCCCCCCCCTTTTTAACAGGTGAAGGGATAGCTCATTTAGCATTATGATACAGGAGAAAAAAATGCGAAACACATTTTGTAACAGTAAAAATAGTGCAACTCGGATAAAAATGAGTATGCTGTCAAATACATAGCAAAACCAGAATATATTATTAAGGTTTCAGTTCTTTTAGATCTGAAAAAAGTATTTCACACACAAATTTTCGTATTCTATCTTTAACATTAAGTAGAGATTGCCTGAAGCTAATTTTATACATTCCAATTAATTGTCTAACAGTGAAAGATAAGAGCAATAAAAGAGTAAATAAAGCAATTGTAAAAAGGAATTTATGTTCAGTCACCAGTTCGATATATTTATCAAAAGGAACTCAATCGGAAGTATTAAATGCCCTATGCTTCAGTAAAAAATACACGTTAAATATGATAGGATTAAATGATCTGAAAATATGCAGCTATTATTTTTTGTCCTTTTAACGACTTTTTATGCAGAATCCCAGGACTATATATATACATTTACTACATTATAAGTAATGGTAATTGAGAAAGAGAATATAGGTAAAAAGAAAGGAAAAATAGAAAGTTAACGTAAAATTTCTTAAAACAGGTCAAAAATTATTTGAAAATATCTGTTTTGTGCTAAATTAGTTTTATTAGGATCAAGCGATTAACTCTTGGTAAGCAGAAATGTGCTAGAAATGTATTTATCTTAATTTTTTGTGAAAATGTTATTTCATAAATTTTAGTTTCCCATGGATTTTTATTGAAAACTCAATTAATAATTTCAAAATAAGTTATTAAGTAATATAAACTGATTTAAATGAAAAAGTTCATGGTTTTAATTCAAAATGCAGGTTAAAGCTTGTGGAATTTTTATTCACAAGGAGAAAAAAGGAAGAATGCAAAAGTTTGCGGTATGATGTCCAAGAGTTCAATATTAATTTTATTTCATATGATGGCATATTTATCAAGTTATTTACACATAAATATACAATCACAACATAAACAGAAGAAAAGATTCGATTTTAAAACACTACATTCTTCCAAAATTCTACGCAGTCGCACCGACATATCATTATCTCTTTCACTTACGCTCTACTTCTACCAAGAGCATCACAGTTGCAATTTCAACGAACGCGTGATCGAAATTATGCCTTTGCGTGGAAAAAAAAATAATTTAAGTATGATATTTGAAACACGAAACGCCATCTTTGATTACAAAGCTTTCCGAGATGAAAGTTTAAATTGCAGGTATGTCGACGACGACTTTCTAAAATTCGACGTTATGGTAAAGACGTGCGTGTATCATTACTGAGCATCAGAAGCCCACTCATATTGGGCGTTACTAATGATGATGTGAAGTGTGAAGTGCTTGGTAACGTTGGCTAGGCATTTAGTGCCATCATTTAACGCTAAAAGCTTCTTCGTTTGCATCACTGAGTTAAATGATGGTCATTATGTTGTTTGGGCTTTTAAAGTCGCATTGTTTTCGAGTTGAAAGATGAGACAAACGGGTCGGAATGATTTTAGGAAATTAAAAAGTTGCGTATGTTAAGTGGAAAGTTTTGGTGACTGCAATTATACAGCTTTGGTAATAATAATGATGACTGTCTGCGAGACATGTCAATGAAAAGTCGAGAGTGTAGTTTGACAAGTAGATATTTAAGTTTAATTAAACTGTCCATGTTTCACATAACTGTTTAAGAAGTTTCAGCTAGTTATTAAAGTTTAATTTTATTAGATATAAAAACACATCTCGTATTTTTTCTTTAGATTTTACTTGTAACTAATAATTTAGATCAGGTATTAATTTTTATATCAGAAATTTTATAATATATTGAATAAATTTGTAGATAGTGATTTTTTTCTAATCTTTGTATATTAAACTCTCAGAGTTTGACTTTTTTTTCGATTAATATTTTATAAGAACTTTTTTAAGTATACAGAAACTGACTTAGGGAATTATCTGAATGATTAAAACCCCTTAACTTGAAAATTATACAAGAATATTTTTATAAATAGTTAACAGTATGGAACTTTACTAAAATGTGAATCAATAAATCTTTTATACTTAAGATTAATATATTTCTGAGTTAATTTATAATTTTCTTCCTTTTTCGGCTGTTTTATTTCAGAGGAGAATTTTGGACGGTATTTTTTCTTCTTCAAATTACATTATTTTGGAATCCATTTAACCATAAAATCCATTTAAAATGTTGATTTATTTTTTTTGTCAATAAAAATGGCACTTTATTTCTATAAGCATTTCCAAAATGCTTACTTTTTTTAAAGAAAAAGAGCTTCAGAGTCAGCATAGCTTAAATATTTTAACAAACATGGCAAATATGCAATATTTAAAAAAATTCAGGTAAAAGATATATAAAAAAATTATATTATTTTTTAACTAATTTTTTTTATTTATGTCATTGCTAAAAAATCAATTAAAATGTACTAAAATGACTTCTCAAAAGTGTCATATTAAAAATACTGCTTTAATATGCAAATTCTTCAAGTTTTATTGTTTTTACATTCTCACTTATACAATTTAATCATTTTTACATTGATAATTCCATTTAGTGTCATATGTTACCTTAAGGTTCTAAAAAATACGATTTATAGAGTTTAAGTAAACGGTATAAATCGTACAGCATAGTAATCATGGTCAGGTAAGCTGTCAATGTTTAAGTTAAAACTGTGAGTAGGAAATTGAATTAAAGTATAACGCGCACTTCCGTACAACCTAAACCTATACTTTCCAGCTGCAATTTTAGTATGCCAGCTGCAATTTAGGTATATTTGCCGTCTAACACGCACCCCGATTTTTACGAAAAATCTGAAATGTAGTGCTCAATACTCTTATGTTTACTCTTATGTTATACTCTTATGTTATACTCTTATGTCTCCTTTATTCGAGGTATTATTTCAAGTTTTAGAAAAAAATAGTACAGTTCTAGAAGTGCAACCTTTTAAGTTCATAAGGAATGTCAATTCTTTAAAAATAACAGTATTGCGATCTATGTAGTCTATTACTTTCTCTATACTCATCTTTTATTTATTTTTAAAGTTTGCAGTTTTATACTCGGCATATAGCACACACACGTAAATTTCGATCTTATTTTTTGTGTTTAAAATTGCGCGTCATACGCCGGATTCTACAGTAATTAAAGATGTATTGTTGAAAAGTTATAGGATATTATTGCTTGTTAGATGAAATTGCACCTTTCTTACTCTTTCAGTTGAGTGGAAGTTAAAAGAATGTGGCACCACATAATTGTACTCATTCTATGAAACTACAGTCAAACCTCGATATAACGAACCTCTATATTGCGAATTTTTCTGTATAGCGAACTTTTTCCTGGAACTTTGAACACATTTCAGGATTTTCTTCGTAAAATAACCTCTCTATAGCGTGCATTTTCCATGTAACGAACTTTTTCTTTTGTGATTCAATTTTTTTCTCCCTATTTTTAAAGCATTTCTGAACATTTCAAGTTATTCTTTCTTTAACACATTATATAGTGGTCATAGATCTTGAACAGGTTTCGTTAGATCCTAACTCGCCGAAAGAAATAGAGTTCTGGACGTTTCATTCAAGAAGTGCAACCTTTAACACCATTGTCCAGTTCACTAGAACCATCTTTGATATCCCCTTTCACACTCAGTGGAGGTGTCCCGTGTTCTAGTTATAAAATAATGTATGTTTAATATTACTTGCATGCTTTAAATTAGAAAATGTCTTAAAAAATTCATTAGTTTTAATATAAAATTATTTTCTTAGTATTAAAAATACAGTGACGCATTCGACATTGTTTTTTCTTGTTTTCCTTGCAGTTTTTCTTTCTTTTTTTATGCGTAAGATATATAAAATAAACATATATTAATTCTTAAAAGGTGTAAATAATTACTTTTTTTAATATGTAGTGTTTATGAATTTAAAATCATTTTTATGTGGTTTATAAAGTGTATTAAAAGATGAACCTCTATATAACGAGTTTTCCATATAACGAACTTTTTTCTGGGATTTAGAGACTTCGTTATATAGAGGTCCGACTGTATTTCAAAATTATAGGGCTCTCGAGTAGCGTATGGTGAGATGTTGGTAAAATAAAACCAAAACCATAATTTTACTCTATTCATGGAATTAATAAGAAATTTGATCCCGGGGTGAGCCAATTAAATGAATATGCATTTTATAATTTTTATTAATTTACAAATATTTTAAATCACTTAATGTTATTCAGTGTTACATGGTGAGGTATGCACAATAAACGTTTTCTATATATGATGCAATAATTTTAAGAGATTTACTTTTTGAAATTCTTGTTTTTTAAAAAAAAGATTTAATAAGGTAATTTTTGTTTTGAGTTTTAGCTTGTTTTTCTCAATATTTTATTAACAACACTCGATTAAAAACAACTTAGATATTTTTTCGTTGCAATTTATTATTCACAAAAGCGTAACAATACATACATAAAACAAAACCAAATCAGCAACACATTTGGCACAGAATACATTCAAAATAAGTGCGTATATGACAAGGTAAACAAACAACAATGTCTTTGTTAGTGCTCATTTAAGAATTGTAATCCCATTAAATTGGAAACTTTAATTTAAAAACCGGGCTTAACATTTTCATTTTAAATTTGAATTTAACGACTAGAAAATTAAGTAAGGTACATACGAGCTAAAGTTTAATATGTTTAAATATTTAAATATTGATTACCCTAAAAATTACTTAATTTAAATTAATTTAACATATAGAAGGATAAAAAATAATTTATGACAAATTATTCTTCTTTATAGAAAGTTAAATTCCTATGGATAAAATAAGAAAATGACTTTCATTTACAAGAAATTGTAACAATTTTTGTATCAAAAATAAATGCAATATAGTAATAGCTTACTACTTAATTAATTTTATTGTGTGTGCTAAATGTAATTTCTAATTAGTTTAGGTAAATGCCTTGGTTAATACTATGGTATTATAAAAAACAATATGTAACTTTCATTAAATTATTCATTGATTTTATTTTCCGAATTTAAAGAGTCCCACCCATTTTGTTTCAATTAAAACAATGTACGTATGTGTTTGAGTGAAAACTTTAAAATTAACGAGGAATATAGTTATTTAAACTGCTCTTATCTTACATTTAGATAACAAATTCATTTCAACCAGAAGAATGTCCAGTGTCAACATCATCTAAAAACATCAAAAACATTCTTTTTTTACTTTTTCTTTTCAAAATTGAACCTCCTTCGCACAGGCTGGTAGTGAGGGACTGGTTTCTCCACTCGTCTGGAGTAAGTCTCAGCCCCAATGAGGGGGCGGCCCTTTGGACATCTTGGTCATCGAGGAAGTGGATCTCGGGGTCATCACTTTCGATGTGACTGTTCAGGTAGTAGAAATCTTGCGCGTGCACACAGGGAACTGCATCTTCAGCGTAGGTACAGGTGAAAGTAAGTTGGTTGAAAACCTGCCAAAAACGTCAATCAAAGAGTTAGGAAAAGGAAGTCCAGTTGAAATGAATATTACAGAAGCTTTTGTTTTGTAGATGGAAGAGATCCCGGGTTAAAGGGGATCAGGTTGGCTCTTTTTTTTTTATTTGTAATCGTTGAAATGAGGAAGAATGGATGGATACAATGTTTCGTTGTTATGGTAATCGTTTATAATGAACAAGTGGGGAACGATTACCGAAGGGAATGAGCTTCCCTAAGGTAAATTTTTCTTCTTAATGACAAACTTTGTTGTGAATAGAAAATGTAAAAAAAAAAAATGTTTGAGAATCTCAATTTGTTTGCTTCGTTTTCTTCCTGAAAAAATTTGACAAAAAACGAATAAAAAAGTATGGTGATTTTTAATGTCGCCATTGACACACTTTGAGAAAACCGCAGTATTCAATCTGTAATTCTAAAGGTTTGTAAAAAAAAAGATACATTGTTACTTTATCGAAGAACCCCTGTAGCTTTTAATAGCTATCTTTTAAATTATATTTTGTTACAACATAAAAAGAGTTATTTGATGGATGTCGGGATAAGATGATACATTTTTTAAAAAAATTCAATTGGTCATATGTCTTGACCCTTGTGCGGTTTTAGAATTTTTTTTTGGAACATCCATCTAGATTTCATTTGTTTCTTCCATGCTAAAAAAACTGATATTAATTTAATGAAAATTCAGTACGATATTTTCTCGATCCAATTTATTAAAAAAAACAGTATTTTGTTTTACAGAAGAAAAAAAATGTATGTTCTTTTCACTTTTTACCATTATTATTTATAATCTACATTTGTATTTTGTGGTTTATCTTAACAATAAGGAAAATAATTTTGCTAAGTTATTTCTTATTTAAAAATGCAGTTTAATAGAAACACCCCAAAACTAGGTTTTCTGCATTTGTTTCATTATAAAACTATTTTCGACTTTTGCATACTAAATATAAAATATACCTATTTACTATTCAAAAATAACAACTTTATATTTTTCCTCAAAATATGTACATAGGTTTGTTAACATTGACATGAGAAATCTTTAGTGGTTAATTTAAAGTGAAGAGCTTATTCACACACAGAAATCATCTTTTTAGTTATACATGTATAACATGAGCGATAAAAAGTGATATATATCGCTTGTAATATAAGAGACCCACAATTTTCAAGTAGTTCGAAAGTACTCAATCATTCGGCTATATTACATGATTTATAGCGAGCATGCTAATTGGCCAGGTTCACTAATTAATGCAATATTGAGCCATTCATTGTTAAATTCAAAGTCGTGGAAGTTTGAGTAAAAATTACTTTACAACACCTATTACTTAATAAAAAATAGATAGCGTAAAATGAAGGACATAGGGCACAAATGTGAACTATGACTAGGATAATCTTCCCCAAACAATTTTGATAGGTAACATTTGATCATATATATTTTATTTGATTTACTTACGTAGATTTGTGTGGGGTTTCAGAAAGATCTTTTAAGACAAATATTTTTAAAAAAATTGAGTACTTTTAGTTCTATAAGAGTTTTTAAAGCGGAATTCAGCACATATTTTCCTAACAATTTGCTAATAAAAAACTTTTCCCATAAAACTGTTTTCTAATTAACAATGTATTAAAAAACTACAATCAGGATTTTTCATAATAAATATGTAAGTAATTGATTTTAATGACAGTGTGTTGAAAGATTTAATATTTAAATTTTAATATATAATTGACTGACAGAGAATATCACCTTTGCTTCAAACAGGTTGAAAATTTGAAAAATTTTAAACTTTGACCGTTGCGCTACTGATTCGAAAGTGCTCCTTTCACATTAACCTTATAAAATAGGTCATAACCTTCCAATAGCCTAGCCTTTCGATTTAATGATGATCATTATAAAGATAAAGTATCTGAAGTCCCATTTTTTGTGTTTCTTCGACAAAGAGTAAAATTTAATGCTAAGATCATTTGACATTGCGACCTTATATCTTTATTATATGAAAGAGGTTTCAAATGCTTGATTATTATTTTACAATTTTTTTCAAGAAGTAATTTTGTAAAAAAATGAAATGATGTCTAGTTTTGAAATTTTTCTCGCGATGATTTGCGTAAAATTAAGTATGATAACTCAATTTTTTTTATCAAAGATAATTTCATTTGATTAACTTTTTAAATCTTTAAAATATTTTCGCGAAAGTTTTTGTTATTAAAATGCAAAACTGAGAATTTCTTAAAAAGTGTTTTTTTAAAAAATGGGATGTGATAACGATTTTTGCACTAAAAAAAACAACTGATGATTGCAAAGAAAAAAACTAATTAAATCTCCCAAAATGAAAATTACGTTAAACCAAAAAATAATATAAGAGGAAGAGGGATGAATTAAAAATAATATATAGCTTCCAGTCGATTCTAAATCTTTCCTTATCTTCATCTAACTAATCTATTCTTATGTTTATTTAAATAATTTTAATCTGTTCTTATATTATTTTAACCACTCATAAGCCTGTTTTATGTGTTCATTCCTCTGATCATAAGTTTTTAAAGAATTTTTGCCAATATTTTTAAATTTTATTTTTTACTAGACACAATCGGTAAATATTAAAAATAAGTAAAAACTTAATTTTTTGTTATTGAATGAGAGAATATTTAAACGATTTAAAATAGCTTTAATAAATTATGTCTATATCACTACGTAAGTTAACCACAATGAATATATAATAATTTGTGATTCCTTTGTTTTACAAACACGGGAGCCATACATCTGACCAAAAGATGCCCCAAAATTTGTTAATTTACCAATAATTAAGAATATAACATGAATAATTACAAAACAATATATGTATCAAGCATAAGGTGAAAGAAGATATGGAAGGGGGCGTAAAATAGGAAAATGCCAATAGGAAATGTTGAGGGTTAGTCATTCATGTTATCCGAAGTTAGTAATCTCCATGGGAGAGAAGAAAAAAAAAATATCATTTGGGAATTTCTTTTCTTATTCGAAGAAATAGGCTTTCATAATAATTAAATAAATAATGCAGCGGTCTTATTAAAGAGTTATAATGCATAAATATTAATTTGTGTAACATAAAAACATGAATTAAACTAAATTTCCTACCGTTTGGTTACCACAAAGGAAGCTGTACTGCATTTGAGTTCTCGTACCATCTACGCTGTCAGTTGAGGAACAGATGTGGAAGATTTGACAGTTGTTGTCAGTATCAGCATAGTAGCCGTTTGCGAAACATTGGAAAGTGGAACGAATGGGACCCACCAGTAACTCAGCACCTTCAGGTAAAGCATATTTTTCTTTCTTGTCTTGCTGTAATGAATATTCAAAATCAAATGGTGTTATTTATAACATAAATATTCATACAAACGATAAAATTACGATAACGTTACTTTTTTATAATCTTTAATTTTTACATTTCAGCTTTAGATTTACAGGTTTGTAAATGCATATCATTAAAAAATTCCTTAATAAAAATCTATGTAATTAAAATTTTAATTTAATAATTTACATATTTCCTTCTTTATTAAAAGTTTTGTATTTAAATAACAGATAAAAATTTACGTCTGTTAAATATCTCTCTTTTACATTGACATAAAATCTTCTTATAACCATTCTTAAATATTCGTTGTACATTGTGTATATTCTGAAAACAGTATATGCTTATTTTTATTTATGCCAAAGGTTTTGCTTCAAACTTTTGAAAACAGAAATAACTTACAGATATTACGAGAAAATAAATGCTCAGAGTAATTTTATTTCATTCCAATTACAACTCAAGAAATGTATAAAAGTACTTATTTAATCTAGAAATATTTTAGCACAAATAAGATGTGTAAAAAATTTTGCGTTAATATGTATCTGGCTAAATTGTTAGTATTGAAAATAATTGTAAAAACTCAAATATTTTTGTATTGACTCTCGATGCAATTAAGATTGAACAATAAAACATATTTATTATTTTGAAAATAATACTATCAAACAATACAAAAGAAAAAAATTATTCAATTTGCAATTTTTCATTTTATTAAGCGTTTGTTTCGAATTAAATCGTGGTTATAAAAAGTGAAAAAATTTGGTACTAATGTTCTTATAAATATGTCAAAAGGAAAGAATTAATGTATGCATAATAAATTTATACGCAATTATGTCCAATGTGAATTTGGAAATAAATAATTTTGAATACAAAGGACAAAGAAACATTTATCTGAGAACATTTTTTTTTCAGAATGAAGAAAATAACACTTCTTTTAAGTTTATTAAATTTAATAGCGAAATGTAAATTGATGGTTCTATCCAAGAAAATAAGTTCTCAATACGTTATTAATCACATGTAAATGATGTAAATGAAAATACATATTTGATTTATAAAATGTAACCGATTTAATCATTTGGGAAGTACAGAAAAAGGTCAACTTACCCAAGAGGTAGATTTAGCAAGCGCTGAGCCAACCACTGAAATACAAATGAAAAAGCAAAAATAATTAGACATAAGTGTTACAGTAGTAATATATTAAAATATTTCAAAATTATTAAAATAGCAAGTTAAAATGGAGAAAAAAAAAAAAGTGAAAATTACTTACGCATAAAAAGGAACAGGGAAATCTGCATCATGTTAAAAAAATTTTTCTCCTCAATATCCTGAAAAAAAATTTAATTTTAATATGCTGTAAGTTTATTAGCTTTAAAAAATATTCTTAAGATCACATCATCCAACATTTTTAAAGTTATGAATACTTTCAAAATAATAGTGATTAAAGTAGTGCACGTTAATATATTTTACATGACGTCTTTTAAAACAAGATAATATAAATTTTTTTTTGTCTTAAAACAGTACTTCTCAAACTTTCGATATCCGGGACCCAATTTTTATCGCCCCTTTCCCATGTAATAAAAATGTTTTGAATGTAGTAATAATCTATAATACTTTGATGCTAAAGCTACACTAAGACGTTAATTATAAACCGTACAAATGATCGAGATAAGAATTAAATTTTGTGTTTGATAAGAATAGAAAAATCACAAGTAATTAATAATCTTGTTCTTAACTTCATATTGATACTTAGTATCAAATACATTGTGCCGTACTGATGCATTTATAAGTGTATGTCATATAGTATGAATGAATGACTGAATACTAAAGTCGCACTGTTCAGCTACACGAAGGCTTTTGGCGACGGACCTCGTAATTTTGAACCTCGGTCAAGTGATGAGGACGACACATGAGCTGGCACTCCTTCTCCTAACTCCCACACCACACCAACGGGAGGACTTTTGAGCTCTCGACATATTTAACGTGCATCGCTCCTGTACCAGGCGGGTCTTTAGTGGTACTGAGCTCAAACTCGTGACAGGCGAGCCAAGATCCGATACCTTGACTATTAGGCTACCGTGGCCACATATATAGTATATCAGAGTAAATGTGTATTTTAATTTTTGTTACGTCAGAATATATTTTGTTTTGCTTCCTTTTATTAAATTGGTAATTTTTAAATAATCTTTTATTTCCGATTTTTCGATATGCTCGCCCACCGTTGTTGAGTTATTATGCCTCCCCCCCTTGGGTAGCGCGCCCCACAGTTTCAAAAACATTGTCTTAAAGATTTATTTTACAATTCATTTGTGAAAAAAGTTTTTGTATTAAACAATAATTAAATTTATTAGTTCCACAGATTATAAAGATTATTCCTATCAAGAGAAAAGTTCATTTTTACATATTAAATAAAATAGAATTCTAACATTGTATTGTTGGGAAATGCAGGAAAATACATCTCACTGTCAGTTCAAATGAAACTAATTTAGAAGGACAGTTAGGAGGAATAACTTTTTTTTTAAATCAGGAACAAAAAAGAAGGTAAAACTATAAGTTTATATTCTATATGGTGCCACTATTGAAATGGCCCTCACACTTAGGGGACTTGCCGTTAGAGCAAAGGTTTGTGTACCAAAATGCAGTCCATTTGAAAAAGGAAAAAAAACAACAACAAATATTAAAATTAATCTTGGATGCACAAAAGAAATTGTTCTTCTAATAAAGTCCATTTAATTTAATGCAAATAATGCATTTTCAGTTCCTTTTTAAACATATTTATCGATAATAATATTTGAAATTTTAATAGCTCATTCATGAATCAATAAGTTACTAAGTCAAGAGTAATCATACAAATTTAATGTTTCAGATGTACCTGTACTATACAATATTGCAAAGGAATTTGAAGATTATTGGCAGGGAATTATGGAAATTTGAAGTTAGGTAAAATATTATCAATGGTATATGAAATATAATTTAGAATTATGAGGTCAGTCGTTAAAAACCTATCCTGGTCTGTGTGTATCTCTTCTGAGACAATAATCTAAGTCTAATATGTAAAAAAGTATATTCACACATAAAGACCAAAATATAAAAAACACTTTTACTAAATCTCAAATGTACTTATATGTGATTATCTAATAGCAAATGGTATATGATATGGTATGGTGTACTTGATAAATACAACAAATTCATATGTGAAAAATTCAATTGGAAATAATCCTTAAGACTGATATTGTTATAAAAAAAGGTCTGGACAGTTTAATTTTCATCAATCTCCAAATAAATAAATAGAATGAAGAATCAATACTATCTTAGCATACAATTAATTAATTTTTATGTTTGTAATTTTCTTTTCATATAACACTTTTCAAAACGAAATTAACCTCCTTCAAGACTTCATCCATGCCCATAACTCAAATTTTCAGTACAAAACGAAGAACAAAACTGCCTTGAAAAGGCTATTCTTCCCGAAACACACCGTCATGAATCATTCCCGCCATTCTCATCCCGGCTTTTCAAAAGCAAACGGCCTCTGGATTAAAATGCTTTGACAATCTGTTAGGAATTCGCACGTCTGTTACATAATACAGGCTGGAGAATTATGAGCCATTTCATTTTCGGAGATGTCAAGTCCTCCTTGACTAATTCCCCTTGATACTCCGGAGGAAGTCATTTACTTTCCATCTCATTTCTCATCATTCATCGTAATTACTTTAGAACGAGCGCATTAAATTCCATCTACGCACGTGAAAAGTCAGGAGTTGCACATTCTATTCGGCGATATGTTAGGACAGAGAATTCAACGAGACGACATCTAAATGCTCTCGCTGGAAAATTACCAACTGGTCCTTTCTCGCTTTTAATTCCTAAATCCCGCTCTTGAATGTTTCCGTATCTTTCCTGACAAAATGGCGAATAAATAAATCTTCAATGTTCCACGTCTTCCGGGTCTTTGTGGGGTCTGAAAGGTCTCAGACAAATTGCTTTGTGGTGGATTTTTTTAAGTTCTATCAAATAGGTTTTGTATGTGCCACGTGATCTTCGATTTTGGTTAGAAGATTAGATTTCTAATCTTTTTAATAGATTAGCGAATTCATAACAAAATGTTGTGCGAAGATTAAATAGGATTGGTAATATTCTTTGCTATATTTGATGAGCAGTGGCGTAAAGGAAAATATTAGGGCCTCCCTGCAAAGTCAGGTTTTGGGCCCCAAGCCGAATCTTACAAAGGGCAGTCAAATGGCGTCAGGCAGACTTTGGGGCCACTAGAGTCTTGCTCTTCCTCGCAATGTGGGGATTGCGGCGGTGTATGTTATGCCAGTGTTGATGAGGATAAAGAGATACTGTATGAAAAGACTAATACGTTCGTTTTGCAGTAGTTACTGTTTAGACAGTTACGTGAAAAATGAATGTTATATCAGTCGATGGATACAGTGACTTTTAAAACTCCGTAGGGGAACCACAATTCTTTTCTCTTTTATTTCTGAACCGGTACAAGTGCTGTACCAAGTGATTCAGAGACAGATCGTACCCCCTGTGGCGACACATGCTACACAGTTTCTAAAAGATTCTTACGAAAGAGATTTTTAAGCTCATCTTTTCCGATGGGAAATTCAATCAGTTATTATTATGGTAATGGTAATTTTTATGCTGATTTATTTTTATTCAATCGATTGCTGTATGTAACGTTATCGTCTGATTTTATGTTTGTTATTCTAGTTATTCTACATGTTACGGGGTTTGATTTGTCAATAAAGTGAACTTCACGAACCCTGGAATAAAAAAAAATATTACAATCACCTTCCCCCTCACCACCCAAAAAAAAAAAAGAAAGAAAGAAAGCAGTTGTACCTAAGTAAAAGTAAATGAGAAAATAAAATTGTGGTACAGCATATGTACTACCAAGTTTTAAAAGTTCATATCATACTTTTTTTAACAATCCGAGGAATGTCTTCAAAACGCAAAAAAAATTGTTTTCTATTCATTGAGAGAAATATTGTAATTATACGTTATGGATTTGATTGAAATGTATTGATAGAATTGTATATATATGTATGCATATTTAGTCTTATATATCATGAATAATATATTATCCTTATAGCATGGTGGATAGAGTATATTTCCTTCATAAAAACCTAAGTATAAATTATCCGAAATTGCTTTTTTCCCGCTTTAAATACAATAGAATATTTTGAAATTTAATAAATCATTCCTATATATACGGCAATAACAATTTAATATTCTAAAAGTAGTATTGCCATTGATTGAGAAATTTAAAAAAAGGTTAACTAAAAACATAAGATCGTAAACAAAGTCAATAAACATATGCAACAATTAATTTTTTCATTTTCAATCATTACATTTCCAATCCATTAAAATTAATAATTTATGAATAAAAACATCACTTATTCAAATTGAATTTAAGCTTACAAATTTCCCAAACTAAATCGAGAACATCGAACATAAAACGCATTAACCGATAAAATACTATGTGAGCTTCGAAATCAATTAATACCAGAAATAAATAATAGATATTAAATGCCTCTTAAGCCATACATAAAAAGGAAAGGTAAATGTGCAATAAAAATAAATTACACTGCCAATACATTCGAAATAAATTAATACTTTATATGCAACACTATCAAAAGGTTTTTCACATTAGAATACATTAAAGCAGCTCTTGTTTCGCTTATACATCTAATAAAGAGCACAAACAATATCTTATTTGGTATTAAAATTACCGGGGCAAATTGCTTCTTTCGTCTAAGGCAGCCAGACGGGTCTGTAAATTCCTTAAACCAGTATTATAATGATGTTTCATTCGAAAAAGTTACCAAGAAAAATGATGTAATACCCCTGTGATTATCCGCGTTTTTCTGCAGGCCCTTCCGTATTGGCGCTTATGACATTAATATTAAAAAGAGAAATAATTGCTTTTTCTTTTCGAATTTTAATTTTTTGTCATTTGTATTTATATATAAGGTGGGAAAAATTATTTTATGCAGTGAAGGGAATCTAGAAAATTTCTTTGTAAATATTCATGCATTTTTAAAAAATGTATATATTTCGAATTATAATTATGTTAGAGTTAAACACATTAAAAGTAATAACATTATGAGTATATTTTGTATCATTGGAAAATAAATAGTATTTTTCAATGTAACAAATACATTTTTGTTAAATACTGTACCATAATGCTTTTATATTACAAATTAAGCGTATGCTTTTTAAAATTGTTTTGAATATATTTTTACTAAACAAATTAAATCGCATTTTTCAAAAAAAGGTTAAATTACTTAATTTAGAATGTGTGAATGATTATAAATGATGGAGAAATTATCGCTACGAGTTCTTAACCGTGCTAAAAATGAACTATTGTAAGTGATATTCGTCACTAAAGTTAACTGCACCTTAACAACTAAGTTATGACTTATGCAGATGTTTAAATAATGATATACGTGTTACGAGGTGGCTTTGTTATATAGACAATGCGTAAATCACGTAGGCTATGACAGCTATTTAAAATAGAAATTTCTGTTTTTTTTTTTTTTTTTAATAGAAGAGGAACTTAAATGTGTATATTTTAACAATTTAAAAAAGTAGATAATTTTGGGGGAATGAAAATCAATTTTAGTAAACAATGTTTGTTATTTATTTTAATACGTTTTCAAATTGATAAACGAATTAATACAGAAACAACTACCTTAAAACAAAAACCAGATTTAAATTTTTAAAGTAATATTTAATTTTTCCTTTAAAAAAAAGAGATTGAAAATATATTCTTAATTTAAAAACTCTGGATTTCTAGAATGAGTAGAAACGTAATGCATAAAAATGTCGAATTTTAAATCTAATAAGGAAACTCATTTAATAATTCATAAAAATTGCAACTAAATTAGTTTTGAGTTAAAATTTTTAATAATTGAAATTTTTAAGATTCTACTTTAAATTTCAGTCATGGAATTAGCAATAACGAACTCAGTAGCATCTACTTTTTTTCTGAATTCGTACAGTTCAATCCACGCTGAAAAGTAATAAATTTCCGAATATATTGGCTTTTCCCATCATTTCGTTATAAAATTATCTTTTCTGGGATAACATGAAAGCATATATTTAATCCTTATTTCCATTTAAAAGGTACCAGCTTTATTTAAAAATTCATTCCTAACTTTCTTTCCGTGAAAGAATAGAACAAATAAAAATAAATGACATTTTAATTAAGAATACTACTGCTTAAGAAATTTAGTTTCCATAACAGAATGAATAACTGACTCTGTCCTTTAAGTTGAATCATGAGTTAAACAAAATTAATTTCGACATGCGTTATTTAAAGTGATATACTTTTCCTTAAAGAAAGAGCTTTTGCTTAAACATCCATTTAAATTAAACCGACGTGAGATTTATTAACTAGCTTAAAGAAAAAAATAAAATACAAATTACTTTAACTAATATGCATTGCATTACGATGCATATCAAGGATTTAATGCGATTCTTTATGTTCAAGTAATCAAGAAAAATAACTGAAAGAGTGACTGATACAAATAGCATTGCTCTTTATAAAACCACACATTCCTCTAAAAACTTATCAAAATAGATAAATTATGGAAACGTTGGAGAGACTAGAGATTAACGAGAAAAGGTATTCAACTCACCTAAGAGAATTCTTCCTATGATACTTCTGTTTCTCTTCGTCCCTGACCCTACAGTTTGGTCGTTATATATAACAGACCAGATACCTAAAAAACAAATAGTGGAAGTGATTATTTTTTTTTACACCGACCAATCAGGTGTGGTTTGTCGTTTTGCCTCAAGTGTTAGTGACTTTTGGGAGGTAGACCTTGAGATTTCGCTTTCATCAAGGTGACCTTGAGCTTCATATTGACCCCAGTTTAGAGGGAGGCGGAGTGGGAGACTCATCCCTTGCCTCAGGGTGGAGGAGGTGGAGTTAGTAGCAAGCTCTGAATCGGGAGTAAAAGATTAATTGATGTAGAGTATCACTTTAAAACAGTATAAAAAGATAATTAGGCATTTGCTTCTTTTGCCCTTTATTGAGTAAAGCTCTGATTTTAATAATAAATTCGGACAAAAGTAAGGGAAACTGTAATTTAAATAAAGAATTTAGTATTTTATATAAAATAATTCAGATGTGATTAAAATATATATTTTTTAATTAATATTCAAAGACTTAAAGTATGTATGGGCACAACAGCCGTATTACGAATTCTTTTAAAAAAATCTTTATTTAAAATTTTAAAGAATATTTTTCGCATACAAGAAAATGCGTTTGAGCCTATTAAACTATCTATTACTCTCATTTTTATTATTTTATAACCTATTCCATTTTTGGTTGAAGCAATATCATTATGGTTTTTCAAATTGCGACATGATATATATAATAAGTTAACTTAAACTTATAATTTTGAACGTTATTTTTACGGGTATAAGACGGTATATAGGTATTCCGCAAAATAGTGTTTATAATGCATAGTATGAACCCCTTTAAATTTTGTGCAGTTTTCTTCAAATTGAAACATCAATTAACTAGATAAACTCCTTAGAAACATTAAAACATTTAATATATTTATTATTTATCGTAATAACACAATGCATTGACAATCTCACATTGTTTCCTACTTTATTAAATACAATTCTCTTTAAATAAAGGGTGTTTTTTTAGAGGTATAGAACTTTAAATTGCAATAAAACAACGATGTATTATTCGATTGACATGAATTTTTTTTTATTCGAAAGATAATCTTATGGCATTACATTTTAAATATGATCAAGCAAGGCGTAGATTCGTCGACAGGGCCCAAAACGAGATTGCCGTTGTTCCCGATTTTCATAAGCGAATTTTGTTTAGCGATGAAGCACACTTCTGGTTGAATGGCTACGTCAACAAACAAAACTGCCGCATTTGGAGTGAAACTTATCTACAAGTGTATGTCGAAACACCGTTACATCCAGAAAAACTGACTGTTTGGTGCGCATTATGGGCTGGTGGAATCATTGGTCCGTACTTCTTCAAAAACGATGAAGGCCACAACGTTACAGTCAATGGTGATCGGTATAGAGCCATGATTACTAATGTTTTCATTCCTGAATTGAACAATCATGATGTCCAGGAGCTGTGGTTCCAACAAGACGGCGCAATATGTCACAAAGTTCGTGCCACAATCGATTTATTGAAAGACACGTTTGGTGACCGCCTAATTTCACGTTTTGGACCTGTGAATTGGCCTCCAAGATCTTGTGATTTGACACCGCTAGACTATTTTCTGTGGGGCTATGTAAAGTTATTTGTCTATGCGGATAAGCCACAAACGCTTGACCATTTGGAAGACAACATTCGCCGTGTTATTGCCGATATACGGCCACAAATGTTGGAAAAAGTCATCGAAAATTGGACGTCCAGATTGGACTACATCCGAGCCAGCCGTGGCAGTCCTATGCCAGAAATCATATTTAAAATGTAATGCCACAAGATTATCTTTCGAATAAAAAAAATTCATGTCAATCGAATAATACATCGTTGTTTTATTGCAATTTAAAGTTCTATACCTCTAAAAAAACACCCTTTATCATCCTTTTTTTTGCAGATTATACGTAATTATTTTACGTTACTTTTTAAGACTTTACTATTATTTACTAATTAATATAAAATCATCACACTTAAGTGATTGTGAAGTTTGAAGAGTAGCTCTCAGTTCTCTCTCTCTCTCTCTCGTCACAAGACTATGGTGCAGAGAGTGAGTGTGAGTGTTTATTAACTTCACACTTTAACGCAACACGAGTGCTGTTGGCAGAATGGTCAATGGAACCGAGGTCATCCAAAAAAGATTTAGAGAACTGCAAACCGATTCACCTGGGAAACAGCCACTCCCGCATCCACCCTTTATTGAACAAAATCAAAGTTTACATTTTAAGTAACAGTACACAGTGAAAGTACGTAACACAAATTAAAACTTTACCGCGACCGGCAGTATTTATAAGTACCACTCACTTTAAAATAACATAGGTATTTACAGAGGTACTCGAATTACTACATGATATGCCAGCCACCAGTCCGTGACCATAGCCACTAGACTACGACTATGAGGATTATGGCGTATACTTCGACGTCCATTGGCATTAATCAGCGGAATATACACACTTCCTTATGGAGAAGGGGGGGGTATATTTAAAAGAACACTTAAATGGAAGTATTGAGGTATACACTTTATGCTAAATATTTAAACATGCTGTCCTATGAAAAAGGGAATGTTTGAACCCCCAAACCCGACCATTGTGTACGCTTTTGCCAATGGTTCTCGTGTGGCTCTAAAGTGTGAGGGTAAAAGCAAATAAAAGTAACAGGACATTGTAAATCCTCATTGTCCACATTGGGTTAAGATGAATATTTTAATTCAGGAATTAGGACAAGAAAAATATTACAATCTATTTAAAAAATTAAAATGAAACAGAATATACTTTTTAATATAACTTAAAAAAACTCTACATAATTAATTACGAAGATTTCGTCATACTTCCATTGTTTCAATAATAAAAAAACCAGTATTTTAATCATGAATAAAACATTCCGATTAAAAAGTATTCTAATTGTTTTTTAAATGTTATATATAATTTTATAACTCTTCCCAAATCTTTTTCTGGAACCTCTCTGTATTTAAATTACCAAACAGATATTTAAAAAAATAATGTTCTACATCAACCACTAAAACTTAACTGACCTGTAAGGTATTTTTACAAAATAAAAATTACAGATAATTTTCTTTATATGCATTCTTACATAAACTTCCTGAAAAATTAATCTCAGACATAAGGTGTTAGGTTATTAGGTTATATTCAAACACTCGCTTTTCCTTTCTTAAACGCGTAATAAATGGGTGATGTTATTTATAAAACGTGATAATCAGACAGTTTTAGAAAGAAGTAGGCGGAATATGAATATGTTCTGATGACTTTTTTGAGTTGATGCGACACTTGACTTGGAATAATTCAACTTTCAGGGCGTATTCTAATTTGAAAACTATTGTACTCTTTGAAAGAAAATTATAAAAATGTTAAGTTCTAAATTTAAAAAAATTATAACTACTTCCTTAACATCAATGTATAGTTATATTTTGAACATTGTGCGTCTAAAATAATTTTTATTTCATAAAAATGTTTTAAAGTTTTTTTTTATTTTTTATTTTAAATATTAAGGAAGTTCAATAGTATTTTTATCTTTATTTAATGAAAAATATACTGATAATTTTAGAATTTTGTTAAAATGTATTTTGAATTATATTTTTACTAAACGGCAAGATAAACGACTACAATAAAGAAAGGAGAATATACTTATTCATCTTTAATTATAAGAAAATCTCTGAAAAATATTCTAAATATTATTTATACTTAAAAATAACGTTTAAAGTTAATAAATCAAGCTACTCCAATCTGAAATGATGTTGAAAAACCGTATTGTGCATTTTGTGTATGTGGTATTTAGATTTAGAAAAAATTAAAACTCTGATTTATATATATATATATATATATATAAATCTTCTTCTCTTAATATTTGTATTACGTCTGTGACGGGTTCTATTCGCACCTTTCTCCTCTAGTGAAAAATATTTCTTAAGGTATCCGACTACGTTCGGAACGGTGATTTTAAAAGAGCGCATTAAAGGATAATTTTCATGATATTTAGTGTCATTTATATTAGACTACATGCATGAAATTGTTTTAAGGACATTTAGACAAAAAATTATTTAAATATAATATTTTGGTAAAAAATTAACTTGGAATAATCTTTCTTCAAATGTTCTCCTTTTGGGAAAAATGCATCGATTAGAATAATATTTTGCCTGTATATAGCTCAGACTTCTTTACAGAGGCTCAACTATGATTTTTTGAAAAATTCACATTATTTTCAAGGTTACAAACAATTTAAATAATTATCGGCGTTTTTTTCTTAAAATTGCTTCCCTCTGTTGTCTTAAAATATGGATAAACTCACTTCTAAGTTATATATTTCAAAAATTCTAGTTGAGTCTCTGTAGAGAGGTCTGAGATGTATACAGGCAAAACATTAGTATAATAGAAGCATTTTTTACAAAAGGAGAACATTGTGAAAAAAATTATTCTAAGTTAATTTTTGTCAAAATATTGTATTTAAATAATTTTTTTTGTCAAAATGACCTTAAAACAATTGTATATATGTATTCTAATCTAAGTGACACTAAATATCATGAAAATTATCCATTTATACGCTTTTTTAAAATCACGGTTCCGAACGTAGTCGGATACCTTAACTGTTATATGCTTATAAATTCGCTTCCCGTAGAAGAACCGTGATTTATGTAAATAAGAGTTGGTATTTAAATTCTAGTGAAGTAAGAAAGAGGGCGTCACACAATGGTCGTTAGGCTGCTATAGAATTTATATTATTAGAATTACTAATTGAAACCATCATGGTTTCCGGAAGAGGTTCCTTCGACTTATGATCAAGTTGATTCGTCAATCTTGGACGAGCATCATTATATCAGATCGTAGCTAGAGATAAGGGATCCAATTACTTATTATAGTTATATATTTAGATTAGTAATTGAGTTAGCCGTTCTTTTGGTTTAAGAAATTTCTTGATATAAAATTTAAAGATAAATAAAGGTGTTGATTTTAGAAAAAAATTGAATTATTTGGTGTTTCCAACTTCATCGCAGGGTCGCGACGTCTACCTGGTAATTTTGTCCAATTTTAGAATAAAACAAAATATTACATTTTTCATACATTGAATAAACTTTAATGAATAAGATAATTGTCATCATTATTTATGACTTCTTGTAAAATGAAGCTTAGTGGCTGAGAGAGAGCGCGTTTCCACGTCGCAGGTCAGAGGTTAAAATCCTAGGCTAGGCAAGGTCGACTCAACCTTTCATCCCTTCGGTGGGTCGGTAAATAAGTACCAAGCTTTCTTGGGAACTGAATCCTGGGGGGGTTTCGCGTCAGACTGACCACTTGACCATGCCCCCAGTGCCTAAGGTCACGTAAACTGCGATAGACACAAGAGGCACTGACCCTCTTGGGCTGTTGCACCAATGAGTTCAGTTCAGTTTTAATAAAATGCCTTATCCCTAAAGGCCAGTAACTGAACCAGTGCTTGTCTGATATCTTTTTCGTTTTTGAATTTTTCGTCCTTCAGTTAATTTTGAAAGAACAGAAGCAAGTAATAATCAGAGGATGCTTGGCCAGGAGAGTATAGGGAATGTGATACAATTTCCCAGCCTATCTCAGCAAGTTTCTGACGAGTCCCCAAAGCAGTACATAGCCTTGTATTATTATGAAGCGGTATGATGTCCTAGTATGAAGCGGTATGATGTCCTAGTATGAAGCGGTATGATGTCCTAGTATGAAGCGGTATGATGTCCTAGTATGAAGCGGTATGATGTCCTAGTATGAAGCGGTATGATGTCCTAGTATGAAGCGGTATGATGTCCTAGTATGAAGCGGTATGATGTCCTAGTATGAAGCGGTATGATGTCCTAGTATGAAGCAGTATGATGTCGGCCTCATTCTTTGGAGTGCTGTTTTAAGGCTGTTTTCGGTTAAGGTTTCCGACTAAGTTCGGAACCGTGATGTTGCAAAAACGGATAAATGTATAATATTTATGTTATTTAGTGTCGCTTAGATTAGAAAACGTATATAAAATTGTTTTAAGAATATTATTAAAATAAAAAATTATTTAACTATAATATTTTGGCAAAAAATGAACATAGAATGAACAGTGTTCAAAACATTCTCTTTTTATGAAAAATGCTTCCATTATAATAATATTTTGCCTGTATATAGCTCAGATTTCTGTACAGAGGCTCAACTAGAATTTTTGAAACATATAACTTAGAAGTGAGTTTATCCATGTTTTACGACAACAGAGGGGATAAATTTTAAGAAAAAAACGCCGATAATTATTTCAATGGGAACTCTGACAATAATGTGAATTTTTCAAAAATCATAGTTGAGCCTCTTTACAGCGGTCTGAGCTTTATACAGGCAAAATATTATTATAATAGAAGTATTTTTCACAAAATTGGAACATTTTGAAAAAAGGTTATTCTAAAGTAATTTTATGCCATAACATTGAATTTAAATATTTTTTTTGCCATAATGTCCTTAAAACAATTATGCATGTATTCTAATCTAAGTGACAAAATATGAAAATTATCCATTTATGCGCTTTTTTAAAACCACGGTTCCGAACGTAGTCGGATACCTTAATGAACATTTTTTCAGATATAAAAGAAATGAAATATTAATATATATATATAATATTCTGGCTTCACTATCCTTTAGAAAGTTGTATTTTTTCTCGTACTTTTCTTTTTTTTAACAGAGTTGATTAATTTTTTCTGGTTTAAAATATGTTTCGCGTTTTTCTCCTATACCGTAATGTTAAATGGGCAATGCCTTCCCGTATTAAAATGAAAAAGAAAGTATTATGAAATTTTTAAAAACATGCTTCAATTCTATGGAAATCGAGGCATTTTTCTGTCTGAAAATGTGCTTCGCGTTTAGTTCAAGATCTCGTACTTTTACCGAAGACAGCCGTAAATTATCCGATTGTTGACAGTACCTCTCCAATTTATGCTTTTTGTTTGGTTTCAACAGCTCAAAATTTATTGGCTCTCCATGCACACAACATTATCTTGCTCAGACTCAACTTTGGCTTAAACGTGGAGCGGGCAAGATTTCCGGGTTCACAATAAGCCCTTTTTCGTACGATGTCTTCATAGGTAACCGCGTTTAATCCCCATTTACCATACGCCCTAAAAAGTGTTTGATTTTGTTCCATGCAAGCAGAAATGTGCATGTGATGACAAAATAAAATCAAGTCAAATCAATGGAATAACTTCCTTTTACTTATGTGGCACCCAAGGACGTCTTAAGACTCTTTCCCAGAGAAATCTTTTTTAGGCCCTGGGAAAAAGTATACCCTACCTGAGATGTTTAAAAGTAGACAGTATATAACAGCGGTCGCCAAACTTGTTGACCTCGCGGACCAGTAAGTTCATAATTTAAATCCCGCGGACCACTAATAAGATTTAAATATATATTTTTTAAAAAATTGTGATCTAAGAACACGTAAAATGTACCTAGTTAATAAAATGAAACTATTAATTGTAACCGAATTATGAAAGCTTTATTAATAAACCATAATAAAATAAACAAAACAATTAAAAAATTGTTTAGGTGTATTCAAACTTTTAGCGTTTTACATTACATGTGTGATGAATGTTCCAGCTTGCTTGAAATAAGATTATGAATAGTTAGATTCAATGTTGTAACTGCAAAGCATTTATTTCAAGCTGAGATCGGCACCACTTTTTGAAGGCTGTGACAGATGAAAAGGCCTTTTCACATAAATAAGTGGAGAATTGAATCAGAATTTTCATCACCTGTTCACCAAGAAAAGGGTATTCACTTTTATCACATTTTCTGGGGGCCATTACCAAGGGTTCCATTTTTTTCTGGGGACCGGTGAAATTTTCTGGCGGACCACCACTTTGGCGACCTGTGGTATATAGCATGCATTGTCAAATACTCGTTCAAACAGTAATTTGAAACAAACAAATGTGCGAGCTCAACCGATGGCTAACTAAGTGACTTGAATGATTGTTTAAGGTATTAGGCCCAGGCCTAGTCATGGACAATGATTATCACATAAGAATACAGCCTTGTCACTTTTACCAGATGACATGCAGTTTGAAATTCCTTTTTTTTTCGGAGAATATGTACGCGAATAATACTTGAACATCAAAATTATCTAGGCATAGACGAGAACGAACCGAAGCCTCAAAGGACGAGGCCCATGCTTTCAGACGTTCCTGGTGGCACCCATCTCGAATATGGTTTCAAATGATGTGTAGAGCTGAATCAAGCCTTTCAGCCGTTTCCGATGTTGTCAAAAAGATTTTGCACTATGAGATTGCAGCTTTTCATATAAAGGACGAAATCACCTTCTTCAAATTTTTCGTACCATCTCCTGCATGGTATTCTGTTAGAAACTATCACTTCACTAAACCCTTTCAATAAATTTCTACGTGCTTCTGTAGCAATTCTTCCTCTAGTCGGAATTCGTACAAAGTACAGGGCTGTAAATGAACTTTATCAGTAGCCATGGGTATGCAATTGCGTCTCATTTAATACTTTGTGACGGGTCTTTACGCGACCTTCTCCAACTAATCCACTTGGGGAATCTTTGGGCTAGTATTCGCGTTTATTTCCCCGCCATCCCTTTCAAGAAGAAACCCTTATATGCAAATTAGGTAGAGTATATAAAGTTAGAATTTGGTAATCGTAGGCCAAACGGAGCGGAACATCTGAATGCAGTGTTAATATGTTAAGAATTAGAATTTATAAGCATCTTGACTAAAGGACGGATTTTGGCTACTAGACTAAATTAGTGGATCAAGAATCAATAGGATAGGATTGATTAAATCTAAACTAATGTGATTTCGTGCACTTATTCACTTAAGGTAGTTGCTTTCTTTATATCACCCCTAGGGCTTCTTTTTATAGATTACTTTGTTGTGGAATATTATAATTAGATTTATCATAGAGAGTCTTGGTCATGCATCGTTCCCTCCCACAGCTTTAGATAGACAAGATAATGAGGAAGTGACGTCAGGGATAAGACCATTACAACTTACATGAATAATATTCATTTTCGTTCATTTTCCTGGTCAGTGCACATAAAGTCAATGATAATAAGACTGAGCCAAAAATACGTCAAATAAAAATGAATGAATATGCGCATGCTTGTTGAAATTTATTTTAAACATAACAGACAGAGCTTCCGGTACACCTAACATACACAGTTATATACATTTATATATTGTAGATGAATATATATAAGATCGTGGCGAGGGTAAGGAATTTCATTATCTGGATCATTATTTAGATGATTGATGTAATGTTGATGGTTTTGACGAGGCAGCCTTGTTGAATGGTAATCTGGTTTATTGTACATTATTCACATAGAAACATAGAAATAGACGACACAAAGCACAAATACGATATACGCGCGTATTACATTTTGACGAAGACAAAAGGGAAAGATTTTCCAGTCTTGGGGTTTTGTATATAGCTGCAACGGACGTACCTATTTCCTGACTTACGAGGATGGAGTGTGCTTCTTGGTGAAAAGATATCGTAGGATAGCAAATTACGTAAGCTTGCTTTAAAAACGAGGATCTGTTAATTTTAAAGGAAACACAGTTATGACGATTCCCGTTACGCGGATAGGTAGTAATGATTTGTACGCGAGTCTTGAAGGCCACAACCTTTACAAATTAAAAAACTGTTTAGAGAAATTAAAGGGAGTTATCATCTATATATAACTGTGTATGTATTCACAGAATTAGACTAATAATTTTTGCTTCCAATGAAGGCATACTTTTTTCGACATGCCTTCTTAATATTTAAATTCATGCATTTTTACTATTCATACACTCCCATGGGACTATTTTTCACAAATCTCTCTACAAATTGCAGTTTTACATATATAGAATTTTAGAAAAAGGAAAATCAAACACAATAATTTTCGATTTTTGATATAAATTTGTTAAAAGAATAGAAAATTATACTTAGCTAATAACCGCATGTGAATACTACACTTTAAATATTTATAGTTCTTTCATTATAGATCATATTTTTTAAGATATACAATAAAAAATTTCTTTTAAATGTTGAAGGTTCTTTGAAAAACCTAATTTCAATTTTTGCATTTTTGCTTGTGGGAATCCAACGAAATATACTCAAATAACATATTTTAAGGACATTATTTCTTTTATCATTTCTCGTTATGTTTCATACAGAACAATTAAAAAAGGCAAACTAATTTTATCAGTAAAATAAGTGATTTCTTGTCCAATAATAACACTACATATCATTAAAAACATTTTCTTTTTGATATCGCAGTACAGAGGATCTTGAACTTTAATTTTCTTTCTTGAAATTTAATAATCAACTTCTGATCTGAATTCCAATGGTTTACGCTGTCATTGACCGATTAGAAATTCCGACATTGATCAACAAAAGTACTGTAACTGCAATACAATTCCCGTGGGTAAGATATCTCATCATTGCGTGGGATGACTAAACTGGACATCTTGCTTGCAACCAGCAGCAAGGTCGTGGACCTCTAACGATTCTTCGTAGACTGCCTATAAAGTTTCATTTTGCAAGGTTTCAGGTTTCAGCACGAGACTACATCGTAAAAATGATTGTTTTACGAGCTTCTGGATGAAGATGGTCTATAAAACTCCTTTCCATCGATAAACAAGACACGTCGATGGTAGTTTTTTCGCTTGAGAAACTACTTATATTCTTCTGGTGGAAGAAGAATCGTAAATAATACGTTTTTCCTTGCAGCCTTTTCTATTCGAGATTTTTTTTTTTTTTGGAGGAACGGAAGTGTTTAAAAATTTACAACACTGTATGGGTAACATCTACAAAATTATCTATATTTTAAACATTTGTGGACTCAATGTATGTTATTTAATATTACGATATAAGGGGAATATTTCCAAATATACAAGTCAGGAAACGGAGAAATTGTAAATTGCTTCAGCATTGAATTGTCTTTTACGATTATCTTTCATATTAATGACAACAGAATGCTAAGACATCGAAAAGTAAGTATTTTTACAAAATATACAATGAAGCTTTAACATTTTTTTTACAAAACTTGTGATTTCAATCTAATATAACGGTCATACATAATTCACATTATTTCGATACCTTTCGTATAATTGTTTTTGATCCTATTTTTTGTCCATTTAAGGCAAGTTTGAATGGATTTGTCCATCAGCTGAACGCATTTGATTGTAATCCATACCTTCCTTTTTGCATGATGTGTTTCACGATGAATTGTATGAAGAATAATTTCTCATTCCCCTAAGGACAGGTAGAAAACCCAAATATAGAGAAAATGTTCTTCACATTTGAATGGAATTTTGGTTTCTTGGATGAAGATCAACAAAATTAAATATAGATGCAAGTTGGCTGACATTAACTTGTTCGTCGTGATGAGAATTTCAAGCAATCTCACCCTTGATATCAAAAAAAATTGTACAAAAGTGTGACAGGGTACAATTTTCTTATTAAACTGATTCTAAAAGGATACATTCTTCCGGCTATAGATGATATGAAATTTGTATAATAAATAAACTAAATAACTGCCACTATTATATTTAAGGTATCCGACTGCGCTCGGAACCATGATTTTCAAAAGCGCATAAATGGACAATTTTCATGATATTTAGTGTCACTTAGATTAGAATATATGCATAGAAAATTGTTTTAAGGACATTTTGACAAAAAAATGTATTTAAATACAATATTTTGGCAAAAAATTAACTTAGAATATTCTTTTTTCCAAATGTTCTCCTTTTGTAAAAAAATGCTTCTATTAGAATAATATTTTACCTGTATATAGCTCAGATCTCTGTTCAGAGGCTCAACTAGAATTTTTGAAATATATAACTTAGAAGTGGGTTTATTCATATTTTACGACAACAGAGGGGAAGAATTTTAAGGAGACGGTGGACTTTCACAATGCCAAATTTAGGTCAAAATTGCGATGCCGATTTTGTATACTAATAATAGTACATGTATTTCATAGAATAATTCTGTCAAAATTTTTGTTATTGTCATTAATAATTACTGAATTATGCTTTCATTTTACTCAAATAAATGTTTCAAATACACTTTTCTTAGTTCGTAAATTTTCTCTCTTCATTGTTACGTTAAATGCTCCTTGAGTTTTAAGTTACGTCATATATCTTTTAAATTTTCACAATTTACGAAAGATGATATAATTCAAAAATCTGTGCATTAGTTTTGTAAAATATTTAACGAATCTTATTTTGTGTTATTTTGAATAACTTGAAAGGGTGATAATTGGTGAAATATTTCATATAGTATAGAAAATTTATCTTTTTTTCATTAAATTTTATTCTGAATTTAAAATCCATGCACAGATATATTTTGTTCTAGTTCATCTATATATAAAACAAAAATTATGTACATATCTAAAAAACTAATGCGCAAGGAGCATTTTTAAAAAATAGTTTAAAAAATTAAATTTTTTCAAAAAAATTTGTTAATAATTTTTTAAAAATAACATATATTTAAATTATGGCACATAATAATCACTTACTATACTGGTTCCATTTTCAGCTAATTAAGATAACAAATTAAGAAATTAGTTTTAATGGTCCACCGTCCCCTTAAGAAAAGAAAACGCGAAAAATTATTTCAATGGGTAGTAACTCTGAAAATAATATGAATTTTTCAAAAATTCTAGTTGAGTCTCTGTAGAGAGGTCTGAGCTATATACAGGCAAAATATTATTATAATAGAACCTTTTTTCGCAAAAGGAGAACATTTGGAGAAAAGATTATTCTAAGTTAATTTTTTGTTAAAATATTGTACTTAAATAAATGTTTTTGTCAAAATGTCCTTAAAAAATTTTATGCATGTATTCTAATCTGAGTGGCACTAAATATCATGAAATTATCCATTTATGTGCTTTTTTAAAATCACGGTTCCAAACGTAGTCGGATACCTTAACTTAAATGTGTTAGTTTTTATGGAAAGTTTATACCTGTTCTGAGATGCTAACTAGTGAAAGCAATCATTTTAAAAAAGGGACGGCGCTCTGGTATTCTTATTTTGCACAATGTGGCTATTGAGCCAAAAAAATTGCACACCCCTGCCCTAAGCTATCCTTACTAATCAACACGGTGTGAAGCGTTCCATCAGATTCGCATTCCACAAATACATCATGGCCGTGGTAGCCGAGTGGTATAGGTATCGGCCCGTGGCTTGCCTTGTCACGAGTTCGAGCCCAGTACCACTAAAGACCCGCCGTGTAGGGCAGCGATGCTCGTTAAATCTGTCGAGAGCTGAAACGTCCTCCCGTTGGTGTGGTGTTGTAGTTAGGAGAGGGGAGGGCCAGCTCAGGTGTCGTCCACGTCACTTGACCATGGTTCAAAATTACGTGGTCCGTCGCCAAAAGCCCTTATGTAGTTGAACAGTGCGACGTTAATATTCAATCAATCAATCAATCACAAATACATCGCATTCGCACACATCCAAATGTGCCTTATAATTTTAAACCACGGTAAACCTCAGCGGCGTAGCATACACCCCCAAAACCTGCGCATCATGAGAGGGGGGACAGGAGTTTAGGGGCCCAAAATATGTGCCCTTTGTAAGATCTGACTTGGGCCCCAAAACCTGACTTTTGCAGGGGTGTCCTAATACTCTGTAACGCCACTGGTCAATCTCACCAATCATGTGTCCAGACTGAGTTAATGCGCACCAACACTTTAATAAGTCAGATCTTTAGCGGAATCAAAACTCGAACACACGGCTCAATAAAAATCGTCAATCAATACTTTATGTCATGACCAGTCACAGCTTTATTTGTAAATTATATAGTATAAATAATTTTTCACATTTGAAGCACATCTTTTACATTTTACCCATGCTTCGTATAATTCACACTGAATATGCTTGTATCTTAATTTCAACCGTTATATGGTCTCATATAAAATTCATATCCCTATATATAAAATTATCAACCCAGTGCATGACTATATGCAAATATAGATGCAAAGAATGGTGTCGTTACAAATGACACTAACAAAGCATTGCTACTTTATTGAAATTTAATTGGAGGTTTCCATGCTATGATTCGTCTAGACATAGAAAAAAAGGAATGTGCTGGAACTTCGAAACTGACAGGCCCCGGCCTACCTGCCACCATATCTTCCATCTTCAAGAAGTACCGGTTGAGTCGGCCATCCATCATTCCGTGGAGTAGCATCTTTGCCAGGAAGTCGGAAGGGGAGGAGGGAACATCAATTAATTGAGAGAAGGCAAATTTTTCAATATACTGCTCGAAGGTCAAATATTTGCTAGGTTATTAGGGAGATTAACGATACCAATTTAACGCAATGGGTTAATTTCGACTCCTGACGCCGTTTAATCAGTAATCTTGAGTCTCGACCGCAAAATACGTGTGCAGGAGAGTTATGCGAATTATAATATTCGAAGGTCGGTGATTCAAGGTAACTTTGAAAGGGTGGTTATGATAAAGGTGTTTTTTAATGGTTGAAAAATAAAATAAAATTCAGTTATAGGCATTTACAAAGTATTAGGTGATAGCTTTTTAATAATTTAACGGTTTAGTTAAAGAATCGAAAAAAGATGGCAATGTCCCTCAAAAATAAGTACAGTTAAATTTTTTTAAAAAATCAAGATGATGATGCGTTTATGAGTAAGTTATAACGAATAAAAATTATCGGAAAAGAAGAAAAATTGCATTGAGGGAGAGTAATATTAACTTTGCACTAAAAGAGCTATTGGCGACGACCCTTGCAATTTTTAAGCAAGGTCAAGTGATCAAGACGATACCTGAGCTAGCACCCTCACTCTCACATCAACGGCAAGAAGTTAGAGCCTCGGCAGATACTTACATCGGCCCCTTCGGCACCGCAGGTCTTCAGCGGTACTAGGCTCGAACTCATGACACCCGAGCCACGGATCTGAGACCTTGAACACTAAGCTGCAGTGGCCACATGTGGAATTGCAGAAAGTGAAAGTTGTTATTCAATGTAAATAATCATTCAATATTTTAGTCAAAGCCTGTACTTTAAGATATTCGATTATGTTCGAAATTAAATTTTAAAAAGTGTATAACAATATTTTTAAATAGTGTGACCTAGATTAAAATATGAATAGAAGCTTGTTTTTTTTTTTTTTTTTTTAAGCTGATCTGAATACAATAAAACCTTTCTGAAAGTTCAAGTTTTAGTAAAAAAAAGAGGAAAACAAAGCCTGATTGTGAACATTCCTCTTCCATGAAAATGCTATTATAATAGCATTATTATTCTGTAAGAGATGTATTAGAAAAAAATCGCAATATAATTTTTAGAGTTATTACCAATCGAAGAAACAATACAATTTTTCTGATATTTTTTTTTATTGATGCATTAAAAATTTAAAAAGTGTCCGACTATTATTTATCTATTTGAATTTATTTTATTTTGGGCTTTTCTAAAGAGTTTGAAAAACATCTTTACCAAATTTTATAAAAACATGCAAAAAGTCTTGTGATTTTCATCATGTTTTAAAAAATTTAATATTTGGAAGTTTCATTTCCTTAGAAAATCGAATTAAATGTAAAAGCGAAATCTAAAAATCGGACTACAGTTAACACTCTTACTAAAAAAAAAGTATGTGTGTGTACCTATGAACGCACGAACGCAAAGAAGTTATACTTCATTGGCGTTACAAGATTAAAATCTTTCTAAAAATCTTGAGCAGGGCAAGCTGAGCCAAGGACGAAAGGCGGTCACAAGCAGAGTTGAATGATACTAACCTTAATTCTACCGGACCAGCCAAACCCGAGATAATCAAGATTGAAATAAATTTAAACACCCCCGCACAGGGACGATAGGTCGAATAACATGGGGGGTTACGGCAGACTGTATCTGGAGATGAGGTGAACCGAATGTGACACCTGAGGCTTCATATTGAATGTCTGGGCGGGAAGAATCGTTTCTGTGCAAATTAAGACATCCACCCCGGGGGGACAACTGTAACGTAAATGGTCATGTACATCCCAACGATACACAGAGTAGTAGGTGATCCCACAGTTTCATTCTTCTATCTCTGTAATATCGTGTGGCCGCGGTAGCCGAGTGGTCAAGGTATCGGATCGTGGATGGCCTTGTCTCGAGTTCGTGCCCAGTACCACTAAAGATCCGCCGTGTAGGGCAGCGATGCTCGTTAAATCTGTCGAGAGCTGAAACGTCCTCCCGTTGGTGTGGTGTTGTAGTTAGGAAAAGGGGTCTCAGCTCAGGTGTCGCACACATCACTTGACCATGGTTCAAAATTACGTGGTCCGTCGCCACAAAAGCCCTCGTGTAGCTGAACAGTGCGACGTCAATATTCACTCACACACTCACTCTGTAATATCTTTATCTCATCAAAAGATCAAACCCCACAGGAATAACAGGGGGATTCTAATTTTAGTGATAACGCCTCCCTAGACCCACTATCTACACACGAATTATAACAGTGAAAGAGCTAAACAAGGAGAACCTATGGTTCGAGTTTTATTAACGAAGCTCTCAAAAATCCTCGGAGCTATGAGGGATTTAAAAAAAATTAAAACTTTAAAATAATTTTAAAATGTTAAATAGGGGTGAAGTAATGGGGCTATGGTCCCGAAAAACATATATAGAATGCTCATATAGAGAACAATCGAATCCAACCGGTGAGGTCAACCAAGGTGGCATATGATTCGAGTTATTGCTGGGGAAGTGGTGTAGGGAGAGCACCAGAGGGGAGCAATTCCACGTAAGGCTCGCGCTAATACGAAAAGCCCAAGATCAATTCCTTATAAAAAAATTTCTAGTCCCCATAGAATTAACATGGGAGCATCGTATTTTAGGGCTTAAGCCCTCCTCATGCCTACACAATGGAAATGAAGTAGATGACAGGATGCGTCTAGACGAGTGGAACAGTTAGTTCAAATCTCAAGACCGAGACTTAAACAGGAGCTAAGATATTGTGAATTTAAACAAATTTAAAAAGTTTAAAATAATTAAAAACTATGGAATAAGTAGCCTTATGAACATGAAATTATAATAACTGGAAGAGCCGATAGAGAGGGATTGAATGAGCCAGGTCCGAATGGACTGTCAGGCTCGGGTGCCGAGATATTGGCCAAAACGCTGTAGAGAGGGGGAATGCGTCCCATCAGATATGGTTTATAACAATAGTTATTACGATACCCAAACATCAGTCCCCTAGCCCCAAAAAAAGTGGCATGTTAAAATATTAGACAATGGTGTGCGTCACATCCGTGATGGTGTGCACGCGCATCGTAAAAATTTACTCTCATCCTTTTTCCCAAAAGCGAAATAAGAAGTATAACTTCAAAAACTCATCCCAACATATATACATCATACTTTCTTCATATTTCTTTATATTAAAATTTCCTTTCTTTTCATCTTAAGTTTTTTGTTACTATTGTTGATGACATTTAATGCTGTTTGTGGTCCTCAACACGTATAATGTCTAGGTTTTAAATGCTTGAATATTATGCTGTCCAGAAATCATATCTAATGCAGGTAATATTTTTATTAGTCCTTTTATAGCCATCACCGAAATGCTCCAAAACGAACGTTTGGTAAACAACAAAGAAATTTTAGGGTAATATACATACAAATAAAAGTATGTGGCATATATATGTCTTGGTCGCGAATTCATGCCCGGTGAGGACGAGTCACGAATTCGCGAGTCTTAGTTCTCTCCGTACAGAGGTGCTGATGCGGGATAAATCTTACTACACAGAAAGTCCTCCTGGCGGGACTTAGCGAAGGACACCCTTATTTGTTTTTATCTGCTTAATTGAGGAATAATTCAGGTAAAGGAGAAAAAATTGAATTATTTTGGATTATATTAATTGAGGAAAAGATATCAAAACAATTTTGTTCACTTCATAAATGAAGTAATTTTGTGCAAAACACATTTACAATATTAAAAATAATTTTGAAAACTATTTTAATTTTATACATCAAACTATTTTTCAGTATGTATTAATAAATACTTTCTACACTTTAAATAAACGTGCAAAAGCCAGCAATGTGCCTTGTCTATCACATAATGTGGGGAGGGGTAGGGGTGGGTGTAGAGATTCAAGAAGACTAAGAAACACTTCTTTGTAACATCCTCCGGAAAAAAACAATAACAAATTAACTTCGATTCAAATATCTTAAATCGTTCTTTTTATACTTGCTACTAAGCAAATGACTTTTTCCCTCCATTTCATGAATTTATGTGTACAATTTTTGGTTTTATCGGATAAATTAAGGACACAAAATTTAAAAAAAGATAATTAAAAATTGTGTTAAAAATGAAACATAATATTTCAGCGTTGTCTTAAAAAATAACATAATTTTTATAAGTTTTACCAAAATTATAATCTTATAAATATCAGATGTAAAATTATAAGCTAATTTAAAGTTGTACTATGCATGCACAAATAGGACAACTAACTTTATACAAAGGTTCTGCACCTTTTTGAGTAGCTATTATCAGAGCATTATTTATTCTCAAGGACCATTTACTTTTTGAGGAAAACTGAAATATATTTTAACATATCAAGAACAACTAATTTTACTAGCAAAATGTTGTTTTAAATGAACATGAACAAACGATTACAACAGCAATGATAAAATAAATAAATGGAAGAATTACTTTAAGAATTTTAATGAAAACATAAGAACACACACAATTTCAAGATAATATATGTTATAACTAAATAATATACCGTAAGATCAGGCGTATAACGCATACCTATACTTTCAAGCTAAATTTTTTAATTTTTAGGTATATTCGCCGTATCCCCTTTTTAACGAAGAAATCTGAAATATTAGTATACATTGTTTTTATGTTTTGAAGTTATTTATTCCAGGTATTATCCCAGACTTTTGAAAAGATGGTGTACTTCTAGAACTACAACTGTTCTTGTTCATAAGACAAGTCGTTTCTTTTAAATAAACAGTGTTTCGATACATCTAGAAGTAAATTTTTTTATGCCCATATTTTTTGTTATTTTTAAAGCTATGGTTTGTATACCCGGCGTATAATGCGCATCCTTGATTTTTGATCTTATTTTTTGTGTTCAGTGCGCGTTATACGCCGGATTTTACAGTACTTAATCAATAATATATGCTTATTTATCATTGCAGTCCAATATGCGCTTATCATTACAGATTAAAAAGAGTAGTCGCAAATCGATTTTAGTTAACAATATGCTTTAATATCTATCTTTCTGTAATTTTATTCTAAGTCAAATATCTGAAATGATATGAAAAAACGAAAAGAAAAATAATTATCGTATTTATTCAAATCCAAGCCACACTTTTTTTCCAGAGTTAAAGTGCTGAAAATCGTGTGCGGCTTAGAATTGAAGGCGAAAAAGTTCGTTGGATAGAGTAAAAGGATCATGATACTGGGACGGTTAGAACAGTTACTTGTTCATGTATGTATTTAAAAATCTTTACTACTGGTAAAATAAATTAATTATTCACTTCTTATAAATTCTTGTTTAAAATTTCTTCCCTCCCCCATAAATATCGGATACAGATAAAAACTTTTTTACACTATTTCTTAATTTTTCACAGAAACCTGTTAGGATTTAGATGTGCAGCTTATATAGAATCAATGATGGCTTATATTTGAATAAATACAGTAATATTCACTTTATGATGTGAATGTTGAATAAATACACAGTAATATTCACAAATGACGTGTAAAAAAAGATTCATATATAATTAAAAAAAAATACTTCTAAAAAGACTGTTCCAGAAAGTAGAATAAGTTACGACGCGACGTTCCGAAATGCATCAAAATTTCAGTGTTCCTTGGGTGAGGCGACAGCTCTCAAACGTATCACGATTCCAATAGTTCCGGTATTTCGTCAAGCGGCGATTGCTAAGATAAAGATTCTGCTACAGATTTTCCTTCCGGACTTAGTCTAGATTTTGGTCCTTTCTCTCTCATAGGCTTCTTTTGGGTTCTAGGAAGTGCATACAGTTCCAGAAAGCTGTTAAGTGCCGAGAAGTAGAGACTGGGACATGAAACGATATGTATGAAGAAAAGTGAATAGAATGATGAACAGAAAGGTGAATAGTAATGCTGCTTTTTTTAAATGAAAGAGCTTCCGAAGATATGATATACTACTTTAGATATTATGCTAGATGATAAGCCAGAATGATTTTAGGTCCAAATATGATCTTCAGATAAATATAGCTTCTGTTCCTCTTCGAAAGAAAATCGAAACATCCTTCTGAATTCGAGTTTTTATGCCACTGAATAGCTCAAGAAGAAAAAATATAAAGATATTTCTATATTGAAGATCAACTGCTTTTGTGTATATATATTTTGTGTAAAAAGAGCGTGCAATTTTTAAAAAATAGACATAAAATTTCTTTTTGTTTTGATGGAATTTCAAAATTTGATTTTACTACAAAAATTATAATAAAACACATATGGCACACTAAAGTTTTCCCCTTCTCTCGTTCCCTCGTTTACATCCCAAAATATATTTATATGCATTGCCGTCAAAGTAGATTTATAAATGATTAATATTCACTCAAAAACACATTACAAATTATACTGAATAAAAGTTAATATTTAAATTTTTTTTCCTTCATATATTTTGTAATACGTTGTTAAGGTGAACCACTGATGAGGTGCTGTTTAGGTCGGATCACAAATGTGAGGGCTATGTTAGGATGCTGGATGCTTGAAAGGTCTGATAATCGTTTTTCGACAGTCCAAGCGAATTTGGGGGAGCGTATTGGGGCGTCTTGGGGTTTCGTAGAGTGCCCATGGGTTTTCCCTTTTCGTATTTTTAGAATTGGAATATGTCCCGCCCTTTAAAAGCAACACTTGACGCAGAATCATCAATCAATATTTGTTTGGACGTAGCCGGGAATACTATTCGGACATTGGTCCTTGTCACTCCTTGTGTGGTGGCCTTTGAAGCTGAAGATTAGCGTGGGAACTGCGCCGACCACTTTTCTGTCAGCTGGATGAAGGATGGTCGAAGCTTGAATTGCATTAGAACATAAGTATCGGATTGTCCTGTCTTAGACACTTTCCCACGAGAAACTACTTGACCCTTGAGAAGTCTTTAGTTTCCGAACAAGAAATTGTGGTCTTTCGGTAGAGACCACCACAAAGTTAATGCAATTTTTCAGGAAAAAAACTATTTCCGGAATAAACATTCAAAAAATTATAGCATAATAAATGATTTCACAGTATCTGATACATGCTTATACCATCAAAGAAAATTATTTTAATAATTAACGATTTATAAAATTAGAATCGAATTAAATACGATTCACTAATACACAAGTATATTAACGCATATTATCTGAGAAACGTTAGTTATAATTAAATTCAATTATAATTCAGAATTTGTATACATAAAGATTTATTTTTTAATTGATGAGTATGAATAATTGCATTTGATGATAATTTTATGGTGTAGTAAGATGTAAGATAATTATGCAATTTATCAAATCCAAAACTTGATTTATTGTAGCTCGTATAATAGTCTTCTTTGATATTTTTCGAAATAATTATAAACGAGTTTTAAACTATGATATGGATGTGTTCTGAGCGTGGATATCGTTATAGCAAAACATAAATACTCTCAGCATGGTCCCTTAAAAATAGACATGTTTGTATTTAGATATTATATGATTTATATTCAGGAGTGAATACATGTTAGTCGCTTTTTTACTACCCTGATAAAAGATTATGTTAAATTACGTACATAGTAAGTAATAAAAGTTTGTGCTATTTATAATTTTGCAAACTATTTCAATAGAAAATCGAATTTCTTAACTATTTTATGTTTTCAAAGTCAGTATTGCTTTAAATGAAATTTAGTTCGAAAAACTGATGAAAGAATATTTAAATCAAAGAATTTTGAAATAAATAATTAGTTATAATTTTTTTCTACTATATTCATTTATTTTACGAAATATTTCTTTGCAACAATAATTACTCTTTTTTATAAGCTGAATGATTATTTTTTAGAAAAAATAAACATGATATATACACATATTATACATGCAATATGCATTACATACATGATATTTATATGCTTTTTATTTTAAACATGATTTTTGATTGTTATTTCTTAACAATTTCTTGTAAATGATAAATATGTTAAAATTCATGCATTTTTCTTTTAAAGACGTGATACTATGTGTCATATCTCCTGAAAAAATTGAGATAAATATTTTTTTCTCCTAAACATCTTCACGCAATCCTTTTTTTCTTAATGACACAAATAATAACAGATTCTGCCGATATTTGGGATTAAAACGTTCATTCTTGTGAGGCCTGGATGGGTTGATTTTGGGGAATGTTGTGTTACAACAGTTCTTCAAGGCTGTTCTATAGTTCGATGACATATCAAATCACTGTAGATAAAGGGAGGGGTTGAAGCAACCTTGAAGGGTGGCTGAGCCCAGTTTCGTATCGTTTGCAATAAAATTTTACCTGAGATTGGTGAGAAATTAAATGTTTTTCAGAGTTGAAGGTCGAATGGACAAGCATGTTTTGGAAGTAATGTATAGAATAAAAAGTGTTTGGGATTTTTCTGAGAAATAATCCATCAGTTAAGTTCCCAGAGGTTATTGATAACATAAAACTTACTTACTGTTTTGACATAGTTCAGAGAATTTGTAGAGAGATGTTCACGCACCAGAGTGCTGTTTTGATGGATATCAAACCTATCTTTATTCGTAGTCGATGGTAGATTCATCATCTTTAATTGCAGCATTTGGGAAACTTTTACATTATTTGATGTTCCACATTTCTATTGAAATGATTGTAATTTTTTTACGACACGAATTATTTTATTATAGATTACAGTGTTTTTTTTTCATTACTCAGAATTTTGATAATTATATGTAATTTTCATTCCTTTCTGAAATATGATATTTTGTATTTGCTTCATTTAGTTTACTTATGTTTACTTGCTTTGCTTTTACACTTGTTTCAAAAAATCGTGAAGAAAAAAGTGAAAATCGTTTAGTACGAAACAGAGGGGACTGAAATAATTTTTCATGTTTAAGGGTATTAAAAAATCATGTATTCGACAAAATTAAGTTTATTAGAAAACATTTCATTTGCATAGATATGTATTTTTGAATGTATATAAAAATGAATAAAACAAACAATTTACAAAAATTTGATGAAATTTAATACAAAATTTTCTCAAGTTATTTGGAAAAAAAAAAACATTTTTTGAGTTTTTGGAAAACAACCAGATTTTTTTTTGCATTGTCTTTCTTAGCATGAAATCATTCGATATCGTCTATTTTGTTATTCGTTTCATCAATGGTTTGTGTGTCTAAGTAACTGCTCATATTTTTCATGCTGTTCTTCATTTTGAATGACGTGGGCACAGGGTTTTCATCATCGGAAACGGCTTCAGTGATATTTTTTGAGCTTTTAACAAACTCCAAAATAATTTTGCCTGCGATAATTAGGATTGTACTCAGATTATCATCCTTAACTGCAAAGAATTCTTCAGATGATACAATAGGGCAGTCTAAAAAATCTTTTCCTGTTAAGCTATCTTCTTTTCGTGTAAAGGTATCCGACTACGTTCGGAACCGTGATTTTGCAAAAACGTATAAATGGATAATATTTACGATATTTAGTGTCACTTAGATTAGAAAAAGTATATAAAATTATTTTAAGAATAGTATTACAATAAAAAAATTATTTCAGTACAATATTTTGACAAAAAATGAACATAGAATGACCCATTTTCAAAATATTCCTCATTTGTGAAAAATGCTTCTATTATAATAATATTTTGCCTGTATATACACAAAGGCTCAACTGGAATTTTTGAAATATATAACTTAGAAGTGGATTTATCCATGTTTTAAGACAACAGAGGGGAGAAATTTTAAGAAAAAAACGCCGATAATTATTTCAATCGGTTGTAACTCTGAAAATAATGTGAATTAAAAAAATATTTCAGACTCTCTGGAGAAGTCTTTACTTTATATAAGCAAAATATTATTGTTTTAGAAGCATTTTTTCACAAAGGGAGAACGTTTTGAAAAAAGGTTATTCTAATTTAATTTTTAACCGAAATATTCTATTTAAATATTTTTTATCAAAATGTCCTTAAAACAATTTTATACATGTATTTTAATCTAAGTGACACTAAATATCACGAAATGTATCCATTTATACACTTTTTAAAATCACACGGTTCCGAAAGTAGTCGGATATCTTAAGAGAAAAAAATGCATCAATATACATTGTAGATTTCGGGATCGTTGTATTATTTTTTGTTAACTGATATTTCGTCTTAAGGGAACCAGGACATGCTCGAAAGAGTAAAATGCCAAAATTAAGACCCTTTGTTTATGAGACATATATCATTTGCAATTTCCAATAGAGCTTAGACTCTTTACGTTCTTAATAAAGATAATTTAATTATTCTGTACAACTACAAAAATAACTTTTTACTCCAAAAGGTTTTTTTTACTACTTAATTAAAGTAATACATAATTTTTGAGAACTCGTAATATATACTTGTGTTTAGGTACCATTTTTTAAAAAAGTATCCTTTTTTATGCAAAATATATTTTACACATATATAAAACAATACATAGAATACAGTAAACCCATTTTTTAGTAAAATGTTAGTACAGTTTCTTTAAAAAAATTATTAAACTTTGAAATTTGAAATATTTTCATTTTTCTGCTTTTTTTATGCATAAAACTATTTTTAAAAAATTAGGCACTACCTTAATAGGAAAAAAATAGGTTGACTATATGCATAGGCATCTTGTATAGAAGTATAAAAAATCTGGAATCATATAGTGCAATAGTTTTTTTTTAAAAATGTACCTAAATGCAAGAAGATATGCTTTTGAGAAAAAGGGAAAAAACTAAAAAAAACAATATTTTCACATACTATACACTTGATTAGTATTTGCTTGCCTATTTTTATATGACTAATAATAATCTTTAATCATTTTTTAGAGTTACAAAAGTAATTTTAAATTCATATGTCTTTTTCCCTTTGATTTAGTTAAACATGAGCATAATCTTCGAGATCTTGTAATACATATTTTCATGTATTTCTAACAAAATTATTCTTTGAATATACAAAAAAATTTACACATATATTTAAAGCAACATATCAAACATAATGGACCAGTTTTTTAACGAATTAATTGCGTTATTTCTTTAAAATAATCATAAAACCTTAAAATTATGAAAATCTTAATTTTTTTTTTTGCACGTATAAATTTATTTTTAAAATTTAGACATTACATACTAAAAGATATTTTGTTCACTCTACAGAACGTTTCTATAGATCAAACACAGGGGAAACTACATATTTAAAGTTCAAAGGGGTGTGTCAAAAAGCACGTGGTCATTTGTTTACATTTTTATTTTTCATATTTTAGGGCTATTTTATCAACAAACATATAAGTATTATACATTTTTAGATTCAGAAAAATAAGCACTAATTTTTAGAATTAAAATTGAAAAATCGATTTTTTCGAAGCATATGATGTCCCTGTTATCTTAAGCGTTTTCGCGTTAAACGTATTTAACTGTATTTCAAAGAATGATAAAATGTATTTTTAAATGTTATTTATTTTAAATATATATACACACAACATAACTTAGACACAGATAATAACTTCATAAATATCTTTTATTTTATTCCATTTATTTTGATTTATTAATTACGCTTTTACAAACAGGTAATCGTTGCTTACTAAATGAGAAAATTGAATTTTTTTGTCTAAATTTGAGTATCATTTTTAAAATCTCCATTATTTAAATGCAATGTATTGTACCAATTTTAATCGATATTATGCCTTTCGATTAGATTCTTGATTAAAATAAATTAGAGCAAATGTGAAGTTAAATCACTAGTTCTGAAAATCCAGGAAGTAAGTCTGCAAAAATTAAATGCTGAAGCCTCAAATTCTACTTACCGTAAAATCCGGTGCATAATGCGCACCTATACTTTCAAGCTGCATTTTTTAATTTTGAGGTATATTTGCCGTATAACGTGCACGCCGTCTTTTTGTGAGAGAACCTGAAATGTACGTATGCAATGCTATGTTTTGAAGTCATTTATTCGAGGTATCACATGGTTTTGTTTTAAAAAATGTAACTTCTAAAATTATATTACAAATTCATTAAATATGTAATTTATTTTGAATAAACAAAACTCTGATCTATGTAGAAGTCTAATTTTTTATGCTCATCTATTTTTTTTTCGAAATTGTTATTTTTATACCCGGCGTATAACGTACACCCTTAAATTTCAATCTTGTTTTTTTGCGGAAAAATTCACGCTGCACATTGGATTTTGCTGAAAATATTAATAAGTCATACTCAGTAGCGTACACAGGAATTTTTCAAGGGAAGGGGGGTCCGGGGTCGAAAGTTCATCATTCTTGTATCATGCTCCTTTTGATTTCGTCGATTTTCGGGAACAAAACATATTAAAAAACTAATTTTTGAATAAATAATTAGCATTAATTAATAAAATTAATCATTAATAACAAGTAATTCATAAATCTTACGTACTATATACTTAGAATTATAATCAATCGGAAAAAAAATCAAGGGCTTTGAGGGGGGTCCGGACCCCCAGGACCCCCCTCCCTTGTGTGCGTCACTGGTCATACTACTTGCAGTTAATATGGAAATTAATTTATTGAAATTTGTCAAAAAATTACCTTTTTCTGATTGACCAAAAAAAAAAAGCATTACTCATTCTTGCCGCTAAGATATAGTAATCTTCAAGATAATATGAAATTACAAGGATTTTAAAAAATGTTTTTGTAGGAAAAACCAAGAATGTTGCAGTTAAGAAAATCTGTGTTTAAATAACCAGTTAAATTATTGATTGATTCATCTGAACAATTTGCATAATTCTTTGTTTAAAAACGGGTTGCAGAAACACTAATTTAAAGTTATTAAGCATTGATATAATAAATATTTTTACAGATAAAGAGACACTGTAGTGAATTGATAATGATTAAAACCGGTCTTACAGATGTTATAGAAACTTTTATATTAATTTGAAATGAACTTTTAGTCATAATAACAAAACAGTAAATTAAACTATTGAAATGATTTAAAACACAACGAAGAACATTTAGATGTTTTTAAAAGTGAAATTTATATACAAAATCATTATATTTCTTACCCAACTGTTGCTCGCCTCATATTAAAGTTAAATCATACTGTTTTATTTTTAGAAAAAAACAATTTCCGCAAAAATACTCTGATAGCTACGAAACGTTTTGTCCTATTTATTCCTCCTGTTTTATAAGGAAATTGTATTTTCAAAAATTCAATGACTAGATGTTTTTGATTTAAAATCAGAAATACAAAAAATTCACAACATATTTATTTCATAAAACGTTTCTAAAAGTATCATATACTTAAAAAGCCTGATTGGCAATACATTTTACAATATTTTAAAGCAAATAAAACCCTATTGCTCCACGAATAACTTCTTTGAAAAATTCGTATATAGGAGTGTTTTAATACCCTTTAAGGGCAAAAGAAAAAAATATTTGAAATAGTCTCATTTGAATATGAGACTACTTCAAATATATTCCTTGTTGTTGAAAACAGATGAAAATTTCTCATGCACCGCAAAGATTCCATAGGCAAACAGTAGTAAGAAAGAAATTGAATAATAAAATAACAAATAACAAACCAAACCAATGAAGATGCAGAAAAAACAATAAAATAATAAATTAACACACATAGTGAAGTTTCAATATCAAATCAACGGCGTTAAAAATCAAATTAATGAAAGAAGTTACGAAATGAAATCAATGACATTGCAAAGATGAAATGACAAAGTAATACAAATGCAGCTTTCCAAGAAACAAATAGGGGAATTTTAGGAGGCTTGTTCATTTTAAGAGTATGCAGTTTGATTTTCAGGGATTTTCTCAACATATATATATATATTTATCTTTGATCAAAATGATTATATAAGAGGTGTTCAAATGAAAGTTATTCGAGGTGTGTGTTCATGAGATGCGTAGGGACAGAAATGAGACAGACACATATATAGATGCAACAATATTTAATGAGACAAATACATACACAGTTTGTCAAATAAAAATCCCCCATGGCGTTTAAGCAGGCGTTCCACTGCCTAGGAAGGTTATGATTTCCGCCCGGGGACAAGCGATGTTGGTTGATCATGGAACTAGACCAGAAATGCAGCCTTTACGTCATCGTTAGAGTGAAATTGGTGACCCATTAGACTTTTCTTTAGCGGTCCAAAGATGTGATAGTCGCAAAGTGACAGATCTGGACTGTAATATGGTTGTTCCAGGACTTTCCACTTTTTACGGGACAGTGCCTCCATACACACCTTGGCGACATGCGGCCTTGCATTGTCGTGTAGAATACTGACACCTGAAGACAGCATACATGGATGTTTAATTTGATAGCCTTATGCAATTTATCAAGTGTTTGGGTGTATCTTTTGGCATTGATGTAGGCGCACACTTTAGTAATAGGGGTCCCTGAATTTCGAAAAATGCCGTTACTATCACCTTTCTTGCTGACTGCTGAACTTCGAATTTTTTAGGTCCAGATGAGTCGGATTTTTTCCATTGCGTGCTGACGGACTTCCCTTCTGTTTGGAAGTAGTTACCCCAGGTTTCATCCCCTGCCACTATGTGTTGCAGAAAGTCGTCACCGTCATCTATGTAGCGCAACAAGTGCTGTAAACTGTGGCCATTCACTGTTTCTTGTGATATTCAGACAACACGCGAGGTATCCATTGGCAACACACTTATTGAAAATGTTGGGGATAATATTGTGAGCAGTACCGATAGAAATGTTGAACTCATTTGGTACGTCACGAATGTCCCTTCCCATTTCCCTGGATTGCAGTGTCAATATTCGTAATCAGTTTTTCACTTACAACATTGTGCCTCTGATTGGGCCGCGGCAAATCCCTTGTCTCTTGTACACCATCGCTAAGCGTCCATCTCTTCACAGTGGGTTTCAACATACACATGTCACAATACACAGCCAGCATTCTGCAATGAATATCCACCAGCTTACACCCTTCCAGTATTAAAAACTTTATTACAGTTCACTGATTCATTTTGGACGCAATTGCATCCACCAGCAATTTATAAATGAATGCCACATCCTTACGAATGCAGTTATCACAAATCTGCTTGCACACGCGCGTACATGGTTCATTCATCTTCACTATCGTGTGTGTTTCACAAAAATACATTGAAAACTGCTGGCATGCGACGCTTCGAATCACTTTCATTTGAACACGCCTCACTTTACTCTCCACCAACAAAAATTGTAAAGTTTGGAAGGGACCATTTTAAATAATTCAAACCAAATTACATAAAAAAAATATAGAAGGAGTTTGTATATAGAAGTAGAAGATATATTAATATATATAGTACTTGGATTAATATATTTGACTATATACGGAGAGTTTTTAGAATAGTTAATACCGAGTTCGAATAATATGAGAAATATCTCGTGATTTAAAACAAAACAAAGGATTTTATTTTTATCGATTGTAGAATTTAAAATATCTTTATTGAAAACATTTAATTAATATGAAGACAAAAAAATTGTTAGTGTCATCTTATTTTTTAAAAAATTCCTTTAATTATCAAATTTTTTTTAAATACAAACAATAATAATATTAATTTTTAATACGCTTAAAACTGTATGAAACATATTTCAACACACAGAATTTTCTTTCTCACTACGAAGATTAATTTGATATAATTCTATTAAATCGCAAGTACTATATTTGTTCACTTTTTTCTGCATAAATAAACACAAAAGCAGATATATCATTAATATTAAACAACAATACGCATTTTTATTTTAGAGTTTATAAGAGCAAAATTTTCAATTGTTTGTTTAAATAATGAACATAGATTTAATGTACAACTTAATATAGAGTTATACAAAACCTATGCTTTTAAAACAACATTTCTTTTGTCCAAAAATATACAGATTTACAATTGCTCTTTTCTCTCTAATACTCATAATCCTTGATTCTTGAATTATAATATTCATTTGCATCAGAATGTTTAAGAAAAAAATTAAGCCATTGTTTCAAGAGGAAATCTATTAAAACTTCAAATAAAATGGCCGAGAAAATTATGTTTTTAGAGCTTCAGATACTAACTACTCCCCTTAAATTAATCAAAATTTAACAATTTGCAACAACATATCGTGGTGAGTATACTATAGTTAAATGTTAATATTTGTGTCGGATAAATCTTTAACAAATAACAAATATGAAATTCCAAAACTATATATATTTTTATGGTTCCGTTAAGCATAGTAAATGATATAGTAGAAACATTTCTTTGTGTGTATAACTATCTTCTCCTTATGAAATATTAGTATGAACACTTGAATAGGCATGGGCATGATGAGTTTAAAATCAGAGGTAGTTCCAAAACCCCTCAACATATCTTTATTTAAACGACTTTCAAAACTTTTCAAAAGGAATTTCCTTTATTTCTATTTATGCTCTTTAATTTGCGATTTAGTTACTGTTTGGCATTTTGATGAAAACACAGTTTTCAACTACTTCCTTTTCATTTCCTTAGGGAAGAAATCAAGAGAAAGCGAATTCGAAAACGCGTCTTTAGAAGGCCATAAAACACCTTGGAAAAAAGTTCAATTTTTAAGCGTCAGTACATTTTAAAGAGCATTCTGCGCAGGATATAAGCTCATCATTTCCACATAAAAACTCTTTGATCTACGAATTGTTCAGAGTAGGCGAGATCGGATAAAAACAAAAGGCCAGGTGATAGACCCCTTTATGTCTATAGCAAACATCTCATGTCAAGTGTATTTATTTATCAAAAAGGTGCGACAGGATCAAAGCTGTCTTAGCGTGGGTGAGTCTAAAGAACGATATGCACTGGGCAAACGAATCGTTCCAACATTGTAAGGGCGTATTTTGTTTGCGTTTTTTTTCAAACTGGTTTTTCTAAAAAGAATACAAACTCGAAAGCGAAGCTAATTTTGTATTCTGATGTACGTCTTCACATGTTTACAAATGTGCGGAGGTGAAGAGGCTAAGCTAATTAACTGGTTTGTTTTTAGTTAAAACTTCCGAATGGGAAAAGAGCTATTTTGAATTTCATCACGTGAGGTGGAATTGATGATTTTTGAAATTGCCCTTTTTGCCTTGAAATAGTATGAGTATGGGTGGCCAGATAATTTAAAGTAATATTCAATAGTTGTAAATTTGTTCGATTTTTTTAAACTACCTGTCGTATATTTCACACTCGGTAGAAATTTATTTCGTTGTAAAAAATAGTATAACTGACCTTGCTGCTGATGATACAGATAACCTTGTTGATCTTAATGGGAACCACTACGTGAAAGATTCAAAGATTAGTATACGCAGGAATATATATTCAATGATTTCATATTTTTATTTATTCTAATATGTATGGAAATGTTTTGCCTATAATATTCTAAGTAATCCAATGAATCATGTACCACATAAATAAATATGAATAAAATTCATATCTGTAAATTTAGCCATAAACTGATAATATGGTCGTAAGTAGTTTTTGTTAACGAGCTTGAATATAATATATAATAAATTTTGCATAAATTTGAGTCAGTCATTTTTCTTTGTTTGACATTATTGAGAAAATAATTTTAATTTCATTGTAAACAAAATACAGCGGCACAATTTTTAACAAGTGAGTGTTTATTAAGAGGAGTTGGAAACCTCTCTCTACATATAAACTAACAATGTTGAATTGGCTGTTTTCGATGTACCTTTTCTCAAAATCTGTTATATGTACATGCTTGAAATTTTTCATGCAATTAAAGTATATCCTTTTCATTATACTGAAATGAGCTTTTAGCTAATTTTGAATTTTTTCATAATTTATAAAATATTTTATCAAACATAGGGAAATTTGACCCATTTTTCACCTAAAAAAATTTGTAAAAAGTAAATTTTTGAGTTTTTTTTTTTACAAAAAGCTCATTGTAGTATATATTAGCCATCATTATAAATATACCATAAAAATTTATATATCTATGAACAGTAGTTTCTCAGAAAAGGTACATCGAATATCAAAATTTATATTTTGAGATAAATTGATTTTAATGTATACAGTGAGGCTTCTAATCGGCTGTAAATAAAAAAATAAAAGGCTCCATTTATAATAAAGGATAAATGTTTTGGTTTATATCAGACGTTCAACTTTTAAGCAAAAACGAAGGATTTTGCTTACAGTTTTCGGCATTCAAATGGGCGTGTCCTAGTTTTAACGATAATTTAAAACTAGGTTTTAAGGGCTTATAATTATCCTAGAGATTAAAGGAAGGTATTTTTAGAAAGGTTAAAATCTCTATACAACTTCAAAATATAAGAACTCAAATTGTCGAAAAAATAATAAGATTTTAGCTTTCCAACACCCTTAACATCGTACTCTAAAACAATACAAGAGTTACTGGCAACGGAACTTCAGCCACGGGGAAATTGAGTGGATGACACTTGAGCTTGCATCCCTCACTACTCAAACATGAGGATTTTGAGTCTCGACAAAATACAATATATCTCTATACAATTTCTAAATGTAAGAATCTCAAATTGTCAAAAAAAAAAAAAAGAGATTTTAGCTTTTCAACACCCTTAACATCGTAATCTAAGACAATGCAAGGGTTACCGGCAACGGAGTTTGAGCCACGGGGAAATTGCGAGGATGACATTTGAGCTTGCATCCCTCACTTCTCAAACACGAGGATTTTGAGTCTCGATAAATTCAGCTTGAATCAGCCTCTCTACACGGCGGGTCTTCAGTGACATCAAAGCTCAATTCCCCAATTCAACAATGCCTGCCACAAGTTTGTGATCATGACCGCTAGGTTACCATAGCCACCACAATTTTCATTGATGTGAGATCTTAGTTAATAATAAGAATGGAAGAGTCCATTCACAAAATTTGCACTAATTCAGTCGTCATTCATCTTTGAGTCTTTCATCTGTGGAATTTAACCCTCTGAATGGTTACCTTCCTCCTGAAAAGTTATTCCGAAAGCGTTTTCTCTTATTTTGAAGTTCGCTTTAAAAATGCAACAGACTTCTTTCCTTTCCCCCTTTTAAAACTTGGGAAGTCGAACGGGGACAATTTTATGACCTAGTTCGGTTCCTTTGTCAAGTAAGAACCAAGAGATCAATCGTTTACAGCTAGCTGTTAAGTTGCCTTGGGCAATCTTGTATGAAAGCTGTAGTGGAACTCGGTGTTTCTTTCTCCTATATGTTCAGTCACAGTAAAATTAAAACAAAATGAAGGGTAAAAAAAAGGAAAAAATGAAATATATAGTATGCTAGAAGTTGAAAAATAATTATATTTTCTTCAAACAAAATTTATTTTTCTGTCATTTTTTAAAAATTAAAAATATATATATATATATATTTTTGGTATTGCGATTTGAACCAGAAAAAAGCATCCTGTATTTATTTTTGAATATCAGAGTAAGAAAACGTGCTCACTTTCCTGTTTTTTAAAAAAAGTAATGAGGTAAAAAGAGAAAAGGCCCTATCTCATTTTTTAAACAAAAAGCCAATAAATAGTGCATACGGTGATATACATACGATGATTATATTTATGAAATAAAACCGATCTTTCTCTATTCAGTTATATTTTTAATTTAAAATAGCATAAAAAAGGATTTCAATACTTTTAATTTATTTTAATTAAAATCATATAAAAGATATTTTTGTGTTAACTGAATATTTTTCGGAAAAAATCTAAATTTTCCTTCCTAGTGTTCTCCTTTTCGAACTTCTTGTATTAAATAAAAATTCCTTTTCTACATCGGCATTTCTGATGGACATAACACACATTCAGTCAATAATTTTTAATTTTAATGGGGGATATACTTCTTCAAATGCGCATGACAGTACTTCTAACCATTTTCTACTCAAGTTAAATTTCTTATCTTTCTGTTTCTTTTATTACAAGGAAAAATGTCACACATCGATAACTACATTTTCACACAATTCAGTCATTACAAATTCTATTGTGAGAAAAGTTCTCCCTAATTAATTTTGTCTTTCAAAACAGTACACTTAAAACAATTTTGTTCAGTGAAGTTAACCGACAGTTCCACAATGTATTCATACCAAATTTTAAAAACAAATTTAACACTTGAAAATGTATCCTGTATTAAATTTTTCAGTATACACAAATATTTCCTGCTGTAGGGAAAATATAGTATGAGATGTGGTGTGCGGTTGTGAAAGAATGTTTTCGTACGTGTAGACTATTTTTGAAAATTTAAATATCACTGAAGCTGATCATATAACTGCAAATGAGCCTTATTTTAATGTGTGCTGGTATCAAAGTAAAACACTTTACAATATTAAACAACCTATGGGTTTATACTCAATATCAAACTATTCGCAAAATGTCTTACAACTTCTATTCAAATTGTAAAGAAACTGAAATATATAAATATATCTTACTGCAGTCAAAAAATTCATATTATGTAAATATCCTATTCCTCCACTTATTTCAGTACATTTTAAAAACTGTAGCTGAATGCAATTTTCTAGATTTATAAACGAGGCATAAAAGCTCACACAGTCGTAAAAATGGCGTTATCATTTTTAAATATACTACTATAAAACGTATATGGATTGTAAGATCAGTTGTAAAATCCTAAAAGCTTTTAGAGGAGCTAAAACATGTAATTTTGGATTGATAAAATGTTTAAAATAATACACAAATATACATGTTATTAAGCAAATACATTTGAAAAATCAAACTTCCTTCTGAAATAAACGTAATTGAAAGAAAAATGTTTAATTGCAAATGAGGGGAAATACATGTTTAACTAAGGGGTATCCCCAAAGTGAGGTAATCCTCAAACTTAAGACTCAAACTCAGTGGCACAACAATGCATGAGGGCCAGGAACTACTGTGCCCATCATAATACACGTGACCATTGGACGCTGAGGTGCATGAACAGATGTCCCGATTTGGTGGTCTGTCTGAAGAGAGACCTTCAGTGTTTAAGACCCGAAGCAAGCTTTGTACTCATTTATCGACCCAATGTAGCGGGGATGAAAGGCAGAGTCGACCTTGCGCAGCCCGTTAATAGAACCCCAGACTTGTGGTGTGGAAGCACTATACACTACCACTCGATCCTATTCGGTGAAAAATAAAATTTAATGTTAGAATCTTATATAAATCCCTAATGAATGAGGGAGTCCAAACTTTTTTTTTCATGTAAACTGTTTAGACGGAAATGGTTAATTATGAACATTTCACAAGTTGCATAAATTAAAATTAACCGTTATAGTTTACATAAATTTTTAAGGGTGAAAAAGGTGTATTTCGGCTGCACGAATTAATTTAAAAAGGAATACAGTTACGAAAAAGTAGTACAAATCTATCTAAAGTAGGGTTGGTTACCTTACATATTGTCAAATACAACAATGTATTGGAAGACAATTCCACAATTCGTTGTTATAAAAATGTATGGAAAATTACAAGATTTATTTTTGCATTTGTAATTTATATATATATAATTTTTTCCTGGGAACTTTAAAAGCTAGAGCGGCATCCATCAAAACCGCGGTTCTCTCTCTGTTTTTCCAGATCGCCCCTGACTAAGTAAGTGAAAATGCCGGATTTTGTTTGTCAAGATCATTTTTAGCAGACTGCATTTTTCATGTATTTTAGATGTTCGTTTTATATTTTCTACATCAATATCTTAATGTCTGAATTTAAAATTACAAAAAATTCTTGACATTCGCATCAATGACCATGATAATTTTTATTAGTAAATGAATGTGTCATCAAACGATTACATGACTATTATTAACATATTATTTTAACCATTTAATTAACATTTAGGATAAAATAACGCTCACAAATTTTCTGAACTTTAAAATAAATATTTCGAAAACTACTTCAGATATACTCAAAATTTTTCATTCCTACGCTTAAGCTTCTCAATTCTGCTTCTATGTAAGAATTTATTGTAATTGTATATTCATCTTTTTTTTAGTATATTTTTTGCTCTTAGCATGCAGTTTTCAACTAAATTGTATGAAATCTTAGAAATATATTAAAAGATACCAAAGAAGCTATATAATAAAATTTGAAATTTTTATTGTACTCAAACAATTGCTAAAACTTATGGTAAATAATTTTTAACTGCGCGATGCATTTTTTTTTTCGAAATTTCAAATGGAATTTCTAACATAAAATTTCTAGCTTTATACGGTCGAGATTTTAAAAAAATATCCAGATTTTAATTACTTATTTAGTTAGCCTTTAAAAAAGATAAATGTTGAGGTATTTTGTATAAATAGATATTTTTGAACAATAATTCGAATGTTTTTGAATAGCTCGAATTTAAAATTGATTTTTATGTTTATTTATATGCATAAATGTCTACTGTAAATGTTTCCGTATATTTTTGATTACCATTTATTCAAACATTCAAGTTATAAAAAAATGTGTGAAAATCTTCATTCATGTTGTCTTTGATGTAAACTGAAGTTCAAGCACTTAAAATTCAAATATAATTCGGTGTATTTTAACAATATATAACTAGGCACTGTACTTAAACTTCCCTGAACACTTGGGCTTTGAAATCTAAAAAAAACTAATAAATCTTAATTAGTTTTTTTTTCGTTATTATTTTATCAAAGTGTAAGAAAATGTTTCAAATGATTTGATGAAGTTTAAATTTATTCATTTTTAGTGGTTGGAAAATTGAAAAGGTTTCAAATTTTAAAAAGTTTGGTGTTTTATTAATTTTTTTGGTATCTTATAATAAAATAATCATGTTTCAAAAACTGAAAGCTTTGATTAAAATAAGAAAAATGAAGCGAAAGAATATAGTTAAAAAAAGATAATTTGTCTAACTATATAAAATAGCAGATTGCACTGACACGCCCCAACTTGTTACAGTTTCAAATTAATATGAAACCAAAAGGGAATTGTAACATATTTTACTTATGCGTTGAGACTTTTCAAAACTTTTAAAATACGAGGTAACAAACAAACACTTCCTGGGGTCTAAAGAAATTTCCCCCCGATTTTTTACGATTGCCCCAGGGTCAAAACACGGGGTTTCCTGCGAGCCATAAAACTTCCTATCAATGTCCTGCTGTGTTGCTTCCACCGTCCCTAATTATCTTTCAAGATGTTAAACCTTTAAAAGGGGGAAAGGATTTCAGAAAAGTACGGCTAATCCGCTTTTGAAAACGTGACTTTAAGGCAGAAAAACCCGTGCAGTGCATTTTCGAAGCATCTTTACACTGACGGAATTTTCCGTGCTATCCGCTTAGAGAATAAAAGTCTAGTTCACATTGCAAACAGAGAAAAAAATCTGGATTCTCTAAAAAGTAATCAGTTTTCTCTCATATGAATTGGATTTATAATGCAATTACAATTATCTTTGAAACATACTTTTGACAGAGCATTTCATAAGATCTTCATAGGTCATATTGCAAAGTAAATTTAAAGAAAAGTTTTGCTTATGGCATAATACTTTAAAGAAACTTTGCATATAGCACAGTATTTTTACGATATCTCTTACGAATTATATTTACTATCAATAATCATTGAATTGCCGGAAGTTGAGCTACTTCTAAATGGCCGTGAAAATATAAGTCATAGTATAGTCCTCCTTTCTCTTTTGCATTCTGAAAGTTACTTCAATTAATATAAGCTTTCTCTAACTTGAGACTAACACGACAAATTTCAAATAAATTATAAAATTTCATCAAGATATATAAGGATCTCATCCTATACATTTTAAAAATATATTTTTGTAAATATTTTTTAGTTTTTCTTCTGATTTGGTTTTTTAATAACGAAGCATTCAAGAACAACACGAGGTATATTAGCAAAGGTCATCGCAGTTCTTAACGAAGGTCAAGAGACGCTGACAACACCTGAACAGGGAACTTATTCTCCAAACGTCCATATCAGGCCAATATGAGAATTTTCTTGCCGTGTCATATTTTCATGCACATTCAAATATGTTGCAAGTCTTTAGGGGCATAGGATTCAAACCTATGAATTGGCTGAAGCAAACCTCTTGAGCAAGCTACCGTGAAACACGCGGATGCCTCAGTCACTTTCTGTTAAGAAATGACTTCGGGAAGTTACATATACGAGAAATTAAATATGAGACAGATATAAAATGATATAAACAAGTAATATAAATTTTTTTAAGTCAATTCCTACATAGATCAACAAATTTTTTTTTTATTTTAGCTACTTTTTATTAAATAGTTACAATTAATATAAATATGTATATACATATGACAGAATTACAACATTAAGTGGTAATTAATTTTTATTAATTATAATTAAATTATTGTATTGTCATCCAAAATAAAATCATGTATTTAAAATTTCAGCTCAATTGACCGCTTTAAAATGTATTTTTTTAACGATTGAATATTCCACCAAGATAAATAAATAAATAAATATAGAGAGAGTGTGAGCTAATAGTGTAGGAATTGAAAAAAAGTACTGTGAAATTAAATGGAATATATACGGAAAATTTTAATCAATTGAACTAAATATATCTTGTATTACACATAAAATACTGTCTTCAGAGAGCATTTTACATTTTGAAACACTATAAATGGAGGATAATTCAAGAATTTAGATAACTTTTCTATGATATAAGGGGAAACTGGTAGATAATTTATTCAACAACATACAATGTACATGCAACGTGCATTCATAGTTCTTAAATTATGTACGGCATGTGTACTCTAGAGTAGTAGTCCTTGAGTAAGCTACGCGTAATTTAGGGGTATGCAAAGTGATATTTAGGAGTATACTAAGTAAATAGACTCCAGATCACATGTGAATGTTTTATCGAGTGAGTGAAGCTCTCTAATTAATAGTTAAGTTGTATATGGTTTCACTAGCATCTGAGTCGCTTTTCATGAATATACAGGCTATAAAGCGCATTCACATCAAGACATGAAAAATTAGATTTGTAAACGTAGGGGATGCCCCTAAATATTCAGAAAAAGTCCATTACACATGCCTAATAATAAATTCAAAATGTTAATTTTTATATTTTAATTTAAATATACACATATTACGTTTAAAATAAATAAATACTTTTATATTTTTGACTACACATCGAGAGACACACACACGCGTGCTCACGCTGTGTGCACTCACATATTCGAATATATTGATGCGATATAACTCACAATTATTTTTATTTACGATAAAAAATGTTAGAAGACCTTTGCCCAAGAGAATGGGCAAACTTTATAATAAAATCAATCTCTCTCTCTCTCTCTTTTGTCACAAAACTTGGATGGACGTTTGAAAAAAATCATTTCTAAAAAACCAATTTTTGAAACATTTACATAATAATTTATATAAAAAAAATACGAAACATATACATATTACACACATATTAATTTTCGTTTATTTCTATTAGCTTACCAAAGGAAGGTATTTGTAACAAAAACGGGCAATTGTTTTTCTTTCCCGATTGATGATTTCATATTTCTTTACTAGCAAAATTACTCTGTTTTTCTTCGAATTAAAGAAACTACTCTATTGTCTTCCAATGAAATTGGGAAATCAGATTAATTTAAAAATCTTAATTATAGTCGTTTCAAAAATTAATATTAAGAACTGTTCATAACGTTAAGTTCAGACCAATTTACCACGATTCTGTTGCAATTAGAAATCTTGTAATACTCCAATCATTTCAGACACGTACACAAATATCTCGAAATTTAAGTAAAATTTCAAAAACAGTTTTAAAAAGTATCTTCTTTTTTGAGGTGTAACGGAAATTTATTGTGATAAAAATTACGCATCATACTTAGTCTCTTTCAAGTGGTTAATTGAGAAAAAACACTAAAAAGTTAGCCCTGTAGTTATGAAACCTGTCAACATTTGTCACTTGTCAATGTAGGATTGAACTCCCATTTGTCAATTGCTCTCACTCAGAAGAAGAATGTTCAACCTTCTTGATGCCTCCACCTATATGTTCGTCGTTGAGTTTAAGGTATCCTAAATATTGAATGTTAGTCCATGGTAATTGGTTACAGATGTAAAAAAGTAATACATGGAATTTCTAACGTATAGAGCATATTTCGTTGGAACACATTAGCAATTAACAGAAGTGTATGGAATTAACCTGAGTAAAAATTTTTGAGATGCAGTGAAATACATTTAATACGAAAATGCTTAAGATATCCAACTACGTTCGGAACCGTGATTTTGCAAAAGCTTATAAGTGGGTAATATTTATGATATTTAGGGTCACTTAGATTAGAAAATGTATATAAAATTGTTTTAAGAATAGTATTAAAATAAACAATTATTCAAGTACAATATTTTGACAAAAAAAGAACATAGAATGACCCATTATCAAAATGTTCTCCTTTTGTGAAAAATGCTTCTTTTATAATAATATCTTGCCTGTATATAGCTCAGACCTCTGTACAGAGGCTCAACTAGAATTTTTGAAATATATAACTTAGAAGTGGGTTTATCCTTTTTTTACGACAACAGAGGGGAGAAATTTTAAGGAAAAAAAACGCCGATACTTATTTAATTGGTAGTAACTCTGAAAATAATGTGAAGTTTTCCAAAACAAAATAGTCCAGATTCTGGAGAAGTCTTTACTTTATATAAAAAATGTTATTATTTTAGAAGCATTTTTATAAATGGAGAATATTTTGAAAAAAGGTTGTTCTAAGTTAATTTTTTGCCAAAATATTGTATTTAAATAAAATGTTTTTCTCAAAATGTCCTTAAAACAATTTTATACATATATTCTAATCTAAGTGACATTAAATATCATGAAATTTATCTATTTATGCGCTTTTTTAAAATCATGGTTCCGAACGTAGTCGGATACCTTAAGATGAAATATCGGTTAACACAAATTAGTTCAATGGTCCGGATAAACTACTATGAATTTTCATATATTTTTATTCTCTTAACACCAAACAAAAATCACTGAGCACGAAAAGATTTCCCTTCGGGGAATGGACGAAATACAGAAAACACCAGACTTTTGATTAAATGTTTGAGAAAATTTCTGAATTTTTGTGATATGGTTGAATACCATCGGAAGAATTCACTGCAGTAGATGAGGTCCATGTGTGTACAGTCTTAACTGTGGAAGAGAAAGGACATTTTGGAGTTTTTTCAAAGCTCACAAAAAAACTGATGCAGATTCCGGTAATGAAAATGAAATGAAAAATATAGCTTCTTTTCCCACTTCATCCGAAATGAGGAACATCAAGAGGAGTCTGCGCAATTATTCAGACGCACATTCTAATGGTGAAATTAATAAGCAAAATGGACGACATCGTACAATTTATCCACAATTTGATACTAAAAAGGCAATGCAAAGAAAAATTGTCAGATTATTCTCCAAAAACTCAATAAATGTTTTATTTTTCAAAAAATTTTAAAATTTTGTTTTAACTTATTATTTTATATTGTTATTTTCATTAAGCTCTTGTGTGAATGTTTTTGTTTCATTGACTTTTATTAAATAAATGCGTATATACATATCTATGTTAATAATATGTACTATAATAAACTTAATTTTATTGAACATATGTTTTTCTTGCAATATCCTTTAACACGAAATTATTTTTACACGAAAAAATATAGCAGTCCCCTCAGCTTCGTGTTAAATGGTTTTCAATGCACATATCTTTTTTTGAACCTTTTTAAAATGAAATAATTGTGTAATTCGTTTCAATAAAAAGCGTTCGAATTATGGTTTTATACATTTGAGATTACAATGAATGATTATTAGCAGTAGCGCACAACAAATGCAAATTACATAGAAATAACAATCATGTTATAAGAAAACATGCAAAAAACATGAAATTTACAACATGCATTAGCGGAGGTGAGATGTGCAAATGATTAGAATTTCAGCGCAGACACACATCACGCACGCCTTTGGCCCCACTCAAAGCGCTATTTAAGGTTTGGAGATTTCGACGATTTCAAGTTCGGCAATTGTGTTTTTTCTTCTGGTTTTTTTCAAAAAACAATCCTTTATATCTCGTAGAAAACAGCGATCAGCTTTTAATCAAGTATTAGAGTTCGACAGAGGAAGGATAGTGACCTACCGAGGTTGTGGGTTATCTTTCAGGGAAATCGGTAGTCGTGTTGGACGAAACCAAACAACTATAATGCGGATATGTGAAAATTGGATGCTGGAGGGTACGACGGACCTACGTGGTCGATCACATCCACCTCAGTGCACTACTTATCGTGAGGACAGGCAAATTGTACGCATGGCAGTGACGGATCTTTCAGTCACATCACGAACCGTAGCACAGCACATTGAGTCTGTAACGCATCATTCAGTGTCTGCGTGTACCTTTCGACGCCGTTTACAGTAGAGTGGTCTGTCCGCAAGACGTCCATTGCTTGGTCTACCCTTGATGCAGAACCACAGATGCCTCCGTCGCCAATGGTGCGATGAAAGAAGGATGTGGGTGGCAGAATGGAATGAAGTTGTCTTTACTGACGAGTCGCGCATCTGTCTGCAACACCACGATGGTCGGATTCGAGTCGGGAGACACCGTGGAGAGAGGATGCTGAACAGCTGCGTTATGCACCACCACACTGGTGCTGCACCGGGAATTACGGTATGGGACGGTATTGGATATCACTCTGGCACCTCTCTAGTACACATTGCTGGTACTCTAAACAGCCAGCGCTACATCTCCGAGGTGTTGGAGCCAGTTGTCCTTCCTTACCTTCAGGGCTTGGCCACAGCCATATTTCAACAGGATAATGCGTGACCTCACGTGACACGCATTGTCCAAAGGTTCTTAGTCAATCCCCAGATTGAATTGTTTCCCTGGCTGGCTCTCCGGATCTTTCGCCGATAGAAAACATGTGGCAATCGGAAAAAAATGGCTTTGGCTTTTGAATTTTCTGCCTTTTTTAGTTTTAATTTTTTTATTTAAATGTATTGTAACAAACACTGTATAAAACATGCTTAAATAAATGTGTATATATTTTTTTAAAATTACTGAAATAGACAGTTTCTGTACTATTGTTTTACAATCTGCTACGAACCAGTCAGAACCTGTAGACAGGATGTAATTTACTCATCACTGACCTATATGATTCATAAAAAAATACATGTCATTTTAGTATTTTAGCATCAACATAGTTCATTAGAGGTTCTCAAGTAAAGTAATTTTAAAGAATTATTCGAAGAAAATTCCTTGTAGACTTATAAGAAAAAATACATAAAACTCTCCTGCAATTTTTACATTTGGACATAATTTCAAGATATATCAAAAGGAGAAATACAGTGCCTATATTTTTAAAAAGGTCTCATGTTTTCATTTAAGGATTAATATATTCTTAACAGAAACATTTTAACATTAGTATAAAATTCTAGTACTAAAATAGACATTATAACGGGTCTATCTGCGATAGTACTAATAAGCCTTTTGGGTAAAATAATCTATTTAACTTTGATTTCAGTTAAAAAACGCTTTCTGTGAACAAGACGGAGTTTATGTAAATGAGAACTATTTTAGGGTCAGTAATAGAGTAGTCGCGTTTATGGTTGAAAGTGGATATAAAAGGGGGAGTAAGATAACGACCGGTGATATCGAAGATATCCAAAAATTATCCAAGTAGGGGAGAAAACATCTCTCAAGGATTAAGATATGTGTCCTTATTTCTATGATATTTAAATTTGTTAAACTAGATTGCTTCTCGGGTTTAATGTTTTAAGTGCATTATACCCCTTAAGTTGTCTAGGGTTATTAAGTGAAATAATCAATGAAAGTGTGTATTAGTATTACACGAACCCCCAACATCCGCGTTTACTAGGACGCGACAAGGGCCCCCAACGGGGAGCTAACACTGGGCTAGCAGTTGCATCGAATTTGAAGGTCCTTCCTGAATTTTTTTCCGGACAGGAAAATGCTCATGAATTTTTGGAGAGTATAGGAAACAATATTACCTACTTTGGGATACCCGCAAATTTGGCTTGTGCCTACTTAAAAGGCCATCTCACGGGTAGGGCACACGATTGGTTTGAGGTGATTGGATACAATTACGTCTACCGAGGCGAGACAACATGTTGTTTCTTTCTGTGGATATATTTAAAAATATGGAACATAATCATACTGAGAAAATTTGCATCTTTCTAATAAACCCTCACTCAAAACATGAATCTTATTATCCATTAAGTAATCGTGTATTATTTATAAGGAATTTTTTAAGCCGACATAAAAAATATAAAGATAGAGCGCTAATCTTTTATAAAATGTATATACCGCAAAATCCGGTGTATAATGCGCACTTTTGTAAGGCATGAGCCCCGTGGGTACCCCACTTCTACGTTACCCTTACGACCTATATCTGTGGGAAGGAACGAAGAAGCAGTCATATTGTTTATCTTAATATCTCTTTATTAAGATCTTATAACTTAAACAATATACAATAATAATAATATTCAATTCAAGTGAATCTGGAGTGAAGAGACACACTATTCGTATTTCCAAATAATTGCGTAATCGACCACTACATCTAACTCTACCGACTATTTCTTACTTCAGTTACTTACTTTCTACTTTCAGTTCTTAATAACTTAATTTAACAGCCTTGCCGCTATATTTTGGGTAAACAGTAATTCGCTTGATTCTAACTGACGTGGCTTTTATCCTTGTGGAATGGTATCCACCTTTAGCTTGATCGCACAGGTTCGGATAGATTAAATCTTGAACTCGGGCTTTCCTCCCAGTTTAACTTAGGCGTTTGTCAACATATACCTCGTATATTTACTTATCATTGCCACCCTGCGTACGCTAAACTTCTACTATTTATAAGATCCCTAATTTGAATATTCACGCTTCTATTCTCGAATTGGTTGGAAAGAATTGCCATTCTGGCCCCAAAAAAACCCAAGAGGACAACTGTTGAAATCGCTATGAGCCCGTCACACTTTTAACGCGTTATACGCCGTGTATTTAAACGATAGCTTTAAAAATAGCAAAAGAGATGATCATAAAAAATTTATTTGTACACATATCGAAATACTGCTTATTTTAAAGGAATGCCATGCCTTATGAGCTAAAAGAATTATAGTTCTAGAAGTATTCTAGATTTTTTCAGAAGTCTGGAATAATACCTCGAATATATGACTTCAAATCATAAGAGTATTGCATACGTCCACAAACACACACACACACATTTCAAGTTTAATAAAAAAGGGGTGCGCGTAATACGGCGAATATACCTAAAATTTTAAAAAATGCAGTTTTTAGGTACAGATGCACGTTATACGCCAGATTTTAGAAGTAATTTAGAAACCGGATCATATGTGTTCTTTAAAATCATAATTTATTCGATAAGAAATTATTATAAAAGACGGAAATCCCTCGATGTATTCCAGGTTTCAGAGAATTAATTCAATTAGAGGGAATTCCATTAAATTAGAGGAAATCAAAAATGAGGAAAAAATCCTATTAAAAAACCGGGATGTTACTTAGAGTTTTAACCATGGCCTAAATTCAATGAAGTAGTTGGTTGCGTTCCTGGAGAGCTTTCATAATTGGATTTTCAAAGCCAAAAACAACAAAATAAACTATTTCCATACTTACAACACATTCCTAAACAATTTCCGATAACATCTCTTAGTTAACAACACGGAAAAAAAGCTGTTAAGCAAGATGAAAAAAATGTGACATGAATATCTAAAAGATGCGATCAATATGACATTGATGAGTAATTTAGATGTCAAAGGCAGATTGTCTGAAAGATTTTGGAAGGTTATTTGGGTTGGTTATGATAAATAATCTTGACATTTAGCTGGATGTCATGGAAATGTCAAATTATTTAATCATGAGTGGTAAAACGAACGATCTTCGTTTTGAACTTTGAGAAAATTTTTGAGGGATGATTTAAATGGAAGCATTATTTTAATATTTAAGCTATATGTCGAAATCTTACCTTTGGAAACTAATATTTTTTAATTTAGTTGAGCTCTGTATAAGTCTTTTTTATTAACAGAGCAATTATGTGAAATTAGTCAAATGGAATATATATCTTTTGTTAAGTGCACATTTAAATAGATTCTTCATGAATACATAATGAAGAAAGACATTTACTGACACTAGGCATTTTAGAAAAAAATGCATTTTAAGTGTTTTCAGTTTCCATGTAATATATTGATATAGGATTTTAATGCACACACTTTTGTATGCCTCCTTTCAGATTGTAAGTGCCTATTCAGATAAGGTGTGTATTTGATTAAAATAATTTACGAATGTTGAATGAACCTTGAAATGAATAATAGAATAATTTGCTGAATATCATTAAATAGTAGCCTAGTTAAGTCAATGCGAGCATTATTAGAGCTTTGGTAATTTGTTAAATGCTTGTAAGCTAGATTTGAATTTTTAGTTAGTAATGAACTAATTATCATCATATGAAATGTTTCCCATTATAAGAACAAAATGTATGTCAATATTCTGAAATAATTAGTCATAGCAATAAAATATTTTTTTAAATCTACGAGGGACGTTCCGGAAAAAAAAGATTTTGTCATTCTTTCACACGGAAACTATTTTAAAAAAGAAGAGCCCTACACCAATGAGATGTTGTCCATATCATCAAAAACTACACCTTAAAAAACTAAAAAATTAGCGCATTAAGAAGGAGTCTTCAAAATGAAACGTAATTTAATATACGTAATGACTACTTTGATATAAGTAAATGATTAGAAAATCAAAGGAAAATGATCATTTATTTCAGAGAAAAAGGCAAAAGAACGGAGGATATAATATCCTGTTGAACCTCCTCAAGCGCGAATGCACGATGTGATACGATCGGGCATTGAGGCATAAAGAAACTCTGTTTAATGTTTTGAGACATTTCGTTCCATATTTGCTGTAACCTTGCCTCAAGTTCGTTCAAACTTGTGGGATGCCCATCTCGCCATCCCAAATGATCCCAGATATGCTCGATTGGAGACAAATTTAGGGATCAGGCAGGCCAAGGAAGGGTAGTAACAGTGCGAAGACAGTCTTTTAACACCCTTGCCGTATGAGTCTGAGCATTGCCTTGTTGAAAAATGGCTCCTGGGAGCCATTGCATGAGTGGCAACACATGTGGTTGCAGGATGACATGGAGATACCGCTGGGGTGTGATGATGTCATGGATAAATACTAGGGGGTGACCGTATATTGTACGCAATGGCACCCCATACCATCACACCAGCTGTGGAAGCGGTGTGTCACTTTAAAGAAAAGGCAGGATTGATGCGTTCACCACGGGGTCTCCAAACACGAAACTATTGTCATCATTGCTGAGACTGAATCTGGATTTATCGCTAAAAACGACCTTTTTCATTCCGCTGTAGTCCTATTTCCTCGAGTGCGCCACCACTTCAAACGGAGACGTCGATGTGTGGGTGACAAGGGCAGCATACGTAATGGCGCCGTGATCCTAAATTCCCTTAGCCAGGTGCTTTTGTATGGTTCGAGAAGACACAGGGGCCCCTACTGAAGGTACTAACTGTTCCTGGATGGCGACCGATGAAGCAATTGGCTGTACGCGTGCATTTCTTACGATGTGGAGGTCTTCTCGTCGACTGGCCTGTCGAAGGCGTCTTGAGCCTGGTCTTGGTGTAAATGATATCTCTCGAATCCACTGGTCCCAACACTTCCTCACAACACAATCAGAGGGGCCTAATTGACGAGTTACTTGCCTAGCTGACCACCCATTTTCCGTCATATCGATGATTCTCCCCCTCTCAAACTGCGACAGCTGCTCATATTGTCTTCAAAAACCGCGTAATGACATGCCTATCTCAGTTCTTTTTTGTAAGCGATTCTGCACACTCAAACAAGCTTTGGTTACCTGTTTTACACTTCTCGGACAACGACGTTAATCGCCCTCTACCGGCGATACGTACACGGAGAAAAAAGACTTACTCAAAAATGAGTACGTAAACATACTCATTTTGAAATGAGAATGTTTGCATCAGATTTGACCGCATACCTTGATTGAATTTGATTCCTTATATGTACTCAAAATCCCCAAAAATGCTAATTAAAGCTTTCGGAAAAATTAAAAAGATATTCAGGATTGCAGAAACTCTTTCAATATATCGGCTACATATTTTGATAATTGGGGCTTAACAAATTTAATTCTCATAAATCTTCCGAACTATTTTTTGTATCTACCACGCTACCCGCGGAAGAACACATGAGTACAAGATTGTTTTGATTTTCGAGTTAAATGTACTCATTTGTATTTCTTAAGTAACTGCCTTTGAACGAAAAATTTAATGGGATAAATATTCACCTTATTTTGGCGGATTACTGTTATAAATGTAATATAATTTACTTGATTCATAATAAGTCATTTTGTTTAAATTATTCAGGCAAATAATTGTGTTACTTTGGAATACTTTTAAGGTGACCAGATTTTTAAAATGAAAAGGAGAACGAAAAATTTAAGAAAAAGTTTCAACGTAAATGTGTGAAACATTTTATTAATTCAAACAAAAATGCATTGTTTCGTTTCTCAATAAATTTTAAAATTTATCGGAAATTTCGGAGCAAAAATTACCTTTCATCTTTACTATAAGTACTGCAAACTAAAAAATATCAACATTCAATCTTTATTTCTGACTTGTCCATAAATTACGCACTGAAAAGACTCAACTAGTGCCTTAGTTCCAGGGCAGCACAATGTAAATTAAAAAAGAATAACTAAATTTTCTTATGTGATGTGCTTATTTTTGAAATGGTTAAGTATTTCAATCCATCTTATCAATTTCAGCATGTTGATTTTCCAATTGTTTCAGTTTTATTATAATTTAAATATACATTCAGTCTGCAAACTGACCATTGTCAATGATTTTAATATCAGGCATTTCTTTTGATAAAAAAATCAACACAGTTTTCTATATCTGCCCAATTTACTTGTGATAAAGTCCAAAAACACCATTGAAAACTGTTATTTCCTGTGATATTTGTTTCAGACTATTCCTTGACATATTGGAAACATGTTTGGTTCATCTCTGAATACAGAGATTAACAGATCTGTTTTAAAATATTGAAAAAAGGAGGACACTTTTCGAGGAATTACAGGATCTATAAAAGGAGAATGGTTGATCATCTTAATAATTTTACTTTCATATTGAACTCGAAAATGCCTTGCATGGTTTGAAAAAGGCAAGTTTACAAAATAAATATTCGTTTTCAATTAGTAATCTTTTTAGACTCTTTTATAAGCTTCACCTGTATGTAACGGAATCTTTGAACTATATTTTTACCCACTCTAAAAGGTCTGATTAATTCGAAATTTTGCACACTTTTCAAGGACTGATGACAATAGAATAATTTTGTTCCATTGTCCTGATAAGGATCATGATGATTAACAATTTCCAGATTTGGTGACTGAAAGATTGTTACAACTCTAAAGCGAAAACACTCATGTCAGTAATTTCTTATTATAATATAAACAATTGCCCACTTTCTTTGAAAATGGAAATAAATAAATGATAGTTTAAAAAATTAAAAAAGCATGCTTTTATTGTAGATCGAACTAAAAAATGAAAAAAAAAATTATAGTTTAAAAAAACACACTTTTATAGTTAAACTAAAAAATAATGCATAATGTAAGAGAATAAAATGATTAACGAGAAAATATATATTAATGTCATTGTGGTAAAAGCGTGAGGTGCTTTTGTTCTGCATTTTTACACTAACTCGGCATTTCAGAATAGAACTAGTAAGAAATTATAACAATTGATATTGAGCACCCCACATTTTTATCACGACATTGTCTCGCTAATCATTTTATTCTTATATTAAGAATTATTTTTTCCTTTTAGTTCGATTAACTATAAAAGTGTTTTATTTTTTTAAACTATAATTTTTAGGAGTTTAATTTCTTGTAAGTTTTAAAGAACCTTTTTAGCTTATTAGTAAATTTATGGAAAATGCGTTAAAAGTTCTCATAAAAAATTATTTAAAGAGAATCAATTTCAATATACTTTATGATTCCTTTCACTCTCATTTTCAAATATTGAAAGAATCAAAATTTACTGAACAGAAATTACAGAATGAGCAAAATTAGTTAGTAAAATTGAATGTAATCTATATTTCAAGAATGCTTTTTATTTTTAGACATAACATATAAATATTAAATGTTCTTGATTAATAATATTTAACGACTATTTTGTTTTATTAATAATTGATCGACATTGTTTAAATTGGATTTATCAGTACTTGCATATTATCACAACCTTTTGGCGACATTATATGAAATGAAGCATATGATTGGCAATTCAGCACATGACACATGCGAAATTGGTATTGCCAACAATTATTGCCATGTATGTAAGTACTGATTTATCTTATAACCCTGCATCACTCATGCGAAAAAAATGGCCTAAAGTTCTTGCGCAGGGTATCTCACACCCCCAAGAATGTTTAGGTTCTGATTATACCATAAAATTTGTATAAAAAAGAAAGAAAAGTAGGAAATACATTATGTTTATTACATTTTTTACTCTTAAATTTAGTTTTTCTATTCTTTTTATAAGGGCATTCAGCACATTGTTTATACACTCCTTTAATCTAGTCGTGAGTGAGTGCGATGTTTTCACGGGATCTTAAATTTTTAAAAAAACCTTTATCTTATTAAAACTAAACATATAGGAGTAAACTTTGTTTTTTAAATTTAAAAAAAATTTGGAATTTCTTTATTTTCTCTTATTGTTCCAGCAATATTTTTTTTCTTCAAAAGTTCATCTGAAAGTGGATAAGATGTGTACCAGTTGTCTCCTTTAAAATTACGTTCTTTTCAAATGTTTTTGTTTCTCTCTATATAAAGCATTTATTTTCAACACAGTATCTCCCTCTTCTAAATTAGAATCAATTTCAGTAGAGGAATCATACTTGCTGTTATACATTTCATTCTTTCTCATAACCATGAAGAGAATTTCTTCATCTGAAAATCTTCCCTTTTCTAAGTTCCGTGATCATGCCTGTGAGATCTAGAACTTATGGAATGATTATGAACCATAAATTTTGGGATATTTTATTAGAGCAAGGATTTTACATGAATTTTGAAATGGACTTAGGCTTAACAGAGAAAATCAACTGGTCCTAAAGGAAGGTAGAGAAAATTTAGGTACTTGCATATTATCGCAACAATGCCAACGTTCAGAATACTTCATCAAGTTAGCGACCCTGATCCTCCACGTGTTGTACATGCTTAATTGACACAACCACGTATTTAATTTCATACAATCTGGACAATAAAGTTGCGATAATATGTAAGTACCAAAAATTAATACACCTTTGGTACAAAAACTCTTGTATGAAAGCATGTTACATACAAGTAAAAAACATAAGAAATCTGAGTAAGGAAGACCTGTGTACCTAGGGCCACCCCATTTTATTTGAATAATACCTAGTTCGCGAAGTTTTATTACTCAGTTGGGTGAGTTGGAACACCAATTCCTACTTTGGCATTCATTTTGAAATTTTTCAAAAGAAAGTTGTGGTTAGTTATAAATGTAAAACATGCTTTAATAGTCTGAAGTAAAGTTCTGTAGCTCATCTCTTTTTATTGTTGTACAAAGTAAGTCAAAAATTTTCTTTGAATTTTTTTTTCTTGTACATAATTTTGTTTGTAGCATTAAGTACTAAATAAGATTTTAAATAAATCCTCTCTCCATGTGGATTTTCTGCAGAAGACATTTTGTATAAAATTACCTAGTCTTGTACCTGGGGCAACATAGTTGCCTTGTACCTGGGGCCACATAGTTGCCTTGTACCTAGGTACAATTGCAATTAATATTCTTTATGTTATTATTTTATTGAAAAAGTTTTCATGATAAAAAGAGGAAAATGGTCTTAATTATCTGAACCATTTTGATTTAGTCAAGTTTTTTATTATTATTGGATGTTATTAAAATGAGAGGAGTGTATATTTTGTTCTGAAACTTTCAACATGCTTGATTTATAAAAAAATATCTTAGCTACCATTATTGTTATTTTTCAGGATTATTTTATTTATACAAACAGAAGAATGCATTTAATTAACAAAAAAAAAACCCAATTTTTTATATAGTTATAAAAATAATAAAATTCTAAATCAGATTTTTATGATATTTCAATTAAATTTTTCTCTTAATGAGCAATTATAAATTCCTAACTCTTTTAGATACCTAGAAATCCTGACTGAATAAAATGGTCAAAACCTAATGCAGATAATATAAGAATTATCAGATATTGAAGATTCTCACATTCCACTGATGATGCAAATTCTACAGTAACTGATAGTATTGAAAAGGGGGGGGGACTTTTGTTTAACAAAAATACAAGGCAAAAAAACTAAACATTTTTATATGGCAGAAGTAATAGATGTTAAAAAAGAACACAAGAGTGTTAAGTTTCTGAAGAATATTGCACGTTCAAATAAGTTTCTTTATAATAAAGAAGAAACTTATAAAACTGGCAACAGAAATATTCTGTTCAAACTGTCTAAACCATAATCTGTTGATGCTTCAGAACGACAATGTATGCAGCTCACTTTTGGAACCAGTTTTTAAAATTAAATGTTGGATCAAAATACGTGCAATTCATTAATAATTTGGCACATTGCAATTTAAATGGTTACATGATAAATCAATGTATTAGCTGATATTGTTTCGTTTATTAAATTCATGTGTGTATGTTAGGTTTCACTCTGTAATCAATAGAAAACAAACTTTCAGGGAAAGGCCCTACGTACAATGGTATTGTACCTAGGGCCATTTGTGAATTTTTTTAAAACCTTTTATTTCACAGAATTTAATATTTTAAGTTCTTATATTTACAATTGGATGATAGTTAGTATAATGATGAGTGCATATTAGTTTCACATTTTTAAACAGGCCAGGGGCTCTGTTTTTGTGCATTGAAAAAATATGGTCCTAGGTACACAGGTTTCCCTACTTATATATTATTGCAACCTATTGGCAAAGTTATATGAAACGAAGCACCTGGTTGCCAATTCAGCATGTACAACACAGGAAATTGGGGGTACTTATGAAATATCGCATCAATTGCCAACTCTATTAATAACTCACCAAGTTGGCAACCCCGATGACACACTGAAAATTGGCAACTAGGTGCTTCATTTCATATAATGTCGCCAATAAGACGTAAGTACCAATTGGGGGAGTTGTCAATTCAGTGAATTATTAATAGAGTTGGCGATTGTTTTGATAAAGTAGTGAAATCTGTTCAGTCTGACATACATGAAACACCATAGTTTTAAAAAAAAAATGCTTTTATAGTTAATCGTACTAAAAGTAAATCTTAATATAAGAATGGGTTCAGTCCTAGGAGAGCCCACACCCTTGGAGCAAATTATTTTGGTTGGTGATAATTGCACCATCTTGGTAACTACTTTGATACATTATGTATGGTAAACCTAACTATTTCTGGAATTTTTGTATTTGGTCAGCGGGCATATCGAATTGTGTCATTTTGTTGTTGGGCCCCAGGCTGGAAGTATGGCACGTATGTGAGTGGATATACCTTTGAATTTTGTACTTTGTTGAATGCGAAATGTAAGAAAAATTGATTGAATGGTGTATGAAGGAAGGATTGATTGCTTTGAATTATGAATGTTCTAAATGTAATGAGCGAATGGGATTATACGAACGAAAGAGTGCTGTTTTGGATGGAGATTTTGAATGGGTATGTTCGACCATTACCTCGCAGAATATTTATGGCCGCACTCCCATGATTCTCTTAACAATGAGGCCTTCAAGGCTTTTTGTTAAAATCCGCTGTCATGCTGTAGCCTCCACTCGGAAAAGATCAGCAGTAAGAAAGTAAGTGCTGTTTTTTTTTTCATCTTAAATACGTTTGATTAATTTTTGTATTGTTAACATATATTTTCATTACAATCCACCTTGTCCCGCTATATTCACTTGCCGCCATCTCACTCTGGCTTGGCGCTTTTTTGGTTTGTTGCCAAGGGTGTGGGCTCTCCTAGGACTGAACCGGCGCCAAGCCAGAATGAGATGGCGGCAAGTGAATATAGCGGGACAAGGTGGATCATAATGAAAATATATGTAAACAATACAAAAATTAATCAAACGTATTTAAGATGAAAAAAAAACAGCACTTACTTTCTTAGAACAAAATGATTAACGAGAAAATTAATGTCATTGTGGTAAAAGGGTGGGGGACCCTTGTACTACACATTTTTACACTAACTTTGTATTACAGAATAGAACTATTATTTTAAATGCAGTTATATATATATATATATTATTTTTCCATTTTCCCCACATTCCAATTTCCATAGTTTTTCCTGGCATTTCTAAATACCTTGTGTTCTGTTTTTTTTAAATCCTGGCACTTATATTTTTCTAATTGGTTTTCTACAAAAAGTACTTACATTTTTGCTTCATAATGTAATTCCTCTTTTGTCAGGAATAAGCCATTCTTTTAAACTATTTTCATGTTGAGTTCTTATTGCGAGACCATCATCTTAGATTGAAAACTATTGGATACCAAAATCTTATTTGCAGCAATTTCAAAACCATGCCTAAAAGATATTCGGTGTGTAGTGTACTGATATATATATTGTTTCAATGTGTGGTATTTTTGAACAGTAGTTTTTATACATGTGAACTTCAAAAAAATACATGCCTTCATGTGTAATATTTAGAAAATCATACTTTTTAAACCTGTTATCGTGTTTTTAGATGATGAATGCTTTATTCTTAATTTGCATTAATTTCATTTCTATTAGTAAGCAAATAATTCAATATATATTACATTAAAACAATGGAGTTGACTATAGTATCGATTGTATAGTGTTTATAAAAAATAACTTATGGATGAAGGTATGTTGTTTCAAAAAATCTCACTTATATTTTTGTTTATTTTTTGAATGTATGATATGTATATGTCCAATTTCCAGAATAAATATTTCAAAAATATGATTTTGGTTTGTTTTAATTTTCTTGATTACAGTGTGAATCATTGAAAAAAAAAAAAAGAGGCATTGAAAATAAAATGCTGTATATTGGATTATGGTTCTACTGTTTTAGTTGTTTTTACATTCTTCTAAGGACTGAAATTTTTAAGTATTTTAATTTTTGATTAAAAAACATTAACTTAAAAACTATAATATTTGTTTTCTTTGGCGATAGGAGAGTATAAAAATCAGTTGATATGAATAAAAAACTAGCTTAATTTGTAATATATATTGCAATGGATTTTTCTATATTTCCATCTAGATGAATGTGTTTCTATTTAAACAAAACAATTCATAAAAAAGTACTTACACACACCTGGGCCTAATGAGTGTTATTTTAGTCAAAAGGCTTTTCATCATTACATAATATGTAAAGAACTATTTCTTTCTTACTTTGTTTTGAAATTTTTACTATATAAAGTCTGTTATTCATCCTAACGTTTCCAAGATATTTCTAATAACTTATTATTGAAAGACTGAATTTAAATAAAAGTTAATTTTCTGCTTGTATAGGATTTTAAAAAGAAACAATATAATTCTTTTAGAAACATAAATATAACTTGTAATAAACCAAATTGCTTCTGGTACTAGTTCAAATGCTTACAAATTTAACTATTTCATCGAATCTATTTTTGTTATTTTCAAATATTTAAATCTGATGTATAAGTTCGAAGACTAAGTTTTTGATCAAATAATATAGTTGTATTTTTTTTCTTAAAGTAAAATTTTTGTTGTATTGGCGACAGCATATAAAATTAAGTACATGGTTGCTAATTCAACGCGTACGAGACATGGCGAATTATCTTGAACGTTGGAATTTTTGCGATGATACTAAAGTACCTTTTTATAACACAATAAATGCAAAAGGAATTTAGATTTTCGAAGTTAAGTGGTAAAAACTTAATAAAATGTAAATTAAATAATATATAAGATGGAAAAAAATGAAATTTACCAACTTAAGTATCGCATATTTAGATCCCTTTAAATTTGATTTGATGTATATTTTTATGTTAAAAATTCGTATTGGATACAACAGTATCGAAAATAAATAACATACAAACTCATATTTGACCCATAAATACTCATAAATAAGTGCATTACACACTCATCTAGCTGTTATATTCTCAAATTTGATTCAGTAACAGGTTCAAAAATGAGTATGCGATGTTTACAATTTTGAGTACGTAGTCGATGCCAAAGATGAGAATGGGCTTTTCTCAAATTTGAGTATGTTTGCATCGGAGCTATTTTGAGTATGTGACGTATTCAAAAGTGAGTATTTTGTACTCCGTTCTGAATACCGGTTTTTCGCAGTGTAATGCGCAATCACGCTGCATTTCTAATCGTTTGCTTATCTCCCGATATGTACTTTTATGCCAAGTTTCGTTACTATCCCGCAATTATTTCTTATTGCGCTAATTTTTGTTGTCAATGAGTGTTCTATCTTTTTGACGTAATCTCCATTGACATTGTCGCAGCGTACAACCGATTTTAAAAATCCACTGTCGAAAAGCTCTTTGCCCTGAGATGCAATAAATTGTATCACAACCTGCAATTACGTTTTCATCTGTGTATGGGGAGGGACGTCCACTTCAACATTCAATCCCTACACTTTGTCTTCCATCAATGAACATGTAATACCAACAATCAACATGACCTGTACACTACACACGCTCTACAGGAGTTCATGATTACGGACACACTTGTCCTATCTGTCCTTTTGTACCGGTTAACACCATATTTACTGGTGATCACGTTGTCGTTGTCAGTATGCGTCTGTCTAACATCGTGATTTTTACTCAAATAACCGTGGGAACGCTGGTCTGCTGTTACTCTCTCTTCCTTGACAGTCTGCCCTTGTTATTTCCCAAATGTTGACGCTTCTTCCATCGAACCAGGAACGAATGCGGTTTCTTACGGAAATTGATTGTTTTCCCTGATGTACCATCTTTTCTTTGTAAAAGAGGAATGAAATGTGCTTTCACGCGCAGTGTCCCTCACATTAAGCATAAATATTGTATAATTCAATACATACAGTGTGTCAAATAAGTTTTAAGATTCATCTCAAAGCGGAGGTTGAAATGGCGCCATGAGTGTAAATGCGCATGCTTCATAGCGTCCATCGTCAGCTGGTGCATATTTAGTTAAGTAACTGAGAGAAGATGAGCGTTCACTGCAGAATTGAATTTTTCTCATGTTGATTTTTTAAGGTGGAGCAAAGAGCTCTGTAATGAAATTTAACGCAGAACTTATAGTAAAAGTGCTTCAGAAACATACCAACTTACGAAATAAATTTACAGTGACTGTTGTTTAAGTAGAAAAAAATGCTTGTGTGTGGCACAGACGTTTTTTTTTTTTTTTTTGAATTTAAGAGATATGGTAGAAAATAACCAATGTAGTGTAAGACCAATATATTCTAAGACCCCTGAAATTATTAAGTAAATACGAAATTTCGTGGCAAAAAATCGCTCTGCGCCACTGAAAAGGATGGAAGACGCCTTAAACACGAATATATTCGAACTATCCTGCATGGAAATTTGGGTATAGCAAAAGTGTATGCTAAATTTATTCCACGCACTTTAACCTCTGAACAAAAAACAATGAAAAGGGCACGTTGTAAAGATATAATTTCAGCCACTGAAAACGATCCAAACTCTATGAAAGTCCATTGTTATACAGGTCATGAAACCTGGCGTTTCCAATATGATACTGAAACAAAACGACAAAGTGCGGAATGGAAGTCACAAAAATTCTCCATAATCCAAAAATACAAGAAAGTTCAATTTAAAATCTAAGCCATTCTGTGATAGTAAGGGTACTACACACAAAGAATTTTTTTCAACTGGTTAAATAGTTACAGGTTAGTACTACTTAGCTGTTTTTAAGCGTTTGATGGCCATAATTTATCGTATTCATCTAGAATATCGGACTGAAAGTAATTGTTGTTTGTTACACGACCGTACTCCCCGTCATACCTTCCTTATTGTTCGATTTTGGGTACAAAAAATATGTCTGTGTGACCGTACCGTATTCAGCTTATTTAGCACCCTGCGTCTTATCCTTATTCCCAAACTTGAAATGAAGTTAAAAGGTTGTTATTTTGAGGATAGTTTGATAATCCAAGTCGCTTCGACGCATGCTTTGTAGGCCATTTTCACAGAGTGATTCACAACAGGCATGCGATTCATTAATAAATCGCTTTAACAAGTGCATTGATACCGGATGGTCCTGTTTTGAATTTTTATTCAAAATAGGACCCTGTCCCTCTCCCCGCGCGGCATTAATTTCTTTTTTTCTATTTCTTTTTACTGGCCCAGTCTTGTAGCTTATTTGGAGTACTGTGTATATTCAATTTCCATATTTAATTTTAGTTTTAAAGTTAAAATGTGACGAGCTTTAAAATATCAGATAAAAAGTTATTCCTAACTGAATTAAAAAGAATTTTATTAATTAAATTACCTATTAAAACATAAGAAGAAGGAAAATTTTATAAAATCTAGATAGAAAAAAAGTTCTAAAATTTACTTCCTTTTAAAAATTTCTTTTTTAAAATATAAGTTTAAAATATACCTCCATTATTTTGACAATTCATTTAAAATAGAGTTCCTACTATTCCAAACACAGATGATATTACAATTTATTCTTTAAATCCAGATATAATTAGTTCTTCAATTCAAGAAGCTGAAATCATAAAAACAGATTTATAGTAAAATCGAGATATAAACAAAATATGAATTACGTTAGAACAAACTGGAATCAGAAAAAAAAGGAAAACGATTTGCTTTGTAATAAGATTATTCAGAAGTTAAAAAAAAACATTATGCCATTGTTACATTTGAAAGGAGAAGATTAGAAAAAATGATGTTATAAAAAGTATAGGCTTGTAAGAAACAATATTTTATTTTAATAACAATATTCAACTCGGTTATTCTTTTTTTTATCAATCTCCTGATGAATTGTGTATCAAGGAGACGATTATTCGATTTCGAATGTATGGAGCTCCAATTCAAATAATCTTCCTTTTATCTGAATTCAGTATCCATTGCTCCTTCTTCATGAATATATAAAATATAAATTAATATAACCTTCTTCTATAGAGCAAAACGAATTAAAATCCTGTAATATATTCTCCTCCATCATGAGTACAAAATATTTTTTTAAAAAAATGTTTGTATCAATTTCATAAGATATAATTCTGTTTTCTGACTAACAGAATTTTTTTTTTTGTATTTTGGACTGTTTAGAATTAAATTGTCAAGTCACAAAAATTTAATGTTGGTGAAATATCTAATTCAGTAGTCTCTAAAATGGAATTCTCTTATCTCAAAAGGTACTTTAAGACACTTGGAGGTACAGCAAGGGAGAGGCTCATGATTAGGGAAGGCGATTCTTTTTAAAAAAGATCGATTTTTAAATCGATGATGAATTGATTCACAAAAAATCGAGGTCTAAAAAAGATCAATTTCTAAAAAATCGATTTTTTTCAAGTCTGCATTTACAATGTAAATATAAATCCAGTTTATAAAAAACAAGAAAGATGCCATAACAAACGATGTCTTATCAGTAAAATCAGAGAATTTTTTATTTCAGGGAATTCGACAATTACAATTATTTTTAGTATCATATCAAAGTATCAGATATAAAAGAAGACATTTATTTTCTAAATGTATTCGTTACACTTAAAAGTTTAGAAAATAGATAATATAGCTTATAGTTCCGAATACTTAATATCTAAGCCTTTTAAAAACAACAGTCTGTCAAATCTATTGGAATCCAAGTGGTTTCGCTCATCACTTGAGATGTTGCCGGCAATCGAAAAAAGGCACAAAGAACAAGCAGATGATCCCATGATATTTCCAGCAATTTACTAACCCTCAATTACTTATTATTCCGTAACAGACACTACATAAAAAGAAATAGTTATTTCTCTAATCACAGTACATTATGACATTCAGTCAATTAAGGAATAAACAAATGATGCAATATCAACAAATACAAAAAGCCAAAGCTTAGAAACGTAACTTTCTTTTATTTATTAAAGAAAGGCGAAGGAAACTAAGAACACAGACATCTCGCGAGTTTTTGAGTAATTCACCCTTTAACCGCCAATTCCCTAATATTACGAGTCTTAAAGATAGTACATTCAACTAATTGTAAATAATTTTTTGGTTTTTACCAAAACAGAAAAAATCGAATGTCGATTTTCTAGGATGAAATATCGATTCACAGAATCGATTCAGTGCTACATATTGATTTAAAAATCGATTGTTTTGCCCCGAGAAATCGATTTTTCGATTAATTGGTCTCTGATCACCCTCCCTACTCATGATCACTTCTTAGTGTTCTACCCTGTATCTCTTGTGTGTGAGGTTCTCTCATTAGTAACTGTAAATGATTTCTGTAGCGTTTGAGGAATACAACATCATAAATATACAAGCTTTAAAGCACATACACAAAAAATGTGAATATCTAAGCTTTTGAGGGAAGATACCTATAAGCGATCAAGAAACAGCTACTTATTATTCACATTAAATTTTATTTCTATAAATTTTTTATTCAATTTAAACTAAACATGTGTATATGCTGTTAAATTAATTTAATGTTTAAATGTATATTGTTTAAAATGAATAAAATAAGTAGAATCTTTTGACAACACTCATACAATCGTATGTAAGTTTATATATACCGTAAAATCCGGCGTATAGCGTGCATCCACTTTTTACGAAAAAACCTGAAATATAAATATGTAATCCTCTTACAATTTGAAGTCATTTATTTGAGGTACTACCCCAATAATTTGAAGAAATAGTATACTTCTAGAACTACAACCCTTTAAATTCATAAAGAATGCCATTTATTTTAAATACAGTATTTCGATACATGTAGAACCTAATTTTTTATGCGCATCTCTTTTAGTTTTTAAAGCTCTCATTTTTGTACCCAGCGTATAACACGCACCCATAAATTTCGATCATATTTTTTGTGTTAAAAGTGCACGTTATACGCCGGATGCTACGGTAACATAGATTACAATTTATAACTATTTTTATTTTAGGGGAAAAAAGAGAAACATCAGCACACATTTAGCAGAGCACTTTGACTGATGTGTGCATTATGTTTGAATGTCATTCGTTTAAAAAAGAGCATTGGATAATTCCTGAAGAAACAGGAGTATCAACTTTCTTCAACGCATTCTCCAAGTATCGATAAGATGTCATAGTGACCTGAACACAAACAGGAAGTGGCCAACATGCATATGCATAATCATATGCATATTGCATATGATGGTGCCCCGATCTATGATTCCACGTTTTCGCATAGCTGGGTGCTCTGTAGATGAGACTAGATTGGACCTCTGACCATGTCGGTGATACACACAAAAACATGGCCACTATCATTGGAAAAACAAAAGCGTGACACGCACTTAAGAACTCGATCCTGGGCTATTCTGTTGTCCCCGTTCCCGTAGCCTCGCAATATTACAAATGGAGTTGTGTCTGCTGTGAGTGTATGAGTAGTCTTCCTAACGGACGTCATGAGTGAAGACTAATAGCAATCAATCGGTGGGTAACGATTCTGTACTATAAAAACATACCAATAATGCTCTGCGTAAGCTGCAAAATGACAACAAAGCTGGCTTGTGGGCACATCACCATTTGCTGGTGGATGAGTGAATCAATATATAAAGTTTCTCTGACTGCACTGTATCTATTGAAACTTGGTACATTTCCTTAATTCAAACTGTTTAATCTCAGAAAATGCACTGAAAATGCGTTCAGATGGATGTCAATTGAGATTAAAAGGGCTGACTATTCTACCGCTTTCTGTCCAATTACCGTGACCGACATAAAATGGTTTTTCTTTTGGAACTGCTTTCGTCGCCGGAGTTTGGAATCCTCCTCTATTACACATGTCCTCTGAAACTCTCAAATGTCCATGAAATTTTCAGAATGTCCACAGAAATAACGGCAAGGATATTCCCTGTTCTGCAGTTTCTTCCGATACTACAATATTCAACGTATGTCGAAGAACTATGTCTTTCATAAAAATTGTTTTACTTTTGAGGATACTATATTCTGAAATTCATATAATTTTCACGTCAGTCATTCTTATGCGTTTTAGATGAGAGTGTTAATGATTCGCTTTTAATACTATTTCTTATATAAAAGTGCCCTGTGTCTTATAAGTGTGTTTGGTCTTATTAACAATCATACGTACTTTCCCTTCTAATATAATACTCAATCATACTAAAAATATAACGGAGATAAACGTAACTTAAAGCTTTTACTGAATTAAAATAAAATATATAAATTTATAATACACTTTTCATTTAATTTCGTATGTAATCATCCCAAGCAAATCTACGCTGGTGGCCATTAAAATTGTAATACTAGGAAGGAAAGCAAAGTGCACAAAATTTTACTTGTAATACTTATATGCATATAAGAAAAAAATCAACGAAGATTAAACTTGTAGTCAATTTGAGAGTAGGTATAAAGGATCCGAAATTAATGCACGCAACAACTGCTTTAACCTTGTAAGTTATCGAGTCGAACTATGTTTGAATGAAAAATATGGTCAAATCATTTCTTATGTTGCTTTAAATTTAATCAATCGTAATTGCTGGAGGGCATTGGCGGACCAGTTTTTCATCAATCCATGATTTGTTGCTTTCAAGGGGTAAAAGATCTGGAGAGCCTGTTGAGGTCAGGGCAACAGTCTAACATCTATTGCGTCGTAGTTCAAAAAACGATGGACAATATGTGATCTTGTGTTATCTAGTCAAAAGAGGATGTTTTAGAGGCATAGAAGGTAGGACACAGCCATCGCCCTTAAACTCTGAGAAATGTAACCCTGGCTATTCAGATTACCGACGACGCCAACAAGAGGTGTTCACGTCGTGTACCCAATGACTACTCCTCAAAATAGACGCAGGGCCCATGCGATGATAAAGAATTTTTAAAAACCACGAATGTTCTGCTTGATGTCTGTAGACAAGGATACGTCCAACATGGTGCTGCACGCAGAATTGAGACTCGTCTAAAAAGGTGACGTGGTGTCATTCATGTACCTGTTACTCCTCTTCACTATTGTTGACCCACGTATCAATGCTGCAATGTCAAGTAAAGCAGCAATGATGGTCACCATGAAGACAATCTCTGCTGCTCCAGATACCGTCACACTTTCCGTGTAGATACTTGTCATGCTGCAAACAAGACTGTTTCCTGAACAAGGTCAGTGTTGTACGATCTTGCAAAGTGGACTAGACAGATAGGTCAGTTCTCTGGGACGTTAGTGGCGGGAGACGGTTGTGATCTGCATCATTTTCAATATGATCTTTCTGACCCCATTGTGTGTGTGTGAGATTTATTATTCATAGGACAGTCGTTTGTATCCAACCACTGCGAATAGCAACATCTTGGAAAGATACTGACGATATGCCCCGATTCTGGTGCTAACCGACTTGTGCTAATAGCTGTTTCTTCTTCTCGCATGATGTATTATGCTTTCTCTCAAGCAGCCAACATTTTAATGTTATTTTTAAATAATAATCCCACCACGTTTATAGATTCAGAGTTTTGATTATACAGAGTTTAAGCTGTATTTTCTTCCATCTGCGTTGTTCGATTGTGCTTAGATACTAATCTTTTTCATATTCCAGCATCTCCCTTACATGCGAATTTGAAGTTTGTTTAATCTCTCCTTTTTGGAGTTGAATTTAAATGGCCTGCAATGGATATGTATTTGGGAATTAAAGCATTACTAAAACTCAGTTTATAACATATTCAGAATTTTATAACGATAGCGAGATTGACATTGTTCTCGTGAAATCTTAGTTCTGTTTTGTCTTAGTTTGGCTATACTCCTTGGTACGTTTGAGACCAAACGATTGTAAAGAGAAATTACTTTGCATTTCAGTTATTTATTTATTATATTCGTTCCATGCAAATATTTTTTATAACTTAGCCCTGGTGATGAAAGTAATTTTTGAGGGCATCAGTGCTATGATCTTGCATAAGAAACGCAATAAATGTGAGTCACATTAAGAACTATCACAATAAAAAAATGAAATAATTTGAAAGATTATAAATATAACGGTGCTATTATTAAATTTTAAAATTTCTGGTTGGTTAATATAAAATATTAAAAATGCACCTTAGAAGTATTTTTTTTCGTTTTTTCTACCGTATTTTTTGTGCAAAGAAATTATTTTCAAATAAAGCTATACATTACTATAAATGTTAAAAATTAGAACTTCAAATGAATCAATTTCTCAACTGGCATTGTATTCTATTCATTGCACTATTTATATCCATGCAATTTTTTAATGGAATTTTTATACAATTGTATAAACAACGAATTTATATAAAAGAGAAATATACCATGAGCAACTGTTTTAGTTTCTTAGAATTATTAATATCATAATTTGTATAATGAATAACTTTTCATTATCAAACTTATAAATGAAATAAAATATTACCTTATTTTTTAAAATTGAATTTAGTAGTTCGTAATAATTTTATTTAGTATCATATTTACCTTATATTCTCCTAGACTACATAAATTTCTTCCACATTTTAATATCTTTTCAAGTAGATTGCGTTCTGTTTTTCGATTTTAAAAGTGTGAACTTTATATTATATATTTATTTCTTTTGCAAATGTGTTAAATTCCTCACAGTTTATCGTTTCATTATAATTACATTAAATTAAAAGACTTTTTATCTCCATTTAACATTATCTTGTATAAAGTTTACATGCATTTTTTTGTTGTTTTGCGGGATGAAGTATATTTGGAAAAAACTTGGATTTTTCATTTTCATGAATTGTGTTGAGTATAAAAGTAATCGCCAAATTGTGGCTAAATAATTGTGTAATTTATAATAATATACACCGTATAGCTTTGGTTTCTTTAAAAAACCCTAGGCTCAATTAAATTCTTCGTTTTCTTAACATCATGAATAATAGAGAAGTTTAAAAATGTTGTGGTTGTTCCAGAATGTATCAACAAACTATATCTTTTGGTTTCAATGTAAAAATTTTTAAGACCTAATTTTCAATAGTCTTTTTGAAAATTTGATTTGGTATAGTCAGGTGCAACGTCGTATAAATCTGCGTAACCATTATTTGATGATAGAAATGAAACATTAACTAGTATTTGGCTTCTTTAAAGATTCATCATCACATCAAAAATTAATTTGAATCTTTACAAGATTTTACATGAAGGTCTCCTTCATTAATTCATAAAACAATGGTAGAATCATATTTCCAATAAGTAACTATCTTAATCTTAAAATATCTTCTATTTTGTAACCGAAGTCTTTTTAAACAAAAAGAAAATTGCAGCAAATTATTACTGATTCACAATATTCATATTCATTTGCATAACACTGAAAATATTATTTCAAGCAAAGGAAAAATAATGGATATAATTGATATATCTACCTTTTTTAAAAATTATAATTAGAATCTTAGTTATTATATCTTTATAATTACCCGAATTAAATATTTTCATTTGAAAAAAATGTGCTTAGTTTTTAAAACATTTGAAGTTTGAGAAATCAAAACAAAAAAAACATACAAAGGGAAACTTGCAATAACATTTATTTGTTCTAAGAAATAACACATAACACAAAAAAAGCTCTTACAAAATATTTGTTTGTATCACAGGAACACCATTGGCAAGCCATTTATACTAAAAACACCCGCACATGCCCTACATCCCAAACAAAATTACACACATCAAAAACAACACAGCTAGGTAGTCATAAATTCGTCATGTGTATTCGCGTAACTTTAAATAAAAAGTCTAAGCACCAGCAGAAATTTTCTAGAAAAATTGCAGATAGATGGGTTTGCAGATTACAAAAAGTCATTTAAAGAATTTTAACGTACTTTAATCAGGAAGAAACATTTGAATGATAAACTACTACCAAAGAGAACTCGTATGCCTTTACATACTTGAAAGTCTTTCTAAAAGGACCCAAAGAGTAAATGAGATCAACGCTGGCTATATTCTTGATGAAAAGAAAAGGAAAAGAACCTCTAAAAGACGTTGAAAAGTTAGAGAACCGCTAAAAATGCTGAAAAGTAAGAGAACCGATAAAAGAGGCTGAAAAGTCTATCCCCGATGCTTTAATGATGCGAGAATTACTGGCCGAAAAAGCTGCCTCTCTTTTTGGCAATAGTTGCCAACATTTAAAAGCTATTAAAATTATATTGTTGGGAGAAAGTCCATTACCTGAAGAAGAAATGACTATTCTAATTGTTATGATTAAAGTTCAAGAAGTCGTTTATTCAAGTCCTGGCCGTAGTTTCCTTGTTTGCATATTTCAAGTTATCGCAGATTTTTCTCAACCTCTCTGAGGACCAGCCCTGTTGGGTTGGTAATCCCCTTCTCTATTTCTGTACAGCAGTGGTTCTGCCCTTTGGATGTCATCGTCAGTCAGGAAGTATAATTTTGGATCTCCAGCATTGATTCTATCGTTGATGCTATAAAAGCTTGGAGCTTCAGGACATGGAATGGCATCTTCTGGATCTGCACAGGTCAAGGTAAGTTGATTGAAGAGAGTTTGGTTTCCGCAAACGAATGACCATTGTTGTGTATTTCTGGATCCATCATCTTTGTCCACAGAATGGCAAACGTGGAAGATCTGGCAGTTGTTGTCAACATCAGCGTAATAACCGTCGTTAAAGCAGGAGAAGGTAGTTTTGACTGGTCCGACTAAAATATCAGCGCCATCTGGGAGATCATATGCTTCTCTCTTGGCTCTCTGCATATAAGCAAAACATTGTTTAGAAAATTTTAAAAAAATTACTTTTAAAATAGAACTCGAGTAAATGTTTTTTTTAAATTTAATTTTTAAATTTTACTTTGAATTGATAACAAAATAATGCATTAATAAATAATTAACTATTAGCAGATTAATTTTAGTCCTTTATTTAAAAGAACCTGAATAATATAATGCAATATGATACTAAATGTTTGTTTTCGTACTATTTTCTCCAAAATTATGAAAAAAAAGTAAGAATTTAATGAATATGATAAAGGAGTAACAAAATCTATGAATATTAATCACAATAGCTCTAACAAGAATAAAAGAATGTTACAAATTCTTTAGAAACTTCTTTCATACAACAAGAACTCGGGATAGAGAGACATATATACAAAAAATAATAATTAATGAAATTAATATTTAAAAAATAAATATTTTTTAGTATAAAACTTTGTAATGTTTTCTTTCATATTTAAAATTTTTAAGCAAAGTTTACATCCAGGGATATGCTGATTAATTAACATTCATACATATTATACATATTTAATTATTAATAATGAATACATAGAATATTTATTGAAAGAAATTATTCTCAGTTAGAATTAATAAAATCATTTACCCGCATTTAAAATTTTGAGACATGTTTTTTAATACCGACAAATAATTAACTGAAATTATGCAGAACTATTTTCTTTAAAAAAATTAATTTATGAAATCTCTGTATACTATACATATATTTTATGTGCATTAAATATCAATGTTACTTAAATAATAAAATAAAACTCACTTTTGGGGCAACAGCAGCTAAAGCAACAGATAAGAGTAAAGATCCTTCAAAAATAAAATTTTAATATAAATTAGAATGCAGACCTTGCGTTGTAATACAAAATAAAAGAATAATTTAGGTGGAAAACTCACTACGAAAGGTTATTAAAGTATTAATTTATTTCAACATTTAAGATTGAAATACATAATCAATACGTACCTAAGATGAAAAACTTCATATTGATTATTGGTCGTTGGAAATTAAAACCTGCCAAAAAATAAATAAATGTCAAGAGTGCTATATTTTGTGAAAGACTTATCGAATTTACTCGTATGTAAAATTGGGAATTTAATAACTTTCTGTAGATCCCTAATTTGTATTAAGACATACTTGACAGTATACTTGTAAAAGATACAAAAAAACCCAGTTATATTATTTATATGAAAATAATTTTTATAAAAGACTACTCATGTTTTTATATGTGTGTATAGGTATATACATAAAATTGAATTTAAACATTGTATCTGTTTCACTGGTTAGATTTATATTATACGTATTATTTAAGAATTAGCTTTTCTGAAATGCCGGTAAGGAAACTGAGAATTTATTTTGCAATATTATTACACTAGTTTGATATTTATCTTAAAAGAGCACTTTTATTTTATTTTTTTTATTTTTCAGTTAGATGGTAAACAGCTACAACTGTTTAACTAATTGTAAATACTACTATGCAAATAATTAACCATTTTATACGAGATTGCTTAAATAATTTCTTACCCAAAATACAGAGATTCAGAAATACTAATAGTTCAGCACAGAGATATTTAAGTAATTCAAATACTTAAAAATCGTTAATCGTGAAATTTCTGTAGTAAGACTTATTTGTTAAATTTTAGATAGATGTGTGCAACTTTATCTCAATATGTATACAATGAAGGCTCATAAAATGATATTATAATTCCTTCAATAGCCAAATTAAGAAATTATAATCAGCCTTGGCTATTAATAAATAGCAAATCGGAAATAAATTTGAAGATTCGTATTTTTTTATATTTCTAAAATTGTGAACTATTTACGAAAAAAGACCAAAATTATTGCTGTTAAGCATGATAAGAATTTTGATTATTGGATTAATTCATTTAGTATTAAATTACATGCGCTTACAGTAAAAAAAATTACGATACTTTTGAAGGAATTATAATTGATAACTTCTGAATTTAAGAAGTGAATTTTAAGGATACACACATAAAATATGATTAAATAAAAAAATTAAATTAAAAATTAATTTCTAAATACTTTTGAGATTATCTAAGCTAAAAGATGCGAGAATGATTGTCGAGAATAAATACTATGTCATATATATAGCAGCGGTTCTTGAAACTTTCGATTTTTATTACATTACGGACCTCCGAGATTTCGAACATTCCTCCCCTACTTAATATTCTTGATCAAAGTACAAGTTCTTGTAGAGTTTTTTTCATTGGGGACAATTTAGCGATCTAATCCCGTATCATCTTTGGAATTTTTCACGATGCCTTTCAGAATCTGTAAAAGAAGGAAATCTCTCAACGTTACATAAGAGAATTCGTGCATCCCCTAGAAAGGCGAAGTGGAAACCCAGGGAATCTGCGGATCACAGTTTAAAAACTATTGCTTTAAAGGAAACAATGCAGATTATCTATTACACTAAGGCAGATTTGATTCATTTAATTAAAATGGAGAAACCTTTGTAAGTAAAAATAAGTAATTTTAAAAGTCCCTTAAAATTCTGTTAATGATATATTTTACATTTCCTACACGAATATGAAATAATACGATTGTCACATTTAGTTACTTAAAATTTTTAGTACGGGGTTACCTATTATTTTTTATCTATTATTATAAAGTGTAATTTTAAATAATTAGCACACAATAATGTGATTGAAGTTACGGAATATAGTAAAAGTTATAAATTAAAAGGAAAAAAAAACCCAGAAAAATATGGAAAGTATTACATAAAAACAAAACATGGAAACATTGGAAAAGATCAAAGAAATAGTTTAGTTTATAGCTTTGTATTTATTATTATTTTAAAATTAATTGATAGACGAATATCATTGTAACGCTTAAAAATTATGACTTCAAACTTTAAAGGTATCCAAACACGTTCAGAGTACTTTTTAACAAAATAGTATATTTAAACATTATAAATGCTTTTTCGGGAATGAATACCAAGAAATACAAATATTTAACTAAAAATATTTAAAATAAATTACCTAAATTTTACAAAAATCTCTATTATAAGTGAAATTTTATCAATATTTTTGAAAAACTTCAAATCAATTAGAGAAAAAAGTAATAAACATATATAAGTAAAAGTATTACTAAAATAAATTAGATGCATTTACGTAGAAAATGTACTAAAATTTTAATGTTTTATTAAAATTTGAAAATTTTAGAGTTAACTAAGTAAACATTACAAGAAAGGTGACAGTCTTCATAAGGCCATTATTTAAATAACACGCCATAACTCAAAAAGTATTCATACAATAAGAAACATTTTAGTACATTCTCTAGAAAACAACATAAATATCAGGCTCAAAAAGTGTCATAGAAATACATTCATAATGTTTTGATCCATCAGAGTCGTCATGATAGATTTTGAGCAATTTAAATTCCCACTTCTGGTAGATCAAATATTCACTTCCGATTTTTCTAACTTTATAAAATTGATTATAACTTGGCCTCTAAGTAGCGTAGAAACAAAATTAAGTATGGTTTGTAAAGCCAAAACATAGCTCTGTTCAGTAAATTAAAAAACTAAAAAATCTGTCTAATCCGAATTTGGTCTTTTTCAGTATGTTCGGATACCAATGCTACACATTGTGTTTTTAAAGGAAGTATATAGCTTCAAAATTTAATAGCTTTTATTATACGTCTTTATATTAGCTTTAGAACCTATGTCTAAAATGTATAAGCTATTAAATAATTATACAAAACCAAAATATTTATAGATGGAATATTTAGTTTAAGGGTATCATTTTTAAACAATATCACCGACCGGATTTAAAACAAATTCATTGTTAAAAATTAATCAAATGAAAAAGTAATTGAATAAAGCAAGTTAAATCGCTTAGAAACTTATTTAGAAATATAAAACGTGTTTCTGTTGCCTTATAAACGATTTCCATCCCTATACTACTAATACATTTTAATAAATGTTTATATAAGAAACTATGCAGAAGCAATTATTTTGAGTATTGAATTAAGTTTAAAATTTTAGTTCTCAGGTAATAATCCTATGAGTTTATTCAGGCAGAGAAATAAGCAATCAGTAAACAAAAATCAATGTTAATTTCACTTTTGCTTAATGGTATGAAGTGGAAGGAAATGTTGACCCGAGTTCATATTAATTGAAAATAAACAACATTTGTGAGAATGCTTGTTCTACCACTTGTCTGATTTATATTCTAACTATGATTGACTAGAAGGTCATTATCATAACTTTTCAATAACTTCAAAAATGGTAATCACTTCATTCTTGTTGACAGCTTCTGTCAACAATACTAACGAAAATGGACGATATAAAATAACTTTATTATTTTTTTAGTTTTGATTTATTTTACATTAATTAATAATCAATTAGGTAATTTGATCAATTGATTAAGTTTTTGGTTACTAGATTGTTATTAAAAGTCAATAAAGTGTAGATTTAAAATTGATAGACTCTTATATAAAAGGTTATATATAGATCACAATCGGTAAAATTTCCATTCTTTCAATTTAAATGTGAAAGCAAATTTAATGAGTATTATTATGAAGTATTTATATATATATAAAAATATTCTCTTAGCTTTGAATATGGTATATATTATCTTATATGTGACCAATTAACCATTAGTAATTTGCATTAGCAATAAATAAATTAGATTTCAATAATTATAATCAAATAACCAGAAGTCAATTATGACTGTATTTTTAAAAGAGGTCATACTACGTTAACAACTCTCATTAAATAAAGTGGAAAACATTAATCGATGAATTATTGCAAAAATATCAGGATTATTTGTACGAGAAATGGGTAAATATAGAATTTAAATTGTGGTAAATGTCTAACTATGAAAATTCTTTTGTTTTTGTATGTATTATATATTTATGCTTGAATGATAATATTAACTTCAAATTACTTCCAAGCAAAGACTGTAGAGCAAATTAAATATCTTTACGCATTATTTCCATTATATTAGAAAAAAAGGTGTAATTTCAATGGATCCCTTTGCATAAACACAGACATTGGGAAAATATTTTACTAAGAGCCGTCCAATAAAGAATTCTAACATGAAATCCAAATGAATATGTTTAAAATTTGGCTTAGAAGTGCCTTTACAAGGACTTCGAACAAATAAATAGATAGAAGAATAACCTTACTAAAACAATCAGAGTACAAAAACAGTACTTCAGAGTACGTAATACAGTAAATTGTCAAAACATGTCTAAATAAAAACAAATCCTAATAATGTACTTAAAATTTTGAAACTCAAAAATACAATTTACGTTAGGATACTTTACAGTGAACATTTTAAAAACCTTAAAATAAGGTTTAGTTATACATTGCTAAGAAAACCTTAGATACTTACCAATGTCGATCCCCTGGAAAAAAATGTGCGAATGACTGGGGAAGTGTGGTTGTTGCTTTTATACTTCTGCCGCTGTTTTAATTCTTCACGCGCGGCACAAAAAGGTCACGGGGGTTGAACAGTAAATTTTTCCTCTTACGGTGGCAAAAAAAATGTAAAAAGAAATTAAAGAGAAAAAAAAGGTTGATCATCTAATCATATAGAGATCGGATGTGCAAATGTGTCCGGAAGAAACGGAACATAACCTTGTCATGCGACACAACCTTTGACCCTCATCAAACACTTGATGGACTGAAGATGACTTACAACATTTGTTGTCGGACGCCATAAAATCTATATCCTTTGTCTACCCGTTAGATATACAGCCTGTGACTAAGGATATATTTGCCTTTCAAATGCCGGGAACCACAAGGAGCCGCCATGTTTAGCTAGGTGCTTAAAATGACTTTGTAAGAATCAATATTTGATGGTGAACACGCACACAAGTTTCAGCGAAATAACTTCATATTTAAACAGTAAAAAAGAGTTTATATTATTATTATTATTCGTAAAATTATATTTATCTGAGTTTTGATTCCAAGCAGACTACCTATTTTATTGTAGAACCTATTTTAGCTGTGCATATATAGTAAACATAAGTTCTACATAATGTCTCATCTTAACATAATCGGATGTAATAGAAAAGTTTTATTTTAATTTTGATTGTTTCTTATAGGATTTATGAGGTAAACTAAATTTTAAGAAATATTTCCTGTAAAAAATTACTTGAAGTTTTAATTTGTAAAATAAATCTATGTATCATAATACATCAAGTTTTTAATTTGTATTTTAAAGCACGAGGAAATATTCCTCTAATAACCCTAATAATATTCCTCTAAATTACTAAATAATTTTCGTAATTTCAATTATTACTAAATGAATATTATATTTGAGGCAAATAGAAAATTCATGCGTTCAAATTCTAATAAGTTATCCTAGTTGCGTTAGAATGATTTTAACAATTGCTGCGTATGTTGTAGGATTTGAGGATATCATGGTCCACACATGTATACACACTATTCTACAAAATAATTTAATTTAGCAAAATAGTGAGTTATTAATTAAGTAATCCTGAATCATTGTTTATAATAATTTATCACATTAATTGGTAAAATTATATTTGTACTGAAAACTGATTTAATTTCAAATATAGTGGAAGACACGATTTTTTTTTTTTTGCAACTCAATTGCTAAATATTGAAAATATAGAACATATTTTAAATTTGTTATAGGAATGATACCGAAAATGTGAAACTTCAAGCTCAGTTTTGATCAAGAATTGGCGAAGAATGAGCATATTATAATGATAATTTGAAGTATTGATTTTGAATATAGAAATAGCAGCTCGAGAGATTGATTTCATATGAAAGGAAAAGGAAATCAAAATTTTAATACCGATTTTCGTAAAAATTATTATATTTCAATTGGAAATAAATTGGAAATAAATATAAGAAATGTATTGTGCATTATACATTTATAAATTTTGAAAAATAAACTAACAATCTCTAAATTAAGACATCTTTATTTGATTAATTGAATATATTTTAAAAAATTGCTAATTAGTTTCTGTTTCAACCTATATTAACAAAAATTTACCCTAGCAAATTAAAACCTCTTTGTGAACAAAAATGGCGAAGCGATTGTCTTGGTTTTACAAGAATAAAAATTACGTAAGGCAAGGAAATAAAAAATATATCTTAAGGTGTTTTACTTCAATTAGATGTGGGTCAAAGATGAGCTAGAATTTCCCTACATTTTTCACGCCAATCTTAACAGAGGTTTGGTTTCTTCACTGAACTAACCTCGAAGCTTCTGAATCATTTGATGGACTGTTTCATTTCGAATTATGGTTAAAGGCCAAACGGATTAAAGCTTCGAATTTTGGCCAAATAGTAAAGAAATGTACATGATTAGAAGCAATCGTGTACCATTTTAAGTGTTGTTACACAAGAAATAATTTGTTAAATATAAAAAATATCAATTGGCATTTAGAAAACAATGGAAAATTAAAAGGTCAATGGTTAAATTTGGTAAGAAAAAGCAAGGTGAACTTTAAGATTTTTTAAAGTCAAGTTTTATGAGACTTTTCCTGTTTTCTTTTGCCCCAAGGAACAACAAAAAATTTTTTGTATCTTATTATTTATAAAAATGACTGAAGGATTGTTATTTCAAACTAATGAACCAGAAATTTCATAATTACTTTTTGATGCTTGTGAAAAATATTTTTGTGATATGGAAAATAAATACTACAACTAAATATATTTTCAGAAAATAAATCTTGCCAAACTCTGTGTAATTCTTTGTACCTATGAATATTCAGAACAATATGTTTTGTATTTGTATATGAATATACTAATCATACTGCTTAAGAAAATTAGCTTATACATTCTTTAGATTGCAAAAGTATATCTTTAAATCAAACTTTTCTGAATTGGTCTCTTTTTGAAATTATACATGCATTTCTACCATAGCCCAACATATTTTTTCTGAGTATGAATAAACCTAATTAAGAAATGAATAAAAATCATTACGTTAGAAAAGTTTTTATTAATATAGTTAAAAAATCTAAAATACTATTTGTATATATATATGTATGTATAAAACTTTTTTACGAATTTTTAAATATTCGCATACATTTAAAAAATATGTTAAGTTTGAGTATGTGTGAATTAAATTAATCTTCGTGATAATATATGTAATTTAATAACTATGTTAATGAAATTAACTGCTTTATAAGTGCAATCAACAAAAACCATTTTTTTCAACACAATTCCATCAACACAATCATCAAAAGCTATATGTTCTTTGTTACTGAGTCCTCATACTGAAATAAACTATCTTTCTGATACAAGAACTATTACAGCTGGTTAGGAAGTAATTGTTGTTATTTTATTAATAACTACTTGCATTTAAAAACAAATGTAAATTTTGAGGTACAAATAGAGAGATATATAAAAGAATCAATGAAAACCTATGTTCACTTATTTTTATAAATAGGTACTTATTTTACGAACTATATTTTTCCCAATTGAGTCCAGTGTTGATTAATATTGAAGTTTGTCGAAGTATATATATATATATATATATATGTGTGGCATCCAGCAAAACGCAGTCTTCGCGCGCAGGCGCAGCTAAGTGAAACTGTAACAGAAACTTTTGAACTAGTGAAAGTAGAACCAAAACTTTAAGACTTTAGAAAAAGAGAAAAAGCGGAAAGGAGGAACGACGGAGGTGCGCGAGCAGGCGTTACCATGAAAACATCATTGAAACTTATCTGTTAGAATAGCTACCTTTTTAATTAATTTTTGTTTAAGAGTTAAAATAAATGTGAAAAAAGACAAAAGTCTTGGACCCCTTGTTGTCTCCCCCCACACACACATATATATATATATATATATATATATATATATATAATTGCTCAGACTGCAGCGGAAAAATTCATTCCGATATAAAAAGAGTCCTAAAACAAGGCCATTTGTGGTCATAATACTTTTTTTTTATATAAAATAGAGTTCTTAAAATTCCAAAACCTCTAAATAATTTTTTTTTAATTTTGCAAAATCAACTTTTAATTTAATGTATTACGATTTAAATAAAGGAACATAAAAATAAACCGCGCAAAAAAAAAAAAATTCGTCGATTCAGACTAAGAAATTATGCCATTCTTTAAACGTTAATAAAATCAGAAGGAGATAACTCGGACCTTTTTCTCGCTGAAAGTGTTTTTAATTTTGTCTTATTAATTAACTTTAAATAAATAGTTTATATATTAAAAAATATTCAGCTTTTTTTTTCTGGGAGATCATCCCGTTTTCTGTGTAAAAATATATTTTTTTACATATTAAATTTTTTGTTTAGCTAAAACTTATTGAGTAATAATAAAATCAGTTTTAACTACACATTGAAAGATTATAGTTTAACAAAAATGAAAACATTTATCTGTTTACCGAAACAGAAGCTATACATTTTACAGTAAAATAAATATTGTTAAAGAAAACCCAGTTACAAGTCTCAAAGCTAATATATTGACTTCTAAAACATACATTTAGCTTAGGTTAACGGTTCTACAGTCACACTAACTTTATTTTTGATGATTTACGACCTATGAACACGTTCACTGCTCATTCGAATTGTGGAACACAACATGCCCATTTTTTCCTTTTGAAATTAATTACCACAACATACATTTAATTTGCCACAAAGAACTAAATATTTTCTGGAATGTTCTCGAAAGAGCTGTGATTTTTACTATAATTACGGGGAAGAAAAATTGGGGAATATTTTTGGTTTTCTTGGAAACAAAAGATGTTGTAAGAAAAGGGTCAGTAAAGGTTTCCCTTATTTACGACACTCCACGCTGGGGGTTAGAGGTTAGTGGCGAACGAGTTGGCAATAAAGAATACTGTCTCATATAATGTGTAGTATTAAGAGTCAGCATACCCTTATTGCGTGCTACGGAAATGCTTGAATACAGCTTCCAGACGTTTCAAATGCAGCGATAACAAAGGGTTAGTTGAAAGTTTAAATGTTTCCTGTTTATAAACATTGCTCTCAATCTTAATAATACACTACTTTAAAAAACACATTGGGGACATTTAAGGATTTTAAACGGAAAACGTAGAAATATAAATAAATGAAATAAATTTGGTAATTCTCTGTAATCTTAACATATTTGCTAACATAATGTTACCCATTTTATGTGGCATAATTTCATTTAAGGTATCGAATTTGTATTTGTTCCAATGAAATAGAAGTTTTTAAGCAATGGAGTGTAGAGTATGTGGCCAAGCATACAATTTTCATTGATTTAAAGGAGACTGTGACTCTTGATTTCCAGTCACGTGGAAGAAATGTCATTCCGTTTGACCTGCAGATACGATCGCACGGTGAGGGATGTAAGGGTGTGCCAATCTTTACTGTCAAAACAACTGACTTACTTTACATAATTATTCAACACGTGTTTTATTTATTGTTATTTAATAAGGTATTATGTTTATTGTATATTAAACTATGATTTAAAAGAAGCAAAATTATTTTAAAAAAATACTTATGGAATACATTTGTCATAGTGGTGGAAAAAGTTTTATTGCACAGGTCACTATAATATTCAATCCAATTAGGTTGAGGTTGTTCTTGCGAAAAAGGTAGGTGTTATTCATAATTTTCTCGCAGCATGATTGTTAATGATAATAATATTTTAATCCAATTTAAATTCCCCTAATGTGCTAATGTGTCGAATAAAAGTATCTTAACCAGTTAATATCACATTCTGTCAATACCGTATGCATTCAGCTTCTGTAAGCTGTGCCAAAAATTCCCATCAGAAAAATCTTCAATTTACGGTAAACATGTTGAATCTATAATGCAGCGATAATGAAAGATCGACAAAATTATTTAAGGAAGAATAAAACAAAATTACTAAGGAAAAAAACTATGTTTTTCCTTTTTTGTACAAAATTGATTCACAACCTGTCAAGCCATAAATATTAATTTAATGATACATAAATGCACTGAATATCACAATGCGAATAGATATCATTAATTTTATAGAGGACTCTATGTTGAAGCTATGAATATTAAGTCGAGAAAGCTATAGTGGTAGTCACCAAGTTAGAAGATTGAGTGTCCGAAAAGTTAAATACAATACATTTTAATGTACCAATTTTATACAGCGATTATGATTATCTATTCATTTAAAAATATAGATCGCAACTTACTGCCTTACACTATGTATGATTACACTAATTTTGCATTTGAGTTTTCTCTTTTGTTAATTTATTTAATAATTAGCACAAATTAAGAAATATTAGACTCTAATAATAAAATTCTATTGTTCTTTTGAAATTGTCAAATTTGTGCAGATTTTAATAAATGTTTTTAGTAAAATGAAGAAGAAAAAATATTATTTACAGAAGACTAAGAATAAAAGTGAATGTCAACCCTATAACTTCTGAATTATTTAAAAATCATAATGAGTATATATTTTATTGTACCCATTATGTCTTCAAAATAAATCAGAAAAATAAAAACTATGCATATTGCATTTTTATAGGAAACTTTAATGGGTGTAGTAAAAAAATATATAATTTTTTAATATTAACTTATGCAATAAACCAAAATTAAAATAAATATTAAGGCTGCATTTAAAAACAAATTTGCTAGTTTCTTTGGATAAATTTTCATAGTTAATACGAATATTAAAATTAGTTAGGTGAAAAAGCATAAATATTCATATGGCTTTTACGCATAGAACACATACATATTCAAACTCTCCTTAATGAGTTATAACTTTGCCCTTGCCTTTTTCAAAAATCATTTACTGCATAAATCTGACGATTAGATAAAGCATAGTCTAAGTAATTGTATATTATTATAGCATATTAATTACAATAAATCAAACAGATGCGTCAATTTTATCTACATTATAGAAAAGAAAGTTACAAAAGACAAAAAGAAAATGAGCAATCTTTTACTAAAAGTCATAAATCAACTTTTTAAATTTTATACTTATGATAATTTTTTAAGTGTACTTTTTTCAGTAAATTCCGGTTTTCTTGGTTTAAAAAAGTATAATGGGCATATGGCGATAGGTACAGTAATTTTGCACCATGCAAGATCGTGAACTAAATCTTTATGCGGGATAAATACTAAAAGGTTCAAGACACTAAAAAAAATCATGTATTCATTTTTGTTCTTGTTGTTTCTTTTCTTAGAAGTCATTGAGAATGACATGGAGATTAAAATAAATATTTTGATGCTTAGCAAGAAATATAATTCACTAAGAGTTTAGGTTCAATTGTCAAACAAAAAAAAGATCGAGTATTAAGGGGGTCCGGCACGTCCATAGGAGTCCATGTTAAATTGCGTAAGATCACGTACCTTTTCCTCAGAACCTACTAAATTCTCATGAAAATTTTTACAGAAGCTTATGTGCACTATCAATAAAACTTTAACGAAGGATTTTGTTTTTTTGTTAAAAATTAAATTAAGGATTAATTTTTGTTTAATTGTCCAATTTTTTCCCCTAAAATTTAGTTTTAAAAAGTTTTATCTTAAAATGCTTACTAAATGTATCTAAATCCCCTCTGTTAAAATGTGTAGACGTATTAAAAGTCTGCTTACTGAAAATTTGAGAATTATATGATTAGTAGTTTTTGAGGAAAGGTACATATGTAAAGTGAAAAATATTACATTTTGAGAAAATCGGCTGTAAAGTAAAAATTTGTAATTTTGTATCGTTTACTTTTTTTAGTAATTTCTAGAAGCACATGAAGCCTTTTTTTTACTCTCTGCTCATACAAAAGACTTCTAATTTTCTTTTTTTTCATTATTTTTAACAATTTTGCCTTTTTGAGGGAATCTTAAGTTACTTTCGTTAGGCTACACGAATGCTACGTGAATCTAGTTTCTTGAAACATGGCATACAGTTCTAACTCGATTCAGTATTAGAATGTTTCAGATCCTTAATTTTGCTACATGACTCATATTGAACTGTGCAATGGCCATATTTACCCCTAATTTTAGAGTTTTTAATTCCCCAAATGTAGATCTTGAAATTACTGATCATATATGGTGCTATTAACTGAATCATTTGGGTTCCGAGTCTTTCCATGTAAACATTTTCTTAATAACATAGGGTCACCTAGATGTCTAAAAATTAGCTTCATTTAATTCATTATCGTGTATAGTACGCGTGTATGTGTTTATGATCATAGTGCATTTCGCTACATTCCGCTTCTGTCTTTTAAAATATGCTCTAGGCATTTATAAGTTCATGTTGAGGGCTCTAGTTTGAAAACAGAATATGGAAATAAGCAGCAGAAATAGAAGTTGCCATGCTGTACAGATCATTGATAATATTTCTAATAGCCACACTATAATATATTTGAAATTTTGATATTAAAATGTAGGTGAGTCGGTTACGACCACTTAGGCGATTTCTATCACTTAACTTTTTTCTCCCTGTTTCACTTTTAAGATCCAAAAGACATGTACCCATATACTTTTGGATAAGCCGAATTCAATCAAACTTTTCCACTTGAACATTATATAGACTCGCGCTCATCAGAAACGTGTGCAAGGGAAACACAGATGTTCCTTGCAGAGCTCGTTTGATGCGCGCCAAGGAGTAATTTTAATAAAAACATATAAATACAAATATTTCTAATTATCGTATTTTCTCGTATCGTATATCATTTTAAACAGAAGTATTTGATCTTTTAGAAAATATAAAAAAGTGAAAACCTATATTTTTTCGAAAATTCATGTGCCGCAATGCCCCTAAAACCTGTAGAAGATGGCAGCAACATTTTAATGTCAGAATATGTACTATTTTCTGTGGGTAACTTGAAAGAATGTATTTACGTAAATAAACTTTTAACTATTAAAGAGCTTAAAGAAAACATTCAAATTAAAATCCAGAAAATTTGAAACTTTAGCTCTCGTTTACGTAAATGCTATGGAAAGAGTATATGTAAATTGTAAAATGGTGATCGAGATGGAGAGGTGCAGTTTTTCACACTCACACACATAGTGAAAATATCCATTAATTATATTTCCATATTAAACAATAGTTTATTTTAATTATTCAATCTTCAATATCAATATATGAAGAGTACAGTAATACCCTGAATTTACGCGATAGATGGGATCGAGTTAGTCGGGGTAGGATTTTATATATAAATACACATAAATTATTTTTGGTTTTGAACGGAGATGAAAGAAAATAATAACTCAGAAAAAATTCTAAATACAGTTTTAGATAAAACAGATATAAAATCGAAAACCGAAGTTATTTTGATGCAGAAAAGGCTTCATAAAATCTAACAAAATAGTCTGCCGCCTCAAAATGTCCTCATAGTATTCTAAGAATTTCTTATTCCTTGTTTTGTTGAAAAAAATACGTTAATAGTTGGAGTCTATATTTTCTAAAATTTGTAACCCTTTTTCAATTAAATTGAGGCCTTCTTTCAAACTCCAAACAGTCATTTGAATTGAACTGAGTTTGATCTTCTGATTCGAGTTTTTCAATTTCTTCCCATTTCTCATGCATTTCAATAAGGTCATCAACTGTCAGCTTCTGATTTTGGAAATCCAGGAGCTCTTGAACGCCATCACTATCCAATTCTAAATTTATTTGCTAGGCAAGATCGACATTTTCTTCAATCACATTACCAATTTCATCAATTTTACTCCCCTCCCCCCTTTTCCCGTCAACCAAAGGACAAATTGGCAAGATTTGAAAATCGTGTAAGACGAGATATATTACCGTAATGTAAAATAAACACTTTCAGTGGTTATCTTATATTTCTCTCAATCTGTTGACATTGGGTTCTTCATTGAATCTCTCTGCATGTTATCTGTTTTAAACATAAACTCTAGAGTGGATCAAAACTTTTTTTTTTCAAAAATCCAAATACTACCTATGTTGTGTAACGAACTCTAGACCCGTTCTAAAATTCTAGGTGGCAACGAGGACTGATCCGAAACACTACGTCTGAGCGAGTGCCACGTCAGAATCATTCAGTGATTACCTCTCGATGATAGAGGTAATTTTTGCTCCGCCCGTGAGCGTAGTGTGGAGATTTTGAGAGAGTTTTCGACGAGAGAGGTGAGTGCTACGGTAGCCCAGTGGTCAAGGTATTGGATCATGGCAGGCATGTCACGAGTTCGAGCCCAGTACCACTAAAAACCCGCCGTGTAGGGCAGTGCTGCACGTTAAATCTCTCGAGAGCTGAAACGAAGTTGTGGAAGTTAGGAGGGGAGGGTGCCAGATCAGGTGTCATCCTCGTCACTTGACCATGGTTCAAAATTATGAGGTTTGTCGCCAAAAGCCCTCGTGTAGCTGAACAGTGCGACGTTAATATTCACTCACTCGACGAGAGAGGTTGTATTTTTTGCTTCACCAACGAGCGTAGTTTGGATTTGTGAAACCTAAAAGCGAGGTTTGAGTAAAAGTTTTTTGCATTTGACGGTTGATTGATTGATTGAATATTAACGTCGCACTGTTCAGCTACACGAGGGCTTTTGGCGACGGACCACGTAATTTTTGCATTTGACGGAGGCAGATGGGTTGGATGTCACACCGACTTGTTTTATTTCTTTACAAGTGTCATCAACTGGGGTGATTTACGATTTTTATTTAAAATATGTACAAAATGTAAATTTTTGGTGTATGTGAGTGTCCTATGTCTTCGTGTGTAAATAAACGATGAAGAAAAAAACATTCACGTGTCATCATTCAACTCCAGGACATTACAGTTGAAAAAATTGTTCTTTGGTATATAGATGGAGAAATTTTTTTTTGTTTTAATGAAGTTTAGGCGTTTTTGAATGAAGTTTAGGCATTTAAGCTTTTTACGGAAAAAAGTCTAAGCAATTTTTTTAAATATTTGCAGAGATGAGAAGACACCAACTGAATAGTTACAAGAAAAAATATCCAGTGCATTTAACACACTTTCTTTAATATTGAATTTTAAAAAAAACCCTAAGTGCACGATAAAACGGAAATAGAGGGGGAAAAGCTTAGATGTAACGAATTCGACGGTGCAGGTGTGAGTGAGTGAGTGAAAATAAACGTCGCACTGTTCAGCTAAATGAGGCTTCAGAATTCAATATAATTTGGATCACTAGAACTGAAATAAGTTTCTTATATTTTCTAGTATGGTGCTGTATGTTAATTCCAATTTGGATTCCAGGTGAATAACAATTAACCTCTCGTATAGAAAATGAAAAAAGATTTATGAAAAGATCAGCATTTTTTTATCATCTCGGAAAATAATCCAACCTAGTACTGAATGAATCCTTCAAAAGGAATATTAAATTTTTAAATCTATTATAGCTTGGAGTATTATTAACTGTGGAAGATCCTTACTATATCATTGTGAAACGTGGTTATCTTTTTTCTTTAAAATAGAAACCAAAGATGCAAAGGTTTGCTTACAAAAGCTATATGACCATCTAGGGTAGAAAAAATACAATCTTTTTCCTGTAATCTAAAATTTAAATTTTTTATATGTCCATAATGTTGGTAAGGAAACTTAGTACACTATAGCCAGTCTTCATTCTTGAGTAGCAAGCACTCATCAGACAGTTCATTGTTTTCCTCCAGGTATTTTAAGGTATCCGACTACGTTCGAAACCGGGATTTTGCTAAGCGCATAAATGGATAATTTTCATACTTAGTGTCACTTTGATTAGAATATATGCATAAAATTGTTTTAAGGACATTTTGACAAAAAAAATTAGTTAGATATAATATTTTGGCAAAAAATTAACTTATAATAATATTTTTTCCAAATGATCACCTTTTGTGAAAAATGCTTCTATTATAATAATATTTTGCCTGTATATAGCTCAGACTTCTCTACAGAGGCTCAACTAGAATTTTTGAAATATATAACTTAGAAGTGGGTTTATTCATATTTTACGACAACAGAGGGGAGCAATTTTAAGAAAAAACGCCAATAATTATTTCCATTGGTAGTAACTCTGAAAATAATGTGAATTTTTACAAAAATTCTTGTTGAACCTTTGTAGAGAGGTCTGAGCTATATACAGGCAAAATATTATTATAATAGAACCATTTTTCACAAAAGGAGAACATTTGGAAAAACGATTATTCTAAGTTAATTTTTTGCCAAAATATTAAATTTAAATAATTTTTTTTTTCAAAATCTCCTTAAAACAATTTTATGCATGCATTCTAATCTGAGTGACACTAAAGATAATGAAAATTAGCCATTTATGCACTTTTTTAAAATCACGGTTCCGAATGTAGTCGGATGCTTTAAAATACGCTCTCTCGAATTTCAAAATCTCACTAATGTACTTCCTTTAGAAAGCCAGCTCGCACAACAATGAAGGAGTATTCTTTACATGATAATTTTCTGTTGTATTTCAATTAATTGTGTTTAAAATAAATTTTTTAAGTTTTTTTATGTAAAACAACCACATTTTAATAAAATTAAGAATTTTTTTTATTTTTTTTACATAATTTCAAATGTCGCAATAAGCCTTTGCGTGCCATAGGCACAACTGTGCCGTGCCACGGGCTTGCCACCCCTGCCATAGACCATCCTTTTCGCATCCGTAAAACCATAATTCACCTAATTATTTATCTATTTGCTTACTTTAGTTTATTAAGAAAAAAATCAAAATGCTTTACTGTTTGTGCATACTGTATACATTTTACAAGTCAAAATCTTTATTATAGTATAAGTATTTAAGTATTTAGAGAACATGCTGATAATGCACGAAAATCGCATGTATAAGTAGTTTAATACATCCTCTAAATTTTTTTTGAAAACAGCTTTAAGAATATCCTTTCACGACTGTCTAAATTATGCTTACGATATTTCTTCGGGAAATGTCTGGCATTCTTGAGTCATAAACACAAATCCGGTGACACTAATTTTTAACTACTTTAAGATTCAAAAGTATTAAAACTCCCGAAAGATAATTTGTTGCGAAACTTCCTAACGTTAAGCAAACGTAATTTGTGCTTATTCTCTGGTCTAAGATTTCATGCATATTCTTACTGACTTACACACTCCTAGGCGCGCCTGACTTTAGCTATATGGTAAATAGGGACAAGTGGAGTTACATTTACTTAGCACGGTGTTTAGTATCAGCAATTTGCATTTTAATGTCCTGTTATAAGACAAACACTCCACCCGTATCAGCCTCTTACTTGAAAGTTAGTTAACTAATTTGCAAATTTTCGTGTGCGAATTTTTCTTGCTTCGCTGTTTTAAAAATAAGTAAAGCTACAGGTAATATGATTTGTGCTATAAGGATAAGGTAACTAAGCCTATATTTAAAGCGACAATGCTATCTTAAAGAACGTAGAACTTCAAAGATTTGTAAAGAGTATGCAGTTAATTTTAATATTAAGAAGCTAAACTTGCCATGCAGCATCTATGCTATTACAGGGAAGGTAAAGGTCCACAGAAAATCGGGAAGGCACTTTAAGATTTACCACTTTTTCATAAAGATAAAGGTAATGCTAAAAATTAAATACGTTAATATTTTTTAAAACATTTTTTTGTTGAACATTTTCATTTAAATGGTAGAGCAAGTAGCTTAAAAGTATTTACTGCACTAAATTATTTAACTCTTGGGAATAATTTATCTCTCTCTCTCTCTCTCTCTATATATATATATATACATATCAAAATTATATCTATAGCTATCTGTGTATTTATATATTTTGGATTATATATATATATATATATATAAAATATTAAAATGCTTTACTTGTTATGTAAATTCTTTTTACAAGAAATAGTGGTGAATTTTTTGTGGATAGTTTACTTATTTACAGTTGCATGTCAAACTTAAAAGAGTTGAAAGAAAAAATATAATTCCTGTACGTGTTTTCAAATTGAAATTAAAATGTTAACAATAATATGTTTCTATAATTTTACTGTTTTTAATAGTCAAATTTTCGCTCATAAAGTAAATATAATGTTCTTTACAGTTAGAAGTGTTTTTTTTATAAATGTTATAGGGCAACAGGAAGGACCCGGATAAGCTGGACTTAACCAGGTTTTCTAGTAATAAATTTAGATCCGGCAGAGCCAAGAGTGGCGGTAGATTTTCTGTCCCCAGGGTCCGAAATGAGCTTAAATCAGCACTGTGAAAATTGTTTATTTTTTATACTTTGTTTTAAAATCTCAAAAAGGCTTTCTTTAACTGTTTCACTTTCACCACAAATACAACAGGCTAGGATTAAAAATTGTAATACATACTATTGTGTTGTGTGATAGGTATTTCAATGGGATTTTTTTCATTTTTTGCATTTTAAAATTTCTTAGTGTAAAAATAATGTTTTTATTTTTTAGTGAAGACAATATTGTGATGTATTGATGTAGCATATATATCAATTATACATATAAATATATATATTTTTAAAGTTTTAAATTTATAAAATAATTTGAAATTATACTATTATACATTATTCCTGAATTTTTTTTACCTTTGCAACAGGGTTTCAAACAATTTTAAGGGAATTGTTTTCACCTTTAATTACAAATTTCAGAAAAAAAGCTATTTATATTCTTACGGAAAATTATTACAAAGATAGGGTTTGGAATTTATTGTTGAAAGCATTTAAAGCAATAATTACTAATTTAATGCATGTCAATAGAGATGTACTCCTAAAAGGTTTTTCACATATAATTTCATAGTAAAGATTAAATACTTAAATTTGTGTTATTAATTTAAAAACATTTAATGTGTATATAATGTGTGAACCATGTAAAGAAATTACATGCCATTTCTTAAAAGTTTTTCTCGAGCAAAAATCAGCTGAAAATAGTTTTCAATTATTATTTCTTAATGTAAAACATTTTTGAAAGTTTACTGAGAAAGATTTGTATTTGTTATTTATCTTAAACAAGAAACTATAAGTAAAAGTACAAAACTTTCTTCAATTCTCTGAAAAACTCAGCCTTGACACGACCTTAAAATAAAACAAGAAAAACATCAGGTGTAGCATTGTATTTTGCTTTTGTATTTCATTTATACTCATAAATCACACAGGCAGAAAGTTTATCTTAAGCAGAGGAAAAAAAATTCACGTAAAATGTCACTAATACTATTACTATGTTATATGTAGTGTTGTGTCAAAAATGATGCAATGTGCGATATGGCCCTGAATAATTTGGTCTTGCGTTTGATATAAATCCTAGCGTTTGTATACTCGTAAGAATGATTATTGGTTTTTCTATTTTCAGTTTTTGTTTTACTTGGCCTTGCAGATGCTCAGAAAGACTCAAATAACCTTATTCAGAATTTCCTAAAATGAAATTTATAACCATTTGAAAAGGTACTCTTCAAAGAATATCAGTCAAATTGCAAGGTCAATTCAATACATTACTTTTATATTCCTCTTATTGAATTCTAAAGACACATTCGAAGTTGTAAATGTGAGCTCTTGGGTCATAAATTCCTGTTTTTATGAGCATAGGAATTCGTGTCACAAAACCACAAAATGCAAGAACTGAAACCTCGGAAGGAAATTTAGAATAATATAAAGTTTCTAATGTGAGCTTTCAACCTCAGAAACCACACATCAACGAAAAGAGGACATTCGGGGAATATGAATACTCTTACCTACTTTTAACATTTTAAGGAATCGTTAAAGAAATATAACTTTAAGTCATTTCTTCTCAAACTTTCAATACTTGCGACCCAATATTCAATCATAATTTTCATTGCCCCCCATACAATGAAAATATGTTGAATTCAATTATACTAAACTTTGCTGCTAAAGCTAGAATACGACTTAAACCTATTAAGTGCCCCCGGCGCATACAAACGTCTCACTCAGCCGAAGCGTTATTTTCCCCAGACGTATATGTACGTCTTTGCGAAGTATGATCTTTTCTGTGCACAGCTGTCCATAAAATTATTCCGAAAGCTATGAAATACAATAAAAGAAACTTGACATTTTTTCCGTTGGCATTTGGAGCAAATTGCGTAACTTTTAATGGGCAGTTAAGGGATTAATTATAAACTGAACAATTCATCAAGATAAGTGTTATTTTTTGCATATAAATTTATATATAACAAGACCATGGGGTCACTGGGAATCATTAAACTTGGTCGTAACATCGTACTGTTAAAAATTAGTTATCAAACACATTGTGTAGTACTGATACATTTGTATAATATCAGTGTAAATGAGTATATTATTTTTCATTCTGTCAGAATGTATCTTATTTACTTTCAGTAAATTAGTATTTTTTAATATAATCTTTTATTTTAGACTTATGCTCACGTAGAGTTAACACGCTCTCCAAAGGGGTCGCGCCCCACAGTTTGAGAAATGCTGCTTTAAGCAAGAGTTAGATAATAATTTTCAATGAAATGTAGCTTAAATCGAAACCGAATGTTTTAAAATAGGGGGAGGTTCCTATGTTTCATTAGTAATGAAATGTAAATATGCCGAATTTAAACGTTTAAGTATTCTAAAATAATTAATTTGAAGATAGTGTCTTTTTTTCATGTCATACTAAAAACTTTTTTGTGCAAACTCGTGATTGTAAATAAGTTTTAGAATCTAAAAGCACACACTTAATGCCAGTGGCGTAACCGAGAATGTTAAGGCCACTTGCAAACTCAGGTTCTGGGCCCCCTAGAGTCGCCCCTCCGCAACTGCTTAATGCCGAGAAGTATTCAAAATTCACTCAGGAATTCTCAGCTACTAAAGGGTGTGTTTTAGAGGTATAGAACTTTAAATTGCAATAAAACAACGATGTATTATTCGATTGACATGAATATTTTTATTCGAAAGATAATCTTGTGGCATTACATTTTAAATATGATTTCTTGCATAGGACTGCCACGGCTGGCTCGGATGCAATCCAATTTGGACGTCCAATTTTCGATGACTTTTTCCAACATTTGTGGCCGTATATCGGCAATAACACGGCGAATGTTGTCTTCCAAAGGGTCAAGCGTTTGTGGCGTATCCGCATAGACCAATGACTTTACATAGCCCCACAGAAAATAGTCTAGCGGTGTTAAACCACAAGATCTTGGAGGCCAATTCACAGGTCCAAAACGTGAAATTAGGCGGTCACCAAACGTGTCTTTGAATAAATAGATTGTGGCACGAGCTGTGAGACATGTTGCACCGTCTTGTTGGAACCACAGCTCCTGGACATCACGATTGTTCAATTCAGGAATGAAAAAGTTAGTAATCATGGCTCTATACCGATCACCATAGACTGTAACGTTGTGCCCTTCATCGATTTTGAAGAAGTACGGACCAATGAACAGTCAGTTTTTCTGGATGTAACGGTGTTTCGACATACACTTGTGGATTAGCTTCACTCCAAATGCGGCAGTTTTGTTTGTTGACGTAGCCATTCAACCAGAAGTGCGTTTCATCGCTAAGCAAAATTCGCTTATGAAAATCGGGAACAATGGCAATCTCGTTTTGGGCCCATTCGACGAATCTACGCCTTGCTTGATAATCGTTTTGATGAATTGCCAAACAAAACTGAGAATAAATCACTTGACAGCTGTTAAATCGGTCGCCATCTTGGAAAGTAATGCCAACTTAAACTTCTATACCTGGAAAAAAAACACTATTTACTTCAAATCTGGAATTGTGGCATTTCTGTAGGAAATTGCTCTCTGATTGATAAAATGTAGATTGAGTGGGGCTAATAGACAGGATGAATTTGGTTTTAGATGTGCACAGTGTGTGAAGAGATGAAATATAAAAAAGAATAAATATTTCAAGGATAATATAATGTCAGTAGTGTGTAGGACGTTTATTGTTTATATATTTATATTTTATTATTCATAAAATTTATTATTGTTAGGATATCGAAAGTAATTCTGTAAATTTCTGGTGTAATTACACCAGAAATCAAGAATAGGTTACATTCATCCTCGCTTGACATTGTTTTCTATTTTTTACGTGAAAGAACTTCTTGAGTTTCACCTGTCGGAACGAACTGTTAGTTATAATATATATATATATATATATATATATATATATATATATATATATATATATGGCATGCAGCCAAAGCCAAGCAGTCTTCGCGCGCAGGCGCAGCTAATAAGAACTGAAACCTGTGGATTTTTAAGAATTAGAGAAAGAGAGAAAGCAGAAAGAACGACAGAGGTGCGCGAGCAGGCGTTACCATGAAAACATCATTCAAACCTATCTGTTAGAATAGCTACCTTTTTAATTAATTTTTGTTTAGTTTTTAATAAATGTAAAGAAAGACAAATGTCTTGGACCCCTTGTTGTCTCCCACAAATTATGGGGGCTCGGCCGCGATCGATAAAATTTCGATTTGAACCGAAGTCTGGACAATAAACAAAAGCGTCTGTGAAGGAGACGCTCCGCCATTTTTTGGAAACTTCGTTCAACCTGTGTAGAGGTTTGAACTCAGCATGAATACTCCGCCTGTGTAGAGGCCGGGATCGATAAAATTTCGATTTGAACCAAAGTTTGGACAGTGAAAAAAGGCAGCGTCCGTGAAGGAGACGCGCCGCTATTTTTTGGAAACTTCGTTCAACCTGTGTAGAGGTTGAATTTTCCGAATACTCCGCCTGCGTAGAGGCCGGAACTATTATATAAGCAACGTTTTTCTTCAATTGAATTCTTCATTGGAATTGAATGTGAATATTCCGCCTGTGTAGAGGTTGGAACTCTTTCATAAACACCTGCGAAGAGGTGTCAATTCGAATAATTACCAGAACTATATTACCTGCGAAGAGGTGAAATCAGTGAAATCAACGTTTTTCTTCAATTATTGGATACATCGTACGTGCGAGCAACAAGGGAGCTAGAAAAAAAAGGTAGGATCTTTCCATATTTTTTCTAAAATGTATAAAAACGCTCTTAAAGAGGATCTCATAAGAGTTGTTGAGGATCTAGACGGTACTGTGGAGAGTATGGACACCATAGCTAAACTAAAGACTAAAATTGAGAACAGTAGTACATTTGAAAGTGATCCAGATTTCGTTAAAACTTTAATTAAAAACTGTATAGATGAGAGGGTATCACGAAAAGAAAGGGATTTAGAAAAACAGAAAATTGAGCTCGCGAAACTACAATTAGCAAAGTTAGAAAAAGAAATCGAACTTCAAACGGCTAAAAATGAAGCATTAAGTTTAAATCCTGCAGCTAAAGTCGAGGAGAAACAGTTCGAAACAAACATAGAAAATATGATCAAAAGCATTAAAACTTTATCTCTTCCTTTTCCCACCAGATCTGAAAATTTTAATCTGTTCTTCCAATCATTAAAAGGCGCATTTTTAACCAAGAAAATAAATGACGAATATAAATCTGAAATTTTAATAAATCTTCTGGGCGATTGATTGAATATTAACGTCGAACTGTTCAGCTACACGAGGGCTTTTGGCGACCAATCTTCTGGGCGAAAGAGCTCATAATGTCTTATTGTATATTAAAAAAGGAATTAAATGACTATGAAAAACTAAAATCTATAGTACTCAGATAATTCCAATTAACCCCTCGCGAGTGTTTAAACTCATTTAAAAAAATGCTGTAAAATCATCAGGCGAGACATACATCCAATTTGCTGCAAGATTGACGGCAAACTTCCAATATTATTGTTCGTTAAGAAAAGTTAATTCCTTTGAATCTCTATGTGATCTTTTAATTTCTGATAAATTATTTGAAACTTTAAATAAGGAAACTGCAACTCATATTCGCATTCGAGAAGCGGAAGATTGGTTTAGACCTATCGATTTAGCTAAAGAGTGCGATATTTATATTTCATCTAAAAACGGATCACGTAAGGAAACTCTTATTACTTGTGGATATACCGAAGACCCCTTTAAAAATAGATCACAAAACTTTAAACCAAAGATTAAAAAGAACTATCCCCAATATCTTGAAAGAGAAAATAAAATTGCTTTATATGCGGTGATTCATCTCATTACGCAAGAGATTGTGAGAAGCGTTTTAAGCCTAAAGAATCTAACAGCCACATCCATAATAGAATAAACGCGAATACTTTGAAAGTCGAGAGCGAAAAACAAAACAGCGATGAGTTCGCACAACTTCAATATCTAAACATTTTTGTGGAAAATCAGCCCGTAACAGCCTTGATTGATTCAGGTTGCCAGATCCCAGTTTTAAATTCCTCACTAATTAGAGTGCAAACACCTTCCGAAGAGATCATAACATTAAGTTCATGTTTTGGCGAACAGCGAATGGTAGAAGTTAGACCGATAAATCTTTCTCTTAATCAACACTCTCTCGGTCTAAGTGTTTGAACGGCAATATCACCGACCTTGACCGAAGAAATTATTATACATCCCAGTGTATATTCTGAAATAAAGAAACTAGGCCACGCAAAGAGCGATGTTTTATTGAGTGAAAGTGGATCCTCTTTGAGTGCAGATTCTGGTGTTGTTTCTGTTTCAAATATTTCTGTTTCAAATGTGATAGAAAACTCTAGTTATGATTTGCCACATGTTAAAAACTTTAATACTAGAAATAATTTGAGTTATCTAATTAAGAATTATAAATGTAATAAAATTAAGAGTACTAAGTTAAAATTCAGTATTGTAAGAGAAAATGTTCTGATATAGTATTGTGTAAGAAAGTCAATGGTGCCATGAAAACGAGTTCCGTGGAATTTATCTCCCGCTCACCTACCCCTCCACCTATGAAGACTAAACAAAGACGGTTTGCAATGCTCCGACGAATCTTCCAGCCCTGGCAGTGGAAACGGAGGAAAAAGAGAGATCGTTTTGAACAGACGTCCAGAACTCTAGAGAGGAAAATATCGATGCGTTCAACCAAAGAACTCATTAAAAAAGGCGTTCTTATGCCTGATGGAACTGATAAAGACCAAGATAGCAAAATAAATGATTCCGTTCATCCTACCGTACTATCGTCATCTCAGAATCATGCCATGCCTGTGAAACACAATGTTTTCCTGTTGAACCTTCCTGATGTCGAAGAGGTGCCTTCACATGATGGAGAAACTGTCTAGTTCAGCAGAATTATGATATGTTAAATCTTTGTGTATTTGTCGTATAGTCCTTGTCTGTTCCGTCTTTTTTTTTGTATATTTCAGATTCTCCTCTGGTCTCGATGAAAAAGAAAAAAAAGGAGGACGTACCGCTGCGGACAGCGTACAGTCAGGTTGGCCGGTTGTGGCATGCAGCCAAAGCCAAGCAGTCTTCGCGCGCAGGCGCAGCTAATGAGAACTGAAACCTGTGGATTTTTAAGAATTAGAGAAAGAGAGAAAGAGAGAAAGCAGAAAGAACGATAGAGGTGCGCGAGCAGGCGTTACCATGAAAACATCATTCAAACCTATCTGTTAGAATAGCTTCCTTTTTAATTAATTTTTGTTTAGTTTTTAATAAATGTAAAGAAAGAGAAATGTCTTAGACCCCTTGTTGTCTCCCACATATATATATTATTTCTAATGGGGCTGCGAATTGGTGTTTTACCATTGCAAACCTAGTACATTACCCTAGAGCTGGTATCTTCTTTTTAGGGCGGCAACATAAAGTGATAATCCAATCATTGGAAGTAATTATGATGCCTAGTTTCCTCCCTAGAGCGAGGCACTTGAGCTCTGATGATCCGAAACTCTACTAGGAACTTAATTTTGTCGAGAGCACTCAAGCCAAACTGCCCCTTCAAGGAATTTTTTACATGCCGCATAATCATACGACATGGAAGTTGTCAATTTTTTTGCATCATGAAAATCCACCGACTTGGGCCGGGATCGAACCCGCAAACTTGGGTGTACATGGTCAGTGCCAAACCGCCCTGCCGGTTTATTATGACAATATTCCAATTTTAGAAAAACACGTTTCTTTATCTCATTCTCTGTTTTTCATTTCCCTAAGATTTTTTTTTACAATTGATTCAGAGATCATTTTAAAATTATCATTTCGCATTTCAAACATTATCTGAAAGTTCTGTATTTCTTGTGTTTTGTTTCAAAATGCAATATTTCTGTAAAGGAGAGTTTTCTGGTGAAATTATGACACATTTCAAAATCCCATTTCTGCTAAATACTTTGTATTAAAATGGTTAGTTTGTTTCTGAGTGAGTGAGTGAATATTAACGTCGTACTTTGTTCAGCTACACGAGTGCTTTGGGGAATGGACTTCGCAATTTTAAACCATGTTCAAGTGACGAGAACGACACCAGAGCGCGCACTCCCCTCTCCTAACTATCACACCAACGGGAGGACTTATGAGCTCTCGACAGGTTTAACGTGCATTGCTACTCTACACTGTGGACCTTCAGCGGTACTAGGTTCGAACTTTTCATATACCTGCCACGAGTTCGTTACCTTGGCCACTAGGCTACTGCGGCCACTGGTTTGCTTCTGTGAGAGAAACATAAATAAATCTCTATTATATAAAACAAATATATCTGTTGCCGTCACTACGAAGAACATTTGTTAACTCTTTATCTACCGACGGTACTTTTAAGCATCACTTATTTTAAAATTACGTAGAATAACCATTCTTAAGAATATTCTGATGGTTCTTTGTAGGAACACTCTTCTAATTCCACTCTTCCAGAATAAACGTTCAAGTTCTTTTACGAGAATTTTAGAGGGGGAGGCGGGTAGTTTTAAAACAGAAGTTGCGTTTTAAGCTGACATTTTGATCGGATTGCGAAGATTGTCATATTTGTTCTGAAAAAGTAGTTAATGTCAAAAAATGTGAGTGTCTTATTCCATTCATACTATTAGCTCACACTCTCTATACATTTATAATGGTTTTTATGCTAAAGCCAAATAAATCCTCTGGTCCGGATTCCATTTCAAATAAGATTATTAAACAGTTTCACTTAGCATTCCTTCTCTTCTCTATAAGCTTTTTAATGTTTGCCTTGATTTAGGTATTTTTCCGTGGGTTTGGAAGCTTGCTCAGGTGATTCTCATCCCCAAAGTTAATGAGTTTAGAGTTCTCCATTTGAATAAGCTTACTTCCGGCTCTTGGTAAATGCTTAGAGAAACTTTTGTTAACAGGATTTCCTGGTATCTGCGCCGTGGAGACTTTCTCTCTAGGGCAGTGCTTCTCAAACTTTCAATACTGGCGCCCCCTTTTCAATCACAATTTTATCGCGCCCCCCTTATACATTAATAACGTACTGAATGTAATAATACATTTGACGCTAAAGCTACTATACGCGATCTTAATTATAAACCATACAAATTAATAGCATAAGTATTACAGTTTGTATACTACTTTTTGCAAAATAAATAAATTAATTAAGTAAGACAGTGCTTCTCAAACTTTCACTACTGGCGACCCAATTTTCAATCATAATTTTCATCGCCCCCAATAATAATGTATTGAATGCAATAATAATGCACTTTGAGTATTAAATTTTGTATACGTTACTTTTATATAATATATATTTTAAGCATATTACTTTTAAGTAATAATTATAATGTTATGTTATTTTTTTCCTTTCTCATTTTTAAATTGGGGACAGATTGCAAAATGACATTTAATTAAAAATTTATTTCGTCCATCATGCATTTCTAAAAGTACAAATGTCATTAGAACAAGTAATATAAAAAATAAATTTTTAAGTCAATTCCTACTTAGGCCAACAAGGAAAAACTTATTTTAGTTACTTTCTATTAAATAGTTTCAATTAATACAAATATGTAACACATATGACAGAATCACAATGTTAAGCGACAAAAAGAAAGCTATTTTCCTTTCAATTTTTTTTTTCCTTTTCTTTTCTATATATGGGTATTGGAATATTCTTTTTCGTTACTATTTATTCATTAATTAAATTTAATTAGTGTAAGAAAATAGTAAAGTAAAGAAGAAATCACACACATTCTTAGAAATTAGGCCATCTCGGATGGAATTCAAATACCGTCCTTCAGATTAGAAGCCCAGCGCTATCTATTGCGTTACAGGGGACAGCACGAAAAGTTTTCCTTTCTATAAAATACTTTTGGACTATAATTTTTGTTTGTTACTATTTATTAATTTTTTTTTAATTTAATTAATTAATTAAAATTTGAAAGAACTATATTAACATGAAGTGTCACCCACTACAAGTTTTAAAAAATGTATTTGAACTTGAATGAATGAATAGAAAGTATTTTATCAACGATTGAAAATTTGAACAAGATATATGAGAGAGTGAACTTATAGTAGAAATTGAAAAATAGTCTACTTTTATGTTGCGCTCTCTCATATCCATCACATCTGGCATTCTCGAGAGCGTCTGCGTGAGTCTGGCCAAACTATCGGATGTCTGCGCAAAACATGTAATAATGCTGTACCTCGTACAATTCCAATCAGTCTTGGTCCATTCGATGCTTCTATAGCTACCAAATCTATCTTGAATGTACATTTTTATAATTTGCGCGTTAGTTGTAATTCACACTATTAAGTATTACTGCAGAAAATTGGAACAAAAAAAATCATGGATAAATTTTTAAGTCGTAAGCGAACATTCGACGATAATAAAGCATCAACAAGTGCACAGACGAGCATAGTTCGAAAATTAAATCAAGGGAAATATTCTCAAGAATACTTGAATTTTGGATTTACCATAACTGAAGTAAATGGAGAAAAGAAAAGCCCCTGTGTGTTATTTGCTCAAAAAATATTGGCAGCAGACAGTATGAAAGAAACCTAATAAACTTAAAGACATTTCGAAACGCTTCATGGTGAGTACATTAACAAGCCTCGAGAGGAGTTCTTTGAATCAAAATTAAAATCATATGGAAAACAAAAAACATTTTTAAAAAAACTTTGTCAGTGAATGAAAAAGCTTTACTTACTTCTTACAAAGTATCATATAAAATAGCCAGATGTAAAAAGCCTCACTATTGCCGAAAAGAAGCTTATTTTGCCTGCAGCAATTGAAATTGTAGAAACTATGTTTGGAGACAATTTTGCCAAGAGTTGCAGTCCATACCCCTATTAAATGATACTGTTTCCCGTCGAATTGATGATATCGCTGAAGATGTAGAGCAACAGCTTTTCGGTAAGTTGCGTGATAAATTGTTTTCAATTCAGCTTGACGAAGGCAACAGATAGCAATAAAGATGCTCATTTCATTGCGTATGTTCGATTTTGGGATGGTATGTCAGCGGTGAAGAACTACTTTTTGTAAACCAATAAAACTTAAAGCAACAGCAATAGCATTATTTGATATTTTAAATAATTTTACTAAACGAAGGCAAATATAGAGTGGAAAAATTGTGTGGAATATGCTTTCGATGGTGCTCATACAATGTCAGGAAGATTTAAAAGTATACAACAGCACTTGTGAAACAAAAATCTCCACTGTGCATCTGGACACATTGCATGATCCACAGAGAAGCTCTGGCTTCCAAAGAAATTAGTCTGGCCTGAATATTGTGCTAATGACAGTTGTGACTGTAGTAAATTACATAAAAATGAGAGCCCCCTAAAATCAAAAAAGGAATCTTTCTGGACTTTGCAAAGACATGGGCACAGTGCATTCATCGTTGCTATTTTATTGTGAAAGCAAGATGGTTTATCACGCGGGAAATTTTTACAACGTGTTTATGAATTAAGAAATGAAATTACAATTTTTTAAGGAAAACCTAACCGGAAGCTGAGAAATTTCGAGATGGTTTATTTCTGATGAAGTTGAGCTACTTAGTCGATATATTTGAGAAATTAAATATATTGAATCTTCAACTTCAAAAGGATCAATGTACATATGTTTGACACAGTGATAAAATTAATGCTTTTTGTAGAAAATTAGAATTATGGAGCCGAAATTTAAAAGCAAAAAAAACCTAGAAATGTTTGAAAATGCGGATAAATGTGTAAAAACTTACAAACTGAAGAACAACACGTGGGGAAGTTGTTTATAAAACTATTGAATATCATTTAGCTATGTTAGCAAAAAATGTTTAAAAATATTTTTTTTTTGCTGAGGACAACTTGATAGCAAGTTACGAATGGGTGAAGAGAGATCCATTTCAAAATACCCCAGAAGGGCTCTCCACTACCGAAAGAAATTTTCATAGAATTTCACATCTAGTGGCGAAATTAAAGACAATTTTGTAATAAAACTCTCTTTCAATTTTGGGCAGAAGTAGATGATGATTTTCTGAACTGAAAACAAAAAGCATTTCGTATACTTTTGCCGTTTCCAACATCGTACCTTTGGGAAACCGGATTTCTGCGGTGGCTGCTTTGAAGACAAAATATAGATCTCAGCTAAATATAGAAAAAGAACTCAGAGTGTAAATTTCTAATATTAAGCCTTCATTTGAAAACCTTTGCTCTGCAAGATAACAAGCCCATAGGGAGAGTCACTAATAATAATTAAACTTGCTCTTAAATTAGTATTAATAAATTATTATAAAATACATTGTGCAGTACTGATACATTTATAAGTACACTGGCTGAAGTACCCGTTCTGCGATTATTTTTTAAAAAATAATACATTATTCTTGATATAATAGCTTAATTGTAAGAAGAGTAAAACCAAGTGCACAACAATGCATACAAAAAATATAAAATGATTTTTTTAAATGAATATGCTCTATTATAAATAGTTTAAAACGAACTGTAATTTTAAGCCTCACAGAATTAGCATTTAGAATTAATATTAAATAAGGAAAACGAATGAAAAATTCCAATGAAGAATAATTGTGTTATTTTTAATATTTAAAGCGAGAAACCTTCAAAATGTTTTAACCCGGAAGCAGGCGCCCACTCCACACTAACGTTACTGGTCGCGCGATCACTTCGCAAGTCACCCCAATCCTTTTTTATAATTATTTTCTGTGCTCGATAAAAATCACAATTGCAGTGAATAATTTAACTAAGAAAATCATATGCCCACCTACTTTAAAGGACTTTTTAATTTTTCTTTGATGATTTGAGAAAAAAATCAATAAAACTAAAGAAATCGTTCCAAATGTGCGTGACCTTAATAAAAAAGAACATAAATCACAGACACTTTTCACTAACAATACAAGAACGTTATTTGCAATCAAAACTGTCATATTTGCTCACGTTATTGTAATTTTTCTATTCTTTGATGATCTACAAATAGTATGTAACCTTTTCTTGCTTGTGACTTTTGACAAGGCGAAGTGTTACATTTATGGCTTCTTAGTTTTCTTGATATCTTTAATTTTTCTTGATAGAGTTCTTTAGGCAGCATTTGAAAATTACAAATCAACTCAAACGTTTCATGTCTATCACTTTTGTCATATTTACTTTCGCTATCACGATTAATATGCATTATTTCATCAGGTTCTTCAATTGCTTGATCAGTTTCATCTTCCTTCAATAGAAGAGATCACAGATGCCCATTTTTTTATATTCTGCTCATTTACATTTATAAACCATAATAAGTTGTACAACACAGCAATTAAAACCACAAAGTTAATCGTAGGGGAAAAGTATGGCATATTCATAGAAAATATTTTCTGAACAAAAGTGGTCGTGAAGGAACTCGATCAAAACAAGTACCTTGATTGTAAAAAACCGTTTGCCACTCTCAAAAAGAGGCATAAATGTGACAAATTCATTTTAGTTTCCATTAAGAGTGTCATATCGGAGGATACTGTCAAAGAAACTGTTAACGAATAAACAGTTTTACCAGAATTTGGAGTGATTCAGCGCCTCATGCGACCGCTCCCATGAAAAAAATGTATTCGATAAAAAAACATCGATGTCAGTTATAAAAAAATAATAGTATAATAAAACGTTTTTTTATAATGCAATTTCAGATTACTCATAAAATACATCTTGGCCAATTAATCCTTCAAAGTGCTCAATATGCTTATCCATACATCATAAAACTCATTTACATGGGGAAAAGCAACAGAAAAATATTATTTACAACTTTCCCAAAGGAAAAGTAGACGAAGTGAAACATACCAGTAAGTTTGAAGGTAAAATATATGATAATCAAAAGTAGTATTTTTAGGGGTTACAAGAAACGTAAGAAAAAAATCTCTCATCGCGGGATTACAGCAATGCAAACAAATATCTTTTTTTTTTTTTTTTGGTTTGGGATCAAAAGATAGCTAATGAGCGTTTGAAGTGGAATCTTTTGAAAGTGGAAAACCAGATGATATATATAATTTATATCAGTGTAAATGTGCATTTTTTATTTTGT